>JAQISU010000366.1:1215000-1815000 GCA_029339505.1 Unio delphinus | reverse complement strand
TTGTCAGTTTTCGACCATGGATAGTGTATATGGCTGGGACAATCTGTCTCTAGTTGGTGATTCGGAAGACCTCACATTGGTCATGATTGAACTCCATTTGCCAGTCTTTTTCCCATCATTGTAGCTGGTCTGTATCTGCTGTTAGCAGTTTTGCATCCTGATCTGAGTCAATTACTCTGTACATCTTTCTGACAGTGAAGAGAGGGATGAAACAATATACCTTTGCAGTATATCAATATAAGATTTGATACATTACCAAACATTTCAACTTTCTATCTTTAAAAGGTCAGATATATATGCCATTCTTATCCATGACAGGATTAAAATCACGAGGCGCTCAGTATTAAAAGGTTAGTGTTAGGACTGGTTGGCCTGGTGTCAGGATAATATGACTGGGTGGGACATTATGCTACATGTCTGCAGCATGATTCCCAGTGCTAGACATCACTATGAACTGCCACACTGCAGACATCGTAGTGATATGACTGAAAAATTGTTAATGCTACGTTAAAATGTCAAATCACACACACACACACTTGCTGGTTTAATAGAACAAGACCTTATTCACCCCAAGGTAATACACTTTAACTCTATAGACAGAAAAATATACCCGATCACTACCTTAATTTCATGACTACATGGCAGTTCATGACAAGTGCTTTAGCCTGGTTAACGGACTGTACCATTCGTCACTATACACGAACCGTTAGCGAGACTCTTCTTTGTTTTGTTCTTTTTATGTTAGTTTTTGATCAGAACAATCTTAACTATTCAGGCAGTCATGGTTACAAATGATTACATAAATATCAGTGGTGTTTGTCTCTGTTCTCATGATATGGTAGTCCATAGAGCTGGATACTTGGGTTCTATTCATACATATGGGCGGTAGCTATGATATGGCCAGGAACCAGGCTAAGTGCTGGAATAATCTAGATGTAATTTATCTGGTTAACAATAGAAAAATAAAACACTATAAGAATACCTACAAAATTTCCGATATCGGTAGCCAGCTGTTTTTTTTTTTTTGTTGCTTTTTTAGATTGGTTTAAGTGGTCATTGTTACAGGGATTAAATAAAGGTTGATGAAGTTTATCATTGTTTTTGTGATGCAGCGTTCATAGCCATGAGTTTACACTCCATTTTGCGACGTGGAGTTCAGAGCAATGTTGAAACGCATATTTTGCCAAGATATTGTGGTCGCTGGTCTCGTTCACCAGGTGATCACTTTCGACAAAGCAATTATATAATAAAATCGATCCATGCATTATGATTGTGGTCAGAAATGATAGGTGGTTGCTCATAGCAGAGGTGGCTCATAACAGGTTTTACTGTATCAGTTAATTTTCAGTGATTTTAGTTCAACCTTTAGTTCATTTCAGGCTTCTTCTTTTGATCAGATGCAAGAGTCATCCTGGCCATCATGCTCTTTGTTTTGCACTGCATGGATGCTTTGACAACAATGTATTTTCACCTTCATATCTTCACTTAGACTTGGTAGGCATCACAGTATTATCTTCAAAAGAGAAAACATTGTTCAATTTTCTCATACATTTTTGCTGAAAGTTTCTCTGTTGCTTTGTATCTATTTGGATTTGTTTTTTGTGTATGAGTTTGGATGCCAATACTTCCTGTGAACCATGCTGAGAATAAGATACATTTAGTTCTGATTATTTATAATCCTGGACTGGAACAAACACTAAGCAGCGTTGAATGTAACATATTTCACAGCATCACAAACCAGAAATATAGGATACAAATTTGACCCCATTTGACAATATAAAAAGCATCAGAGAAACATTGAGTATAAATGGTTATTAAATGATGAGTCAAGTACTTCATTATACAGGAGAACAGATTTTGAATGTGTCCATTATACTGAACATACAGAGAGGAAAAATAATTATCATGAATCGGCAAGTGGGGGTTAGGGACAGATTACAAACCACATCACTTTGCATCAAATTGTTGAAGGTAAGTGTGTGTTGTCAATTGATTTTTCTACTGTTTTACTGATAAAAATGAGCACCTATGTCTGTGGCAACTATCTCAGATGAGTTCTCAATTTAAATAATAAAAAGGCAAATAACTAGTATTTTTCATGACTGCTTAAGATTAAAGTAACATGTATATGGTAAATATCGCTTTGTAAACCATACTAACATAGAACATTGACAAATACACTTCTCATAATGTCTACTTGGTATTATCAAAAGAATCTTGTTGTATCTAGTTGGTCCAAAATGAATATTATACAAACTGACCTTCAGTATGGCCACCATGATAGACATCTTGCAAATAATATTGCTTTTACTCCCAAAATGATTGCCATAACAACATGAGGTATTTACAGATAGACTTCTTCTGATTTATCACTGCTGTATAATAGAGAATGTGGGAATAATAATATAATAATAATTAAAGTATGAGTAGGTCACACAATGTTCATATTTTGGATTTGAGATCAGATTATATTAGAAACAAATATCTATTTATGAGAATTGAGGGACTG
Organism: Unio delphinus; assembly: GCA_029339505.1. Taxonomy (NCBI): domain Eukaryota; kingdom Metazoa; phylum Mollusca; class Bivalvia; order Unionida; family Unionidae; genus Unio; species Unio delphinus. Next base: position 1,812,491 of record JAQISU010000366.1, on the reverse strand, counting down.
CAGTAGGCATTAGGTTTTGTCATTAAATTCAAATAATCAGGTGGTTTTAGCTGCAGAATCCAAGTGTTTTTTCTTCATATGCACATTGAACTGGTCTTTCCTAAGTTGGATTCGATTAGCAGCATCTCAAGGAACTACACAGAATGTCCAGCTGCATTGTAGTGGTTGATGAGTTGAGTGTAAAGTTTATAGTGAATGACATTAGCTTCCTAAAGTTCCCAGGTTTGCCAACATCGTCTACAGTGTTTGCGTGTTAGGAGATAAATGATTTTAGCTCTACTGGTCATAAACCAAATGAGCTTGTCAGATGGGTGGTGTCCATTGGTCATTATCTTTTGTCCATCACCCATCCATTCATTACTTCTCCTGCACTACTTTGAGGATTGCCATGAAATTTTAAACACATATTCATCCGATGGTCTAGTTGGTACTAAAGTAAAATAGTGCTATTCAGACATCCAGTACGGCCACCACAGTGCCCATCTTTACATTCTTGTTATCATACTGCTCTTGGATGGATGGTCATTTCAACATAGGTTTTCACTCCAAAGTCTTGTTATTGTTACTCTGCCAGAAATTAATATTGATATGGGATGTTAGCCAGAAGACTATATGATGTCCAATTTGGCCATAATTCAGATTTTGTTGTCTTCTTGACATCTTACAATTCATGTTATCTCTTAAAGACTGCCTTCAACTTGTTTTTGGTCCTAAATGAAACTTTTGCAGATAGGATATCCAGTATGGCCACCATGAGATCCATCTTGAAAGTCTTGTTAATACTATTGTGCCTGAAAGTAATATTGACATGCGATTTTAATCAGAAAACTTACCATAATGTCTAGTTGGTTCTGAGTGAACATGGCTTAGCCTGGACATCAAATACGATTACCCTAGTGGGCATCTAAACTTGTGTTATCATACTCAATCCAGATGGATGGTCATATCAGCATTGAGCTTTCATCAAAAGGCTTCTTCTAATGTCTTGTTGGACATGGTGCCAATATTACATCCAATATGGCCACTGTGACTGCAAGTTTAAATATCATGTTGTTGCTCTTAAATGGGGTTTTCATTTTAGGATTGCTTATAATGCTTTGTTGGTGCTAAATGAAAATGTAGCCAGTTGGACATCTAATACCAACATGGCTGCCGAGACATTGTCTTAAAAGTCTTGTTATTGCTACTCTGTCTGAAGGTAATATTGACATGGGTTTTTAAGGAGACTTGTTACTGTATGATTGTCTGGTTGGCCCTAAGTGAAAATAGTGCAGCCTGGACATCTGGAAAATTATGTTATCATTATTCCCAGATGTATGGTCATATTAACACTGGGTTTTCGCAAAAAGACTTATTGTGATGTCTTATCAGTCAAGTTGCAAATTGACTTTCAAAATGATTACTATAGCTCCTATCTTGAAAATATTGTTATAGCTATTCTTTTTAAATGAACAATTATATAAACATTCGGTTTTTACAAGAAACCTTATCATGATATATCCTTGTTCATAAATAAATATTTTTACATATGTAACATCCAATATGGCCACCATGGGAGCCATGTTAAAAATCTTATCATTTCTACTTATCTTAAATGAAAAGCCTTTGTGCCATGGGGTGTTCACCAGATAATTTCTTAGGGTGTATTGCTAGTCGTTAAGTTAAAAGGATGCCAATCTGACATTCAACATGATCACCATGTTGAAATTCTTTTTTTTTGATAAACTAGACTTACCAAGTCGAAGTTTGAAAGTAATTTCATGAATCCCAAAAGTGCCTTGGTGATCACATGTGAGAGGCTTAGATTTATGGAATAGATCAACAACAACTAGGAAAAGAAGAAAACTAGAAAATGTGTTGGTAGTAAATGTTGGTAGTAAATCATCTATACGAGAGTTACAGTGTACATTACATAAGCATTATGAATTTCTGGATGGTGACAAGACCTTTGTACTAAATTCAGCAGGCTTGTCATAGAATTTTGTGAAAATAAAGGCAATAGCCCAAACAGCTGCCTTCAAGAGTGTACCCAATTATTTACCTTTAGCAAAGGCCGCGGAAACAGATGAGCCTGAAAAACTGATGCATCAATACCAGAATTCGTCATAACATTCTTTATCCAGTTTGATATTGTGTTTTTTGCAACTTTTTTTTATATGGGCGATTGTGTGCTGATGAATAACTGTGTTTCAGAATTTCGCAAATAACATTGTAAAGAAGCCACAAGATATGGATAAGAGTGAAAAACAATGAAGGAAAGTGTATTTGTACCCTGTCAATGCCAATTTTAATGCTATTTATCTGCATACGGTGAAGCGTCTGAGACCTCTGTCTTGTTATCAAAGCGAACAGCATGGCTAACGTCATAGAAAATTTCTGTAATGACTATTGGTCATTGCCTTTTAAACACCATCTGCCCGTCCCACCTCTCATAAATCTCTTAATGACTAAATTGCAGTTACAGCTGTATTTACAGAACTAAAACATAAACCTCTATCTACTAATTCAAGGCTGTGCAATGAATACCCCTCATAAATCTCTAACCTAAATATCTATCTACTAATTTAAGGCTGTGTATTGAACACCCCCTCTCATAAATCTCTTTCGTGAATACATTATTGCTTAGAGTGGATTGAGAAGTAAGACTAAGTAATGACGAAATTGCAGTTCCAGCTGTATAAACAAAACTATAACCTAAACCTCTATCTACTAATTCAGTTGAAAACTCTATAACAAAAGTCACAGGTGTGTCAGATGGCTTAATTTTTTATTCTGAATAAACATCCACTTTTGGAGATGACCCCAATAGTGGTTTAGTTCATGTTCTCCATGAATTGATGTTGAAGGATGAAGCCGTGTCTAATGATGATTGATTTTGATTTGCTGTCCTGAAAAGAGAAAACATCCATCTTCAATTTTCGGAGGGTGTGTTATAATTGTGGATTGTGTGTCAGTTGTAGAATCTCTGGTGTGCATGTCAACAGAAAACAAGGACCTACCACTAAATGCAGGAGGCTCAGAAACCAGGCTTGCATAGTCAATAGTGGTGCCACCAAATATAAGATCTGCTTCGTCTTGAGCCAATTTTAACATCACTGCTTTGCACAGACTGAAAGGTGGAAAGCAATAATAACAACTAAATCCATTTTAAAGAAAAAAGCATCAACTGCTATAATTATTTGGTCAGGTCTGTAGACAATCTATCCGCAGCACAATTTAGTGTTCCCAGCAAATTAGAGCACTTAATCAGATGCTCCAAATTGCAAACAACATCCAGATATTATGCAATAATTCATGCGAGTTAGAAATGCGTATTTTTTGTTCACATATGAAACTGCAAGAGTTATCCATTTACATGTGCACATGAGCATTCTTCCCCTCCAAAAAGATAGTAATGTCAAACAACAGGCTTTGTGTTCCAAGGGGTAACTATGATTAAGTTTTCCACTTGATCCCAATGACCACCTGTTTTAGCTTTGGTTGTATGATTTATCACCCCCCCTCCAACCAACAAGTGAGCTGTCACTAGTCAAAGACAACCTGTTGTTTACCATGTGAGACTATTTTAAAACTGGAGTGCACATTAGATATCCACGAAAATATACATTGTCTGCTCTCTGCCGAAAGTGACATAATATTGGAAATCACCTTAATGTGTCTACATATCTTTATTGTGTTCCAGATCTTTAGAATATAAAGATACATACTCCACACCTGGTTCGCTAGCAAGAAGCTTTCCCAAACGTTGAGCCAATTCATGAATAGTGATGTTCCTTTTCCGCAGTAAGTCAAAACACAGAGCATCTAGTCTTTCTGCTTTGCTTCGAGTTTGTGTGACAGTCATTGTGACAGAGTCCCCCAAGAATCCCACAAAATTTATTTTTGGGTAGGTTTAAACACAGATTTTCCTGGGCTAATAGTTTCATCACAAAATTTATTCCTGGGTAGGTTCAAACAGATTTTTCTTGGTGAATAGTCAATCCATCAAGTGTAAGAACTGTTTCCTTAACATTTCCCTACACTGGTCATATGAACAAACAACTATTGTCATTGCATGCCACATTTGTGAAATCTTTTCATCTCGATAATGCAAAATCTGGCTTCAATAGCCTGATGATGCCAAAACATTCGGCAAATAGGTAAATTCGTATATATCCCCAAATCACATGAACTGCAAATACTTCCCATGTTTCTGGGCCACTGGAACAGAGTAGTAGCCATCATTTAAGTCCTTTTTTATTGGCATCAACAGCCACCCCCAAAGTCTCCTCCTTGCCATCTATTGTCAACACATTGATGAAATTGTTATAAATTCAAATAGGTCTCACAGACCCATCTTTTTAAGGTGGAGGGAAAATATTAGAAAAATATTGTCTAGGTGTTGAAACAACTTTATGAATAATACCTTTTGCAAGAAAATTGTGAATTTCAGCATTAATTTGTCTCTCTTCAGTTAAAGAGAACTCAACTTGGTTTGATATATGTTTGCACTGGTCACTGTTCCAACTCTATTTTCATAATGTTGTATACTATTCAGAATCCAAGCATCTGAAGAAATATTCTGCCAACCTTCAAACCATGCTGAAATTTTCTCAGCGGCAAAATTGTCAGGTGTATTGTTTCTACGAGAAACATCATATGTACTTTTATGATGCTGCATACTGATGGCCTGGAAAGACCTTACTGATCCTTCGGGTGTTTCGGAACCTTGATTCCTTGTTTCTGAACTTTTTTGAAGCCGTACCTCCAATGATGATTGTGCTGCCACTGATTGCTTTCTGTTGCTTTTTTCCCCAACAGCGGAGTTACAGCCTTCCGAGATTCATTAATCTTAGTTTTCTGACCATTTGGGTTATCTTCAAAACCAGTTAGAGATGGGGTTCGATGCAGCACAGATGGGCTGACCCATGTCAGTTCGTTCTGGTTTTATGAGCACTAAGAGACCAAGGTGTGCCATTCCTGCATAAACCGGAGCTGATATGCTTGGCATTTGCATTCTACTACCAACGATGGCCATGATCTCTTCCATTGTTGACAAGCGCACATGCATTTTGGACACAATATCAGCATCTTGTGCCCGCAATTGACATTGCATGGTTAATTATTTATCATGGGTAGCCATATTGTTATTTTGGGCAGAAATCATGTGATTTGCAACCCAGTAGAGCCAGACAGTGATGCCATGACTTGTTGTAATGGCCGACTTAATGCCGCCTGTGTGGACAACATGTGCCTCTCTGGGCCTCACATCAATAAAGGCAGTTGCTGATGGCAAATGTGCTCATTTTCCCATCAAAACCATAGCGGAAAAACGTATTTACATCATCTGTGACACTTTCCTTGCCTTTTTGAAAATTTTTGAGCATTCACTCATTAATCCAAACCCCTATGTAATCTGCCTTGGGCGGTTTGCCCCCTCCATTGTTCTAGTGAAAGGTTGCCAGATTTTTAAAATTACCTGCAACGCTTTACCTCTGCAAAGTTTCAACCCAATTTACTGAACTTACTGCTTGTGAATGCCAAACAACCCAACACACTTTTCAACACATTTGTGCAGAAATCGTAAATTACATTGTTATATTCGATGTTTTCTTCTACATGATATTGCTCCAACTGAACACTGCCATTTTGCAACCTTGCCCCTAATCAGCCACGTGATCAATGTCATCTCATGGGATCACGAGGCACTTATGGGGGATGTGAAATGCAACTATATTTCCCCATCATCACTATCACCAAAAAGAGGTATGATCATAGCCACAAGAGATTTTCACAAAAAGGTTTCTAAGGCTGTTTAGTTTACCCTAATGAAAATGGTGCCAATCTTGTATCCAAAAAGGCCACCACAGCAACTAATAATGTTTCAGCACTTGGCAGTTGAAAAGAAGAAATGGTCTAATGTAAAATATTTCGATTTTTGTTGTTAATCAGTTGATGACAGTTATGTCATACCTTGTTGTGGTAATGGCTGACTTAATGTCGCCCATGAGGACAATTTGTGCCTCGCTAAACCTCGCATCTATGGAGGCAGTTACTGATAGCAAATGTGCTCATTTTCTCATCAAAATCAAAGCTGAAAAATGTACATTTCCAACAATTTCTGAGCATTCACTCATTAAGCCTGACCGCTCTGTGATATGTCTTGGGCTGTTTAGCCCCTTCATTGCTCCATTGAAAAGTTGCAAAATCTGGGAAATTACCTGCAACACTTTGCCTCTGCAAAGGTGCAACCCAATTTGCTGAAATTACTGCTTCTGAATGCCAAAAAAAAAAAAAAACACTTCAACACCATTGTGCAGAAATAGTAAATTACACTGTTATATTCGATGTTTTCGTCTTCATGATATTGCTTCCAACTGAATACTGCCATTTTGCAAACTTGCCCCTGATCAGCCACGTAACCAATGTCATCTCATGGGATCACGAGGCACAAATGGGGGAAGTGAAATTCAACTGTATTTCCACATCACTACTATCACCAAAATGAGGTATGGTCATAGTCACAAGAGACTTTCACAAAACGTCTTCCAGGGCTGTCTAGTTGACCTTAATGAAAATGCTGCCAATCTTATATCCAATAAGGCCACCACAGCAACTAATAATGTTTCAGCACTTGACAGTTGAAAATATTAAATGGTCTAATGTAAACTTTATGGATTTTTGTTGTTAATCAGTTGAGTGTCATTCATTTCAAGGGACTCTTGATGGTTGATGTTAAAACTGTTTGAACTCCAGAACACATTTGAGTTTGACATATGTCTGCAGAGTATGCATCATTTTTCTCTCCATTCTCCTAATTCTGTGATTTACTTTGAAGTGATTTTAGCCTGTACTACATGATCTTTAAGATTCTTAGGTCTTTAGTACGCATCCATCAGTTTTTTTCAAGTGCGCCCATCAGCCCTTTGGATGTTGTGATGTTCCAGTATGTCTGGTATATGTGTTTTAAATTTAATGCATCAGAGTGGTACATATGATGTTGATTTTATATATGTGCTTCTGTTGTGATGTTTGTTATAACTTTTAATAACAGATCTATTAATATTTCTCCTCCAGTAGCCCATTTTCTTGAGGTAGCTCTCAAATTATAATCTCCTGTTTTCACACATTTGTTTAGAACATATGTTTGTGATGCACACGCGGAGTTTGTACTGAAGATTTTTCGTTATATGCAGAGAATGGCAGCTTATTAATAGCAGGCAGTATTAGGCAATGTAGTAAAGTCCAATTTCTTTAATCTTGACATGAAATGTGGACTAGGTATATAATAAAATATGTACGGTGCTTGACGACTGATATGACTGTGACAAAAGGGTGAAAGTTATTTGCAAATTTTAATTTTCTTCTGTTTCCACCCAGTATACCAGCATCAGATGAGTTGTCTATAGCATGCATGGCTAAGGAGTTCTTGTTCTAGACTTCCATTGAAAATATGGGAATATAAGAGTGCTATTATTGTACCCATTACTGTTCCATATATTTGAAGGTAATGCTATTTGCTGAACAGAGTTGTTAAACTTTAGAAGCTTAAGAAGGTGATCAGTTTGAGGGGAATGGTTAAGGCAGTTATCTTGTGCATCTCTGCAATCTTCGATATCCTCCTCCAGTTCGATACTGGTGTAAGGAGAATGGAGTCATAGTAATGCAGAGAGTGTTTTAATGGAAGTTGGATTCATAAGTATCAGTATAGTGTCTTGGATGCAAGAATTGTGTTTTTAAATGAAAGGGTTAAGGTTAAATTAAATGCATAACCTTTCTGCTGTTGATGATTCCAGGATATGATAGACCTTCACAAGATTTCCTTGTAAGTTTAAAGGAGCATTAAGGTATTGAACCACTAATTATTGTACAGTCGGAAAACCACTACACTGGTCAAGGAATCAAAGTATTGTGTTGTTACATATATTTAATTTGTATTGTGTGTTTGACCTTTATCCATAATTGTGGGTAGGAGTTGGGCCTACATGTGTAATGTCATGTAGGATAAACATGTTTACTAAGTTTGAGTTCTGAATACAGCATTGATTCTGTCCATAGAAAAAAATACTCGTACATGCTAGACAGAGTACTACATTATATCAAATACAAAATGAGAATAGTGTATCACATTAAGATAACCTACCATGTCTGACATAGTGTGGTGTTGGCTTCTTATGTTTACAATGTTGATGTCATCAAATTTTGTGTTCCAGCTTTCGACTGAAATTGGTTGACACACAGATATGACCAAGTAACATTGGATTAATTCGTACATATGTCTAAAAAAATGGCAGGGATTCTAACTTTGAGGGAGATATTACATGACGCAAAATGTGATGAAATGTCTAATTTTAAAGGAACCCAATAATGTTTAGTACTTTCAAGATTCAATATTATTCAGATAATTTGGCATATACACATTTCTATACATAATGGCAGCATTGGGGTTTGAATAGAAGAGAGCGTACCATGATTATACTCTATACATTGAGACAGAATTAAAGAATCAAAATGAATTTCACCTGACAAGACTTTTAATTAGTATTATTTCTTTAAATGTTGCCACCAGTTAGCATTTACCAGAATTTGTCATCGATTGCTATTTTGCCATACTGTATATTATTTTTTACAGTCCATTGAGAAAATAGTTATCGAATAAAATATAACAAAATATGTAATTCGTATCAAACTTGCAATTTTCACAATTTTGGGTCTAACATTTTGGGCACTAACTGCCTTTTTGATGATAAAGCCAGTAATATATTGATGGTTTCATTTACCAGCAATTCTGATTACTATCTTGACATTCTACACATAGAGGCCAATTTTGTATACATTTTCTTTATAAAAAAAAAACGGATCCACACCTGACGCTGCATTAAAAGCAGGTTTGTGAGATATCGAGGGAGTGGTGTGGTTTCGTGGGATGAATTAACAAAGAAAAACTGTACATGTGGGGTTATTAAATCTGCCGTCATTAATAGCTAGCAGATTTTTATGTACATTGACAACATTAAGAAACTTGCATTTAGAAGATTATTAACAAATTATACAGGTCAGAAGTTTGTTTTGCAGTGTGATCCTGATTTACGCGATTCCAACGATTCCAATTTATGCAAATTCGAAATAACATGAGATGGTGAAAAAAATGAGAAAAAGATCGTTTCTATCGAGATAACTCTCTCAAACATATAGATTGTGCCACTGTCGCATGTAAACATTACCCAAAATGCCCAGCTCTTAAACCCCCACCATCCTGTTTATTGTGGCCTCAGTGCTGTGTTCGTATGTATATGTACAAATTGTTTGTTAAAATTTTTGAATGTCATTAGTAATGGCATCTAAAGTACGAACAAGTGATAGCTGAAGAGACCAAGGAAGGCTATTTATTTAAAGGTTAAACTAGAAGTAGTGGAAAGGTATGAAGCTGGTCAGAGTACTGCCATGATAAAGCATGCCTTGAACCTTAGTGAAAGTACATGTAGAACAATATGTGACAGTGCGGAAAAAATAAAAGCAAATGTGAAAGCTTGAACCTCCCATTTGAACCAGAAAAGTTGTTACACCCGCCCCAACATAATGGAAAGGATGTTGGTAACGTGGCTTGATGAACACTACTGTTCAATTCAGCTTTCATTTTTTAATTACATGTACATATGTTATATTGATTAAAATGAATAATTTCATGTTTTTATTTTATGTTTCCTGCATTTTAAGTTCGTTTCTCTATTCCTTTTATGAAATTTGTTTTGTTATTCTAATCTACTTTTCAGAAGCATCCTTAATTTTAACATACTGAATTTATAAGGAGAAAATGATCTCAATTGACACGAATCTCAAATTATGCGTGTGCTTCAAAAACATAACCCTCGCGTAAATCGCGATCACACTGTACATGCATTATTAAAGTAGAAGCACCAAGTGTGTCACATTGTATAATCTTGTCACTTTGCATTATGCATCATGATTTATGATACATTGTTCATATGATTGATCTTTATTTATTCAGGAATGCCAAATATTTTTAATGTTGACAACCATGCATTCCCTGGAGCAACCGGTCATTTGATCAACATATCCATACCATTCTACAGTGATCCAGCTGTTGGAAACTTTACCTTTCGGAAAAATGGCATTGCAGTCATGAACAGTAGCAGGACAAACATGATTATTTCTAGTGACAGTATTAAGTACAAGTTATACAACACATCAGTTAATCTTCAGGTGCAAGTGGCAAATCTCTTTATCCAAAATCTGACACAGAATGATTTTGACAACTATACACTTATCCTGGAAAATTCACTGGGGACAACAGAATTCGAGTTTTACCTCAATGCATCAGGTAACAGACTTAAAGTATATCCAGCTGTCTCTACTTTTTCATCCTATAATTTACACACAGGGATCTTGGTCTTCATGTTGATCAATTACAAATTTTAGTGCATAAGACTTGATTGAAAAAGTGCTATGATTGAATGTACATTTCCTGTAATATTCTATGCACACCAGGAAATGATTATGAAAAGGGTACATTGATTACAAGCTAACTTTTGAAAAGGAATGTTGTTGTTATTGTGGGCCAAATGCCATTTCTTGGCACATCATCTTGTGGTGTGATATCCACGAACCCACGGGAATCTTTTGACAAGCTTTCTCACATACCACAAATTGGCCAAGTCCAGGATTTGAACCGAGACAGGCAGAAGTGATATCTCAGTGATCTGTAAAGGCAAGCACCTGAGACCATGCCTCAGAAAGGGACAAAAATATATTGGCAGAACGGATTTGTGTTTTTGTTTTAGTTTTCTTAGCTCCTCTGTCTTTAGACCATGGTATAGTCATTCATATATAATATATTTACCTTGTACATCATCCATTCACTGACACGTGCTTATTTGCATGTTAAATTTCTTAGCATACTTTGACCAAACATGGCATTGACTTCTATCATTAAATTGTAAGGTAATTTCAACTGTGAGCAACATCTACACTACATAATGTGGTCTTGCATATGAATAATAGAGCTTCTTAGCACTCTAGAGGCTCTCTTGCTGGTATGTAAGTTTATATAATCAATACCATAGAACATTATGATCATAAATAATGGTCCAAGGTCTTTGCCCATTACTGAGGTCACATATTGAGATAATTACACATCAGAATGACTGAGCTTGTTGTTATTTTCAAGAGACTGTATTTGTGATAATATTTGATATCAACAGTTTTGATGTGTTCGATCATTAGTGACATTGATGCATATTATTGAATTATTATCTGTCAGAGTTTTTAAGACTCTTTGATGCTCTGTTTTTAAATTCTTGTGATATAGAAATGAGTTTCCAACCGTCTGTCCATCCATCAATTTGTCACACTTTTGTTTTTGATGCACAACTCCAGCAAATGTTCAAATATTTCTGTGAGTATTAAACTTGGCATACATATTAAACTAGTCATTGAGATGTTCCTCTCTGCTATTCACAGTCTTCACTTATATTTTTTTGGTATGCTTTTGTTAATCTTTCTATGTGTCTTTCCATATATTGTCCACACTTTTGTTTCTGGGACAAAACAAAAAAGCTGTGTAAGATGGCTTACTCAAGGTTTGATAAACTTATTAAATAGTCAGCCAATGTGATGACCATTACTAAATATAGGAAATGGTTTAAATGATTTATTTCAAGGAAAATCAAAAGGATTTTGTAAAATTTTCAAGAATGCTTTCTGACAAAAACCCTTTAAAATTTATACAAATAATGCCAATCTGCTGTCAAATATACCACTGTTACATTTTAAAAAATTCATCTTAGATTATTTTCTCACTATTTGACCAAATTACCAAACAAAAACAGTATGGCATGAAGGGATTTCAATTTATGAACATCTTGCTGACTAGCCATTACATATGGCCACTGCTACCCAAAGTGTCAGATCCTTTGAATGACTACTCAAACACCACTCAACATAACTTGACCAAACATTTATTGGAGGCATCATGGCATGTAGGGCTTTTAACATGATACAAATGATGCCATTCTGACGTCTGATATAGTTGCTGCTGCAAACAATACGAAAACTTGGATATTATTATTTTCAAAATTAAGTTGACACAATTTGACCAAAGTTAGCAAAATCCATCATTACTCAAAAGTCTTTCTTGTGCGAATAAAGAATATTGGCCCAACATCAAACAAGGTGGCCATTACAAAGATTGAAGGAATGTTGTCAGAGCTTTATCTAAAAGATAATAAACTTTGATTGAAAGCATTCTGGCATAGAACCCTCTTAATATTTGACAAATGTGGTGCCATCAGTTTTTGATAAACGTTTGCAAGTTGGAAAAACCTTGAATTGTGTATTTTTATGATGTGCAGTCAACAGCAATGGCAGAACGTTCTTCAAAAGCATTCTACTGAAACCGTTTTAATGGCCAAAATGCTCCTGCATTTGGCTGATGGGCACCTGTCTGCCAGCAAGTGATTACAAACACAGCTGAGCAACATGTTCTATTCATTTAACCCTATCCATCGATTATTCATACTTATGTTTCTGGGCAATATAAATTGAAACAGTTATAGAGAGAATTGTGACAGAAGATAAAGAAATTCAAAAGGTAAAGAAGGTCTTAGCATGAAAATGACTGATGTAAACAACAATATAGCAGCTTGTAGACTGAATGTTGTTGTCTGCTGCAACCATTTATTTATTGATTATGGACAGGAATATATACCTTTCCATAGCAAACTAAATCATGACTCCTTAGCTTTCAACCTTTATCACAAGGCATTTATCAGAGGACTGACATCTGGATTGGAGTCACATGATCAACTAAATGTTAATCATGTGACAAAATCCTTATGTGCAAAGACAGTAGTTCCAATCACAATGCTCTTTCCACTGCAGCCCATCCTTGGGATGTGTGGTTTTGTTTAGTGGCTGACATGTTCACCATGATGCATGAATATAGCATTGAAGAATTCACAGAGCATCTCAATTCCATTGATGAAAATATCCAGTTCACTTATAAAATGGAAGAAATGAGAGGCTACCATTTTTGGATACATGTGTTCACATTTTTGGTGATGTGAGAACAAAAGTTATTATTTATCACAAGCCTAATTGCACAAAACAGTATCTGGACTTCAGCTCCAACCATTATCTTAAACATAATAGATCATTGATGATAATTCTGTTGCATCGGGTGAACAACATTATTAGTGTTGGACCATGTGATGGAGGTCAATCATATTAAGAAAACTTTAAGGGTGTATGGTTAAAAACGATTGGATGTGTATTTCTGACAAAAGGAATGGTGGAGAGATGACCATCTGAAGGAGAAAGGCAAAACATGTGTAACTGTCCCTTTACAATATATTAGTGGACTCTCCAAGAGATTACAAAAATCCTCTGAAAGGATGGAGCTAATGTGATCAACAAACCCTATAACACTATCCATTCAATCTTGTTACATCCCAAAGACCATACTCCTTTGAATAAAAAGTATTCAGTTATCTTTAAACTGCAGTGTGGTCATTGTGAAAAAGTCTACATTGGGGAAACAACTAGAACTATTGAAACAAGAGTTTAATAACACTTATACATCGACAGAGAATCCCTGACAGCAGTTGGTAAACATTGCAAAATGTTGGGCATACTGTTTATTGGGATACCATAAGTGTATTCGGTAATACTACACTAAGGAGAAGAAAGGGAAGCCATTAAAATCATGGAGAGGGAACCAGTGTTGAACCATGATTCTGGATTGGAACTACTGCCTTTGTACAGAAGGATTTTGCCACGTGATTAACATTTTGTTGATCATGTGATGCCAGATGTCATTCCTCTAATGAAGGCCTTGTGATAATGTCAAAATCTAAGGAGTCATGATTTAGTTTGCTACATAATCAATACGAAGGCTGAGTAATACTATGTAAAAAGAACCAAGTCATCTAGAGAAGTCTTGTAACTCTTCTAGAGACGTATCTCCTAGTATATTCTTAGGATTTTCAATAAATAAAACAGTTTGCAGAAGTCCCAGTTTCACTGATGAACAGCAAAGCAATACAAGGTTATTTTGTTCAGAATCAAATATACAGAAATGAAAAGATGGATGCTCAGAAAATTTATATTTATGTTTTGTGCTCTGATCATGTAAACATTCAAAACAGCCTGATCAAGTCACTTATTTTTGGACATTAATAAATAACATGACTTCTGGTACAGTTCAGTTTAAAATTGTTTTTGATTACACAAATTTTCATTTCTTCACATACTTTCATTTCATCTTTGATTATTGTGAGTGAATACATAATATACCGCAACCCAAATAACTATATTAATAGGGACACCATCTGAATCATCTTCAAAAGCGCAGAGTCCTTCTTGTTCATTTTGTGACATGCAAAGTATGTTGTCCTTTATACCTTTATTTCATATATTTAAAGTCTTGGTTTTGTTCAAGTATTTTATTATTATTTCTAGTTTGACATAAAGAAAGAATTGTATGACGTCATATTATCACAGTTCTCCACTATCCACAGTTGCCAAACTTTGCAGATGGCATGTGTAAGGAAAGAGCCTATGATTTGGTCATTGCAGCTGAAAGAAAATACAATCATTTTTGAACAAAAACATTAGTTTTAGTTGTAGTAATCCATTTTTTGGTACCCCATAGTCCCTTTTTTGAGCTAGATGATTCCTTTCTTCAACCTCCAAATAGTATTGGAAGGTTCTAGAGCTGAAAAGAACAAAATCCACGTCTGACTCCTGCATCACAGCCCCCACTCTTTCATTGGACAACATACACTTAATATCTGTGCTGGTTTGCTCTATAACTTTAAAGCTGTTTGATATTTAGGTTTGTAAGTTAGTATGTTTGTACATCATCACTAGATAATGTTTTATGCTACCTTCAAGGTCAAAATCATGGCTCAGTATTACATTTTTATAATATGATGCTTTGCATTCGACACACACAGATTGTAACTTTAACTTTTCCACATTGTAACTTTAAATCTGCTAGAGATGAAGGGATGCAATTTAGTATCCATATCTGTAGCTATGTTATGTAATACACTTTGGCTCAAACTTCCTGCATGGTCAGTGGCATTGTTTATATGTTGAACTTTTCCATTACACTTTTCTTTCTGCTCTATAATTTTAGAGCTATTTGTGAAGATGAATGAAACTTGGTCTAGTGATATATCATCACAAAATGGTGGATCAAATTCTACATTAGTGATCTTATCTTCAAGGTCAAAGTCACTATTTTAGGTCAAATTTGACTGCCTGTCTTCTTTCAAACTTCATTGCTGGTTTAAGTTAAATGGATGAAGCTTGTTTTATTACTTGTCTCTAGTAGATGTGTTACATTGCAAAGAGATGTTATTCTCAAGTCAGTATTTTGAAGTATCTTCTTTATATGAAGAAAAATGTTGGCGATGCAGGAATGAATTTGCTTCTCACATCTATCACAGTCGAGGTTTTATCGTCAGGGTTATTGATCTGCTCTTCTTAAACTCTTTCACCAACTTTCCGATAGTGGTCTTTGAGATAAGATAATGTGATTTGATTACTTTCAAATTCTGCCCATTAGCTTAACATTTGTCTTAAAGGTATTTGTAAGATTTTATTACTGCAATCTCTTGTGACCTTGCCAGGGGACGAAACATAACTGAATGTGTTGTTGCTGATAACATTATTATCAACTTTTGAAATCCTGAGTCAATATTTTATGATGCTATGTGTTATGAATTTTCTCTTCAAATATGTTCCCTTATGACATTAACTTTAGGGGATATAAGGCCGCTACCTCCCTAATCCAGCCCTAGCAAAAATAAAAAAAAATTAGTCTTTTTTTTTAAAAATTCCATACAAAGGTGAATTACTCTTGTCTATTATCTCCCCTTGTGACCACAAGGTGTTGCTAGTTTTTAACCGTCAATGTGGAAATTACATCAAAACCACAGTATCCAGAGATTTATGCATGGCTGTCCCATACCAAAAAAACCAATGGCAAGTTGAGGCCAATATGTAGATTCATGGCTGTTATATACCAAAAAGGCCAACGGAACGTTGAGGCAATTGTAGACTTCAGTTGCCTCAAAGAATTCATTCTTAACCACTGAGGTTTAAGATAAAGATGATGAGGTCTATACAGATCTCCATCTGAAGATACATGTATTATCAGGGTTTTTCTTCTGAAGTTGGAAAAATACGACCTTCAACCATCTTGCTACTTTGTCCACTTGCGTATTGAGGTTATATCCAGTCTTAATCTTTTATGTCTCCCTCATGTCTGCGTCATACAGATTATCAAACTCATAGAGATGTTTCCAACAGGACAGGGAGTTCTTGTAACTACATGTTATTCAATGCAGCAGTGGATTCGACCCCACTCAGCAGGTTTTACATGAGCCCATTACAAATGAATTGGCTGGCTCATAGGTGCCCTATTCCAGTCCACTTGATCAAAGGTCAATATCATGAATAAGGTACATTAATCCCTGTCTCCGTGGTGCAACCACAGTTAGCTCACAACTGGAAGTGATAGTAAAGACAGATACCTGTGCTTACAGTTTGGGAGTCCTCTCATTGCCGGACTTTTCGAATACTGGAATAATGGAGATGGGGGAACTGCCTCTTCACATCACCTTTAATAAGAAAGCTATCATAAATGCTTTTCATTTGTATATTGACCAACTCTGCAAGAAGTCAGTCCTAATTATGTCAGACAACTCTGTAGTGCTGACTTACCTTTTCAAACGGGGGCACCAATCACCTGACCTTTGCGTGCAACTTTGGCAGTTTCTTCATCAGTACTGCCAGCTTCAGATCAGTGTTTAAATCAGACACATTCCTGGCCAACATTCTCTCCAGAAAGTTTTTGCAATTTTGGAGCATCCTTTTGCAACAAGGTTTAACCACAAATAGGCCACCTTGTTTCACTCTTTTCACCCAGAAGCTTGGACCGTCGATGCACTGACAGTTTCTTGGGAGGGTTTATGGTGCAACCTCCCAACCCCCATCATATTACTGAAAATAATATAGAAAATAAAGTGTCAGAATTTTGCAAGATAATTCTGATAGACCATTTCCAATGGTAATATTCCTGGGTCAACGATAGATCTAAATGGGAGTATTACTGCCAGACCAAATCCCAGACATCAATTACTATGGTTGCAGATGTTCCACACCAACCTGGACTGTCTTCACCTTCACACCTAGCTCTTGTTAGGACAGCCTTGCAACAGAATGAAAATTTATATCCTAGAATTGTAGAGAGAATCTCAGAATGCTTATGAAGGATAGGGGCATGTTTTCAAGGACTAGTGTTGAGTGAACGTGTTTGCTTCTAAGGCTTCAGCCATTCAACTAGCCAACACTTTTCTCAGGCTCTATCAAGAGAAAATGTGGGCACCATCATGGCAGAAGAGATATCTGTCATGATAAAGACCTATCAGACCTATTAGACGATTTTGATTTGAATAAGCTAAATTCACTCTCCCTGTCTCCAAGCTGGAATCTGTGATGGATTAATGGCTCAATTTAGACTTATTTGCCCCCTGTTTAATTTTAGCTCTCTTGTCCACTTACCTAATTGGTTCACTTGCATCCTTTGAATTTACTTTTGGCGTGCCAAGCTTCCCAACATTGAATGTATTTGAACCCTTTATATGTCTGATTCTTTTAAAAACTCTATGACAAAAATCACAGGTAGATCAATCTGTCTTTCATTTGAAAATAACATACACATTTGGAGATGACCCCAATACTCATTTGTAACTGTATGTACTCCATGAATTGATGATGAAGGCAGCCTTATCAGATAATCCTTCACTTTTGATTTCTGTCATAAATGAGAAACACCCATGTACAGTTAAGAAGGAATTGCTGTCATTATGGGCTGTGTGCCAAATGTAGAATCTCATATGGGTGGGGCAGCGAAATTGACTGATTACATCAAGCAAGAGGCTGGGAAACAGTGATGCTGCCACAATTAGATCTGCTTTGTCTTGGTCCATTTTTTTGCAGCACTGCTCCCAACTTAAAGGTGGAAAGCAATACTGACAACTGTAATTCCAACTTACTGAAAAAGCATCAACTGCTATAGCTATAGGGTATGGTCTGTATGAAATATTTAGCCTTGAAGCAATGTACATGTATATGTCTATACACTTGAATTATTGCATTAAAGACTGTAGAACTGAACTTCCATTTAGAATCCTTATTTACGTTTCTTGACAATCCACCTTCATCCAGATTCAGTGTTCCAGGCAAGTGAAAAGCACTTAACCTGATGTTACTAAGGACAGACCACATCCAGATGTAATGTGATAATTTATGCAAATTAGGGATGCAACCCCCTCATTTTTTTCACATTTAAAACTGCTACAGAGTTATCCATATAGATGGGCATATGAGTGTTGCAGCTCAGAACAAGAAGATAGTAATATCAAAATACAAGCTTTTAGTTCCAAGAAGTTAATGTGAGACATGTTTCCTCTTTTTCCCAATGATCACCTGTTTCAGCACTGGTTGTATGATTTACTCCTCCCAACCAACCAACATGTAAGCTGTCTTGGGTCAAAACAACCTGCAGTTCACCATGTGTGACTACTTTATAACTAGAATGCACGTTAGATATCCACCAAGATATATATAGCCTGATCTCTCCAGAAAGTGATAAATAGGCATCAGTCACCTTTGTTTATCTTTTAGTTCAGCCAATTCATGAATCGTGGTTTCTGCGGGGTCTCACAACACATAGCAACTAGATGGTCTGCTCTATCTCTGTTAATTCTGACTGTCACTGGAAGAGTCCAACAAGAATCCAATACAATGATTGTTTTGGGTGGGTTCAAAAAATGTTTTCACTACACTGGTCATAAGAATCCCCTAACTAAACATCTATCGTCAATGTATACCACACTTGTGAAACTTTTTTGGTCTCAGTGGCGCAAAAGCTGGCTTCAATACAATAGGTTTGTGAAAACACATGAAGCACGTGCTAAACCATTTGGCACTCAGGAAAATAAATATATATATGTATTTCCCCAAACCAATTAAAATACAGATCCTTTCTGAGCTACAGTTGCAGCAGTAGGCATCCTTTAAATCAGCTCTTCTCTGCTCCGGTGACCTAGTGGTTAGAGCATCCTCCTCGGATGCAGGAGGTTGCGGATTCGAATCCCGGCCGAGATATACCAAAGACTTCTAAAAATGGTACTAACAGCTGCCTCGTTTGGTGCTCAGCATTAATAGGTTAGTGTTAGGACTGGTTGGCCTGGTGTCAGGATAATGTGACTGGGTGACTAGATGAGACATCATGCTACATGTCTGCAGCATGATCCCTCAGTGCTAGACATCACTATAAACTGCCACATTGCAGACCACGTAGTGATGTAACTGAATTTTTTTAAAGTTATGTTAAAAATCCAAATCACACACACATAAACTTTGAATTGGCAAATGCAAGGAACAAATTGTTTGCCTGTGGTTAACAACTAGTATTATAAGGTCTTACAGGCCATATCTTTCTAAAAAAATATTCTCCTGATATGGAATTAACTTTATAAATAATAAGAAATTAGTAAATTTCAGCAACTGTCTTTCATCATTAAAAGAGAAATTGATTTGGTGTGGTAAAGATGTCGGTTCAGGGTGCTGTTCCTACTTGTAAACCTTGAACATTATTTAGAATACATGCACCCATGGTAATATTCTGTCATTCTTAAAAAAAAAATTTTTTTACAGCAACAAAATTGTCATGTGTATCATTTGTATAAGAAATATCATATGTACTTACATTATGCTGCATACTGCTCATCCCAAAATTCAGAATGTCCCAAAATGTGATAAAAGAAAAGATAAAATAAGACATGTAAAAGATGACATTTTAATGTCAACTATATTTATTTAAAAGTGTTGAAAAAGTACATTTTAATGATACTTTGTACTTGAATTTTAAATTTTGTAGCCCAAATGGTGAGTGACATAAGGGGTGAACCAGGAGCACAGTTTTTTTGATCTTTTTCTTTTCTTTGAGGGGGAGAGCTATAAGAATATGTTTGAAATTCGCATACATGTTTGATGGTTTTCAAAATGTGTCTTCTATCCAAAAATGAAACATATTCTCATTTTTGTTTGTAGTTTTTGGAAGTCATTGAAGATAAAGATTGAAATATATTGAAATTTGCAGTTTTTGACCAGTATATCCCCATTTATTTAGGAAGAAAATTTGAACTTTATTTTAGAGTGTTTCACTATACAACATTTATACATGTCAAAGTGGACATATAGTCATTGCGGCATCTCAAAATTTTGGTTTATGCATTGTATCAAATGTGTCCGTTTAAATGTACCTATTACTAGTATAACTGTTATAGAGATGCTGACAAAGTTTTCTCAATTTATCACATAGTCCAAATTCAACAGTGAAAATGATATAAAGTTATTCATACTTTCATATTCTGTAAAGCTATGAATTTGGTTGCCACATTCGAAGCCACATTAAATGTTTTAAAATAGATGCAATTTTAGAATGAAATCATGGTTATTTCATGGCCAAACCTGACATCATCAGCATGTGCAGCAGCAGAGAGGGTGAACAGACCAAGTTTTCAAGCAAAAATAAGGCTTTTACGGAGACCGAAACTATTTCAGACAAACCGAAACTATTTCAGAGTGTGTGAATCAGACCAACTTTTACAGGCGTCAATTTAGCAAACTGAGACTTCTCGAAATTGCTGAAACAGGCCTCAATTTAGTAAACTGAGGCTTCCTTGAAAATATTTTAATTAATATTTTCAGTAAATTTAGCAAAATTATGAAAAAATTTCAGTAAAAAAATAGGGTGCCATATAGTTGGCGTTCACCCCGTTGCTGCTATGAAAATATTCGATTTTTACTAACTAAATATTTGATCAAGTCCGATACGATATCGTGTCCTAGGATCATGTAAATTTATTGTTACAAATCCATGCGGGTTTGACTGAGCATTACTAAAGAAATTTTTTAATTGATTATGATCCATATCGCCACCGCACCAAGTTTGCCAAATATTTCTCAACGTATGTGTATCAACGCCGTTGAATACAGCAAGAATATTACAGTTGTCTCTGATCACTTTTGGAATCTGAGTGTAGCGTTGAGTGACATATATCACGTCGGTGTTTTTATGCCTGCCTCGGGAAAATATCCTAGCTGGGTTTGTTTGTTTATCACATCGTCGTATACGACTAAATTGTTGATACTTCCATCGAGGTCTTCTACTGATGGTGCCTCGTCAATATCAGTTATAAAATCAACGACGTTCTCACCTTTAATTTCTGAAGCGTTTTCATTAAAATCTTTTAACACTTCATAGCATCGTTGATCATCTACGCTAGGAGCAACTAAATACAACTTATCCCACTTCATCCATCTCATTATTAAATTGAGCAACAATTGCGTCTTGCCGGATCCAGATGGCCCGATTATAATCATCCGGATAGAGTTTGGTAGCGCTGCATGATGCTTAACTGGTTCTCTTGCTTTAGTCGCTGAAAAATCAATTATATCCATATCCTTATACATAAATTATGGATCTATATTGTGTGAAGTGTAAAACGCGTACTGGCACAGATGACTTGACGAAAATTAAAACTAAAAACCGATCAGCGCTTTCTGGTAAATGCGTACAATGTAGTACAAAGAAATTTAGATTTGTTTCCCTTGGTAAACCCAAGGAACCTCTAAAAAAAACGAGGAGGTGATATCGCAGCCAAATTGGCAAAGCTCCCTGGAACCCCATGGGCAAAGTACCCCGGAGAAAAGCACCTTCCAGGATATAGCTACTGTGGCCCCGGAACACGATTAGATATCAGACTTGATGATCAAAATCAACCTCGACGTGGTGAAGAACCGATAAACGCTATTGATAAGGCCTGTCATGCTCATGATGTCGCATATAAAAGCAGCAATTTGCAACACAGGCATCTCGCAGATGTGAAATTAATTCATGCGTTAAATGCTATTCCTGATAAATCTTTCAAAGAAAAATTAGCTTCATGGTTGGTAAAATCAGCTATGAAAGGCAAATTGATGTTAGGTGCCGGTAATTAATAACAACATGGAATCTATTTATTATTCTCCAAAAGGATTCTGGCGGGGTAACGCTGCAATCAATAAACTCGCTAGCGCTGCAAAAGTGAAAAAAACCACTGCGGCTAATTGGTTATCCAAACTGGCTATATGGCAAATTTATCTACCGCGTCCAAAACAAATCAATTTCTCGCATTTTGATGTTACCGGACCCAATGAAGTTCATCAAGCTGATTTATTGTTTTTACCACATGACAACGGTTACAAATACGCGCTAACCGTAGTTGACGTTGCGAGTCGATACAAACAAGCAGAACCGCTAAAAACAAAATCATCACCTGAAGTAGCTTCTGCATTTGAAAGGATTTATCGACGAGGTCCACTACGCTGGCCTAATATATTACAAGTTGATCCTCGCAAGGAATTTCAAGGTGTGGTTGCATCTACAATGAAACATCATAATGTCACCATACGACGAGGGCATACTGCGCTACATCGCCATCAGGCAATTGTGGAACGATTTAATCGGACTCTTGCAGAGCGGTTATTTGGATATCAATACGCGAAAGAATTCATCCAGGAAAAGCGATCCCATGAATGGGTTAAGAGATTACCAGGTGTAGTTACCGCAATCAATAATGATATTACTAGAACAATCAACATGAAACCTAACAACGCTATTAAAAAAAAGTATATACCCGTACAACCACAAAAAGATTTCAAGAAACAAATTCTTGGTAGTAATGTCACTGTAAGGTATTTATACGAACCAGGAGAGCTTGAGGGTGGTAAAAAAAAGAGCTACCGATCCTATTTGGAGTGTCACCGTACATAAATTATCCGGTATAACACGATCAACTGGTGGAAACGCTAGCGTTTCTAGACCAGCAATCTATAAACTAGATTCAATTGCTCCTCAGCGAGGATTTACTCGACAACAACTACAGGTAATTCCCGAGGATACTCAATTACCACCGCGTGGTCTTAACTAGCACCCGACAGAGGCATTGTGCTGGCACCTCTGCGTCTGTTGCACTCAAGACAAGTCAGCATAACGTTATCGTTGGTATGACCAATGCTGCTATTCTTTCTCTCTACGGTAAATTGGCGGGGATCTTTATCCGACCAACTCTAACGCATTATACAATTGCAACTCGCACAGTGATTATTCTGTTGTTGCTTTAGTGAAATTATTAATTCAGCATCAATGCCAAATTTTCTATTATTTTTTTTATCCTGTTGTTTATAACCAGAGAGTTTTTTTCTGATTATATCATCGGCGCTGATTGTAGTGTCATTATCGTCACTGACTTCGTCAACAATGTAACAGAATTGTTACCGAGAGGATGGTGGATTAAATGAACAACACAAACACAAGTGTGAAAGATAATGTAAATTTATGAAATAAATTATTAATGAAAAATAATGATGTATCAACACAATAACTCATGCGCTCAACCCACAATTACACTCAACCATTCACAATACATAAATAAATGAAATATTAATACAAAATAAAACACAGATCCAAAGGAATCTCTTGGACTATACACAGATCCAAAGAACCTTTACAAAAGTTATATTAACGCAAGTATAAATCACGATAATAAACACAAACATCAAACTATACTATCGCACGTATGGATTGCGACAATTAGCACGAACATATACAGGTATTCAATCAAGTTGCTAGCTTTTATAGAGAATCATGCAATGCCTTGAAATACTATTGTGTTCTGAAATAACCATGTAAATACAACTATGTATTCAATTGTACACAATTGCAACACACATATGTGTCTCGACCCTGTATAACCGTACGATTCACGCACAGTTGAATCGCCGCCCAGTTTCCCCGAAGACATAGGGTTTGACCAATACTTTTATCGGCCGTTTGCCCTTCACGGATCCACCACAGTTATACGTACAGACAGCATACAACATCTACTAGAACCAACGTTCCTCAATACCCTAGATGTCGCCCCGGATGTTTATAACTCTAGACAGCTCCAACACTCGGACTTCTAGCTTTCCGGATATTTACACGTCACGACAGATGTAGACGAACAGACAGTTCGACAGACAGACAGTCAGATACTTCAATTCGATTGCACAATAAATCAGCAACAATTTCAGCTACGATATCAGATGTTATCAGAGATGTTCCGCAATAAATCAGCTATAATTCAGAGATGTTTTCAGTGATGTTATCAGAGATGTTATCAGATGTTATCAACCGACGTTATCAGATGTTAACAACCGACGTCATCAGCTACAATAAAGAAACCAGACTAATAACAGTTGTCTCAAAAAATAATCTAAACCTTAGA
Organism: Unio delphinus; assembly: GCA_029339505.1. Taxonomy (NCBI): domain Eukaryota; kingdom Metazoa; phylum Mollusca; class Bivalvia; order Unionida; family Unionidae; genus Unio; species Unio delphinus. The sequence continues at coordinate 1,788,102 of JAQISU010000366.1, read as the reverse complement.
TCACGCTATTGCATTTAAAGTCTTATAGTGACTAGTAATTCCAAATATTCCACGTTTAAAATCTGCATTGCAATAAAGGCATCATTACATGAAATAATAAACGGAATAAAATTCACAATAAAACGAAATATAAATTTAACACTCACCCCTTTGGCTGGAGATTAATAATGACAGGCTATCTTTCCTACGATAAGATACTTTTGGTCCCGTAATTATTATGAGAAATATTCTGTCTTATATACTCTCAAATAGGAGAGCAGAAATCACGACAAGATTACCGTGCACCCCGTGATTCTTGGTGTTCCCTGACAGGCACATGCAAATCGTTACACGCCGCTTACCTTGGAGAAAACCACTTATTCACCCCAGGCAATGCATGTACGACGAAACAAAGAAAATGGTGAGATTAGTTTGTAAATCAAGAAGAATAAATAAATTTAATTTTCGCCTAATTCTGTGACAAACAACAATTCTTCGAAGCTGATTTATTTTTCGTACTCTGGATACTGCGAGATAGACTAAATTCGACCATTCGGTGCGATTATCTACCATCCAAACAATTGTGTCTGTGATAGACAATCCCTGTGAAGAATGTATCGTCGCTGCGTATCCTAGCGTCCATGGGGATTTATTAGCACGCAATGCATCTTCAACGACGCTGATATCAACCAGCACAATATCATTTAATACGAGAATTTGTTTTTCACGCCCTGACTCTGTCAGGCCTGGAATATCAACTTCTATATTCTGCTTTCGTGTATCCGAAGGCCTATAACATAACGGTACTGGAAGTGTTGCAAATTTTTCTTGATGCAATTCAAATAACTTCATCTGAAGTGTGTCTCTGACTATCTTTCTACTTGCAATTATCAAATCGTTTGGTCTCCACGTTTCCCAAAAATCATTCATGGGAGTTTCTGAAATTATTTCACGCGCTATTTCACATTGGATTTTATCCGGTTGTAATCTAATTAACGCTTTGAATTCTCGTAATTGTTCATCAAGTGATCTATAATCAGTTTTAATTTCTTCATAATAATCTACAAAACCCTTTAGCCATTCATGTGGGGATGCACCGACAAATGGTGGTGGTTGGCCGTGATCCCCGCACATGACGACTTTTGTATTTTTGTTTAACAACCACTCGAAAAATGTTTGTAATACATCTAATGACACTGTGCATATTTCATCCCAAATTATGATTTAAGGAATGAATTTATCACCCGTTCGATCAGGGGTCCATTCATCGCCTTTCCATCGAAAGAAACTATGATAAGTACAGGCATTTACCCCTCGTTGTTTCATCTTTCTGGTGAGTCTGTGAGTCGGTGTTAGGACAATCATGTTTGACCGACGAAATAATTCGATTGCACGAGTTGTCTTTCCTGACCCACCACAACCGTTTAAATAAACTGTCTTGTATCTACATATTGGATCAGATACCGGTGGTGCATTAGAAAATTCTGATTGAATTTCAATACGGTTACAACAAAGATATTTATCATCCATGGCAACGTCTGCGGATTCACAATACTCTTGTAGCGTTTCCTTTTTAAATCGCCAACGCCCCCAATTTTCCTCGGGATCTGTGAATGCCGCTACAGCTGATTTGTATTTATTGTGTATATACATCGAATCAGTGGCTACTCTAACCGCGGTATTAGGAAATCTATTTATCATCGAAAATAGATTAATAGAAGCATAGGCTAGCATAGAACTTCTTAAATGTGTGTACTGGGAATTATATCCATCACAGTAGGTAACAACCGTACCTAATTTCTCACCATTGGATAGAAAAGCATCCTTACGGGATACAAGTTTTCCCTGTTTCGTTAAATCCGTTACAATAAAATCGTATTCAGCGACGTCTATGATCAACCGCGAAGAATATTTTGCATTGTCGAATTTTCCACCCTGGGTAAATTTACCGATTATTCTTCGTCCAAAATCTTTTGCTTGTTCTTTTTTAATTTCAAATAACTCCTTAGACAAATTCATGATTTGTTCTTCACTGAAATTCGAAGAATTTCCATCAGGAAATTGTTTTCGCTGTTCGCTAATTATACGATCTAGATCGGGTTGTGGTAGCCAAACTTCTTTCTGAGCTCGATAGCATATACTAGCTTCACTGACAATTAACGATATTAGCATACCACAATCGATCATATATCTCAATAACACTATAGGCATCCAGGCCTTTTCACATAGGTGTCTACCAAGCCAAACATAACTACACAGATGTAACCCTGTAGCTAATTCGGATGATATCACACGAGCGAATCCAGTTAAATCAAAATCAGGCAATGGACCATTAATCGCAACACGAGTCATTTCATGCGTGGGGTGTCCAAATCATTTAAAATAGTTACTACATTCCCCATACCCGAGAAAACTTCCAGGATAACACGCGGATATATCAATTGAAATCATACCATCACGTGAGTATTTTGTATTCCACAGTCCTCCATGACCAAATAGGACGCAACTCAATTTAACGTCCTCGAGAAAATCACTTCGTGTTGGACGCCATGAGTTTTTCTCTCGTGCAAAGTGAGCTACCACTGATGGAATAGTAAAACTATCCGTTAATAGTTTTTCATGGAAACTCCGGTGAAAAATCATTAGCAATTTTTCTCATTCTAGTATCTAACTCTTCAACGCGATATAATTCACCATTTGGTCTTACAAATTGATCGAATCCTGATTCGGAACCAGCACTACTAAGTAACCACACTGACACAGGATCATCTTTACACAACGCGTGAATAGCATCGAATAATTTCTTTTCATAGAAAACATCCCCGACGAATTCTTCGGGGATATATCTCACGATTCGCTCTCGTGGAAATATCGTTACTGCAGGTGTCCACGCGTGTTCGTTATGATCGATAATTTCAATTGGAGCTCCTCGCGATATTTCGGTTCGTATAATACTTCTCCGGTTATTGTCGTTACTGATATTGGGAATTTTAATGATGCTTCTAATTTAGCTATATCAGAAATCTTTGCACCGTGCTGTTTCACTGTCAGTTCCCATTCGGTTATTTTCCTACGTCGCAGATCAGTTAGTTTATTTCCTCTGGATGCATTTGTGAAGTGTTCCATTACCCGTGTTGCTACACAATTGAGCCTTGACGAAGTCAACGGTGAATATTTCATAGGGGCTAGTTTTGCAATATTGGGTTTATCATTTAACGGATATATTCCATAAACGATTGCTGTTACAGGATAAGATCTCTCGTAGTATGGTTTGTCAATCCCAGTTAGAATTCCTAGTTTGGAATCTCTACTCACAATGACAGTTTTTTTATCCTTGAGGATTGGTTCAAATTTATCCCTGATAATCCATTTGCCTTCGACTTCGATAATGAATTTTATTCTGAAAAAATACTTCTGTTTGGAATTGCTTTGTTGAAAATCTTTGATTTTCCGTGAAAATCCTTTGGATTTTACACCTTTGGATTTCCAGCCCCTTGGCGGGCCAAGGTGTGAAATTATCTCAGCTGCTCTTTCATCATTCATAGTAGCATCGATGTTGGGTACATTGACACCGACATCAATAATTCGAAATGTCGACCAACAGTGTACTGCACCATCTCGGTAGAATTCATTAAAACACTCCCTGATTTTACCCAGTATAGTTCTATCACCGATTTGACGTTTTGGTGTATCAGAGACTATCGAGATTACAATTATTTTTTTTCCAAGGCTTAATTTTCGATAATCTTTGGAACTCCTTATCAAGATTGAATTTAGTATTTTTCCAGGGTTTAATTTTCGATAATCTTTGGAATTCTTTCATGGTAAAATCAATGAATTTAGTATTTTTCCAGGGCTTAATTTTCGATAATCTTCTTGAACTCCTCCATATTATAATTAAAACAAGTATTTAAATAGAGAATTTATATATAATGACTCACTGCAAGTGGCTTATGATTGGATCAACAACCCCGTGTAACAAATCATGTAGAGACGAATTCTGTGGGTATCATATGCAAAGCGTTCGCAACGGTTCCCTTGGCCCTCTCCCATGCCTCCGATGTGGGGTGGGCGTCAGGGGAAAATCACAATTATGCCTCATTTGTGGCGGCAAACGATACAGAGAACTAAAACGCTATTATGACAATCGAATCAATGACCCATTCAATGACAAAGTCATCAAAACCCCTCAAGATTATATCCAGAGATGTATTATTAAAGCAGATATAAATTAGACAAATAGTATTATTATACAAATGAGCCAAGATTTCAGACCACATCCGGTGCTTGTTAATTACGAAGCCTCCAGTGATGGTGTTGTCAGGCACCGCAGACTAAAAAATCGGTTGGATTTCTGAATAATATGGGATATTTGATGTTTGGTGCTAGAAATAAAACATATCTCTGTCACAGAGTCATTTATGAAGCATTTTACGGATTAATCGAAGACGGCCTTGTTATTGATCACATAAATGGCGTGAAGACTGATAATTGTCATGAGAATCTTCAAGCCGTCTCGCAGCGCGATAACCTTTTAAAAAGCAACGCTGGTAGGCACTCAAAACGCCCTAGGGGGGTCAAATCGTTTGATTTAGAAAATAACGAAAAGAGAAACTTTCAATCAATAAATGAAGCTAGTAGATACTTTGACATTTGTAGGGCTTCAATACGATTTGTTGCAGAAAATATAACTAAAACTACTCTGTCAAAAAAAAAATGGTCATAAAATAAAATTCGTATACACCTAAAACGATTCAAGGGAGATAAATTCTTTATGGATAAATCTGCCGCAACTCACACTCTACCTACTAAGTTCCCTTGTATTATGTGTCGTCTGCTATTACCTGTAGAGAGAGGTATAGACATGTGCGCGCCCATGTGACTGTAATGGAGTCATGAGTTTCGGTGGAGTTGATAAATAAAACATTTTATTATCGCTTGGGCTAAAACTACATTTTGTAAACAGTTGCATTTTTATTTATCTACATGTCTCATGTGTGGGGGTGGGTGGACCAGCAGTAAAGCAAACAGCTAACCACGTTCTTTCAATACAAATTTTTTTTATAATCTAACGCGTTACCTGTGTTCGCTCAGCCGGAACAGTGTTTCCCATTCATTGAAGTAGGTGGGCGTGGTTAAAATTCCTCTGTATACAGCTCTTTGTGGTTTAATCGATAACGTATTTGTCTTGAGGATTAGAACAGAGTAAATACACGCTGTTATCTAACAACTGTATTATTTTGTTTAGTGCTTTATTAAACTATTTTGTCCCATTTAAATGTTGTGAAACAGCATTAATAAGTAATTCAAGGAAATAAAATAACACACTTGTGAATCAACGCCACCATATTAGTCACCTTATATAGCATTTGAAAGATATAAAAGCTTGGGGCTTTCGAAGGCCAATGAGACCAATCAAAACTAACCCACGCAATTGATACGGGTGTGTGGTTGTCTTTTGTCAATCATGCAACGGGGTTAATTTAATTGGGTTGATTTTGATTGGTTGGATTGGCCGTAGAAAAATCCGCCCCGTCGTTTCATGTTTGTGCTGTCCTGTGCGGTCCATGTTGTGACGTCACCCCAAGCATATCTTCTGGGCGGTCTAAGATGACGTTTGTCACCTTAGGCCTCCCGCTGGAGATGTATGTTTCGGGTCCCCTTGGGCTTACTTGGATGTGAAGGCAACCAAGGAGTTCCAAAGATGTGTTGTGGTATTTGTAACCTCTGGGTCTCTCTGACGTCATAGGGCGCCAGCGAGATTGCCAAATGGGGTTTTCATGTAAAGTAACCTCTGGGTCTCTCTGACGTCATAGGGCGCCAGCGAGATTGCCAAATGAGTGTTATTTTTTTTTAATAATTAGAGATATAGTATACTATAAAAATATGGATATCAATGATGTAAATGCTATAATTGCCGAAATCTCAAAATTAAAAAATAGAGGGATAGTATTATCTGAAGGTCTCGACTGTGACAAGATTACCTCGGAATATGAAGATATTGAGCATCAGTCTAGTAAGGGTCGTTATGTTTTACCTAAGATGTACAGGCTCGTGAAAGGAATTCAAAAATCCATCAATGCTTGTTTGTACGGTAACGACATTAATGTATTCATAACGCTATTTAGTACCGTTGAAGTAATACGTCAAAAGCTCGGCCAAGAGTATCAAAAACGAGCTGAAATTAGTTCTAAAGTTCGTGATATTAGAAAAATATTAAACGAGGAAAAACCAGTATCTTAACCACGTGAGCTTTACTATAAAAATAAGCTTTCAGTATTTTTAATAAAATTTATTTTTTTTTTAGCGTTTTTTCTAACTACATAGGATTTTCTCCTGAAAGGATACTCAGCAGTTTGGGTTTGCACATGCAGTTATGTGCGTACTGGATGATCTGGTCGTGGTAGCAAGTAATCACCGCGATGCCTCCATTTTCACGTAGTTGTTGTTGTTGCCGCGTCGTTAACAAAAATCGTTCATTGCCGTTCTCAGATATTACAATTTTGAAACCCCCAGCGATGTTATTTCTGAAACACTCGCGGATAGCGTCGTACAGTTTAACCCTGTCGAAGATGGATACGTTAGCTTGATGGTACATTATTTAATAACTAAGTTATTTAATAACTCATCTTTTAATTGTGATAGTTTTACATTTGAAAAATTAGTTCATAAACAATATATGGTAGGTGAATCGCTTACAACTAGATTAACCCAAGAGCGGCTAGCAGCAATTAAAAAGTTTATACCGGTTCGAGACAGACTTCGAGAGAAACTTCAACAACGACAACAAGCGCAGACTGACTTTTCTGTTTCAAGTGAACAACTGTTTACTCCAATAACAAGTGCGACCAAAGATGTGAAAACAGCAACTGAACGAGCAATATTTGGGGATATTCCTGAGGAAGGCAAGCGACGAGAAGTGGCTGTTCTTGGTGTTCTTGAAAAGATAGCAGCAGAGACCAAACAAACACGCACAGGGATACAACAGCTATCCAGTGATATAAAAACTCAGCGCGAAATTGAAGAACGCGAAGAAGAACAACAAGGTGCAGCTGCAGGAAGAGACTATTCACCTGAAAGTATATTTACAGTCGCAGCATTAAATGAAATTGAAGGAATCCATATGGATTCCGAATTAGCTAATTTTGCTAGAAACAATTTTCCAAAGGGTATAAGAGAGAATTTTTTAAAAGACGAGTTTAAAGATTTTATAAAAGGCAAAGACACTTGGGCATCAAAACTATATTTAGCGAAACATTGCGGGAATAAAATCACAGCGTTGCAGCACCCTGGTTATAATAACTTTCTATCTGTGGTTAAAGGAGGTCCACAACCACCACCTTTTATGGAGGATCCAATCCCGGAACAAATAGACATAAAAGCAGAAGCCGGTTCTAAGAAAACAAGCGGAAAAGGATATTCAATTAAAAATCCAAAGGATTTCAACGCAACCGTGACATGTCCTGGTAATATTCTCAGTGATATATCACGGTTAGAAGTACTTATGGGTGGAAAGCGAGCTGGAAACAACTCCGTCGAGATAATTAATGAAGCAGCTGATATCTGTAGACGATTATTTGCCGGTGGTATCATGGGTATTGATGTATATCGAGAACTCATTACTGAATTAGTTGAAAATCACAGAGACACCCTACGTTGTGATGAAAATCCAATGGATGTAAGCGATTGATCACTAATTGAAAAACTACTAGTTTTATAACAGGATGATTATACACTACAACCATGATAAACCCGTAAGCGTCTACGTGGTGAACTCACGATTGCCTGTTTACCGCGCGTGGTACGGAGATGGTTTCGGCAATACCATTGCGGGGTTATTTACAAGAATGGCTCCCAAGGTGGCGCCGTTAGCTAAACAATTATCAATGAAAGCCATTGATATCATTCGTGATAAGGGACCCAGCAAAATCGGAGATTTCGTTGGAAATCTTGCCGGAAAGGCATTTTCTGCTGCGAAAGATAAAATAGCATCATTGGTGTGAAAGAAACCAACAGTACTACCATCAACTACAGTGATGCCTGCAAAAATCAGCAAAGCAATAAATAGCGCAGTGGAAGAAAAACTAGTGTCGTTGACTCCGTCGCCATTGACAGCTTCGCCGGTAACAGATAGCGCTATCATAAATGCGATAGCAGGAAGTGGTTTGAAACAAAAAAGAAATTCGAAAAATTTTCAACGACGATAATTACAAAGATGAAATTGCTTTGCAATTCACCAATTGAAAACACTAGTATGTTATAAATGTTTAAACGAACAGCTGATCCCGCGCTTGATATGGAAGCCAAAGTGGGCAAAGACGATTCCGTCCGCGATTATCAATACTATTCCTATCATGCAATACAACCCGACCTACGATCGCGAGTTGAACTTCAAGTTCAAGATACCAATAAATACTTTTTGCCATGTGAAGCATTTATTGAAATCGAGGGAAAACTCATAACAAATGATGCAGCTGATACACCATATGCAGATGACCCAAATATCCGGGTTGGGTTCGTCAACAATGGCATAATGGCGTTATTTGAAAGTGCAAGATATCTCATTGATGGAAAAGAAATTGAATCAATAGACCGTGAGGTTGATGTTGCAACAGCAATCATATTCTGATGATTATACAAGATCGGCTGGTCCGTCTATGATGTTTGCAAAGGATACCTCTGATAACGCTGACCACCTTCAATACATTAAAGTGTTAACACCGCAAGACACTTCAGTTGCTAATCAGCAAGAAGCAGCTAATCCAGAACGTCGAGCTAGACCCGGAGCTGCGTTTGATATTCTCGGAGGTGTTAATGGTAATTTCAATCTAGGGTTTGCAACACGAAAATTAGCATTGCAAGGACAAGAGAAAAAGTTTTCATGTGCGATTCCACTCCATCACATATTTGGATTCTGCAGAAATGTCAGAAAAGTCCTCTATGGAGCCAAACACACAATCGCGTTAGTGCGAAAGGGTGATGACAACGATGCAATTTGGCGTACTGGTGCCGCTGATGGTAAAGTTAAAAAAAATAAATTAGTATTGTGGATGCCAGTAATGACCCCATCAATTGCCAGAGAAGAGCGGCTACTCTCATTTATGGACACGGGCGGCAAATCATTGCTAAGTTGGCTAACAACAACGACTGATGTCAAACAGGATAATGTTGATGGTACATTTACATGGCACTTGGCATCAAAACAAGGCGTTTCAGCTCCGCGTCATATATTTGTAGCGTTACAGAATAATGAGAGAGTTGGTAATCAACAACGCAGCCATATGATATTTGATCAATTAGGGGTAAGTGAGGTTTCGCTGAGAATAAACGGACAACAAGAACCATCCGAGGATATACAACTTGATTACAACAATAACTATATAGCACGTGTATATCATCGGATGCTGTCATATATGGGTCGTGATCAAAACGTTGATACAGGTTTACAAATATCGCAACTCGATTTTAAGAAATTGTTTCCGATTTATTACTTTCCGCTGGAACATCTTAATTTATCAAGACAAACTGTCGTTGATATACACTTTAGGGCCCGTGTAACCCGCCCTGGTGGTATTATTAATTACAGAGCGGTTGCTGTCATTCTCAGCGACAAATCAATGTTGTTAGAAGGAGTTGGCGGACGAATGAGAATCGTTGATGCACCAGTGAAGAATATGTAAATGAAACTTTTCGAGTTTCCAATTAGGTCAATTGAAAGCATAAATGTGTTTTACAATAAAATGCCATATAGTGTTGTTAGTGTCAAGCTGACTGATGGTCAGGTCAAGAAATTACGATCAAAATCCGCTAAAGAATGTGGAACCACAATAACGTTGAAACCAGCGCAGATGTCCGGCGGTACACATAAAATATCATTAACGGATCGTCAAATAAAACATTTCAATGATGCAATGAAAAATAAGCGAGGGGTTCAAATAGATTTTTCGAAAGCCGCAATCGCCAACATGATAAAATCAGGCGGTATATTTCCATTGTTAGCTGCAATACCAGCATTGATTGCAGCGGCTGCTCCAGCGGTGGCGAAAGCGGCGGCGTTGGGAGCCGTTGGTACCGTGGCAGGGATGGCGTTGAAAAAGGCAACCGGTGGATCCGCTCGCGGATCTGGATATAAAAAGAAGGGAAAGGGTCTAAGACTACTAGGAACCCCGTATTCATGGTACAGCGGCAGATCCGTGAACAGAAAGGGTCTAAGAATACCAGGAACGGTTTATTAGTTGAAAACCCAATTCTCCCTATGTCCAATTTTGATTTAATTGATGCTGCTAAAAAACTAGCGATAAAAAACTTCAGAGGGGTTTTTATGAGAGATCAATTACCGAAAAAACCTAAACGCGTTGAAACCGGTATCATCAATCTTGATAACAGTAACGGATCGGGAACTTGCTGGGTTGCATACGCCATTGATCCGCGTGGGATTGTCTATTTCGATTCATATGGGTTAGCTCCGCCAAGCGAGTTTATGCAGTATATAAATTCTTCGATGAAACTCAAAGAGTTTCCGATTTTTTATTCCACGCTGCCAACACAACAATTAAATGATCCACCGATATGCGGCCGTGAGGTATTAAATGTCCTCGCGGAGATTTCATCGTCACAGAAACCACCTCATCTGGTTGTAAATAAATACACGAGTGGGAAATTACAAGGTAATTTTAGAGAATCAATAAATTGAAAATACTAGAGTCTTTACAATAATGATTGATATTTGGGGACGATCTCTGTCAATGTCGAAACCCACCGCGAAAACATCTGCGGGTTCTATCGAGGATGTAAAAAAAATAATTAAAGATGAAATCGCTGAGACGTTAAATTTAACAAGTGTTGACCCGAAGGAAATAGTTGTATTTCAAGATAGCCAGGGTAAATTGAAAAGCAGTAATATATCCTCGGATGAAATTTTGATACAGCAGCGCGACGCCGCTGAAAACTCTATTGCGCTGTATTCCAAAGATGGACAACTTAAAACCAGTATTATATCCGGATAACATTTTGGTACGGCAGAGCGATGCCGCTGAAAACTCTATTGCGCTGTATTCCAGCGACGGACGACTTAAGCCAGGTTAACTTGTGTCCACGATCACCGACGCGATTGCCAATCACGGTCGTGAGTTGGATGATCATCTTCGAGGTTATAATACTTTTCGCAAAAATGTCGTACATAAATTCTTTGGAACCCCGCTTGTGGTTGGCATAACTCTCGCCGAAATTAAAAACTTTCTATCTTTATTCTTTTTTAACAAGGAGGCGGGGAGGGTGATGACGGCTGACGAAATCAAGGCAAATTATCTCGATATTTCTAAACTAATAGAAAATTTTGAAAAAGTACAAAAACCCACCAACGAAATTGTTAATAAGTTCTTTGGAAACCCACTTGTGGCAAGTATGACTCTCGCTGAAATTAGCGAGTTTATTGGCAGGCATACTCACAATGCCTACATCGCTAATAATTTATTTGGCGTCCCGGCTACATCTACGATGACTCTCAAAGATATTAATATGTTTATGGTGAGACAAACAACACTTAATACCATCGTGGATAAATTCTTGGGGAGAACACCTGTGTCTGAAACCACATCTCTGACAGGCCAAACCCTCGCTGAAGTTAAAAAAGCTATTGACGAACAAAAACTCGCCAATGAAATTGTTAATAAGTTCTTTGGAACCCCGCCTGTGGTAGGTATGACTCTCGCGGAGATTAACGCAGTTACCAATAAAGTAAAAATTCCACACAACGCCGGCTCCGTTCGCAACATCGTATACATAGTTGATAGTGGAACCCTTGATTGGGTCCGTGGAAACATAAATTATCTTCGTGTCGGCCACAGATATACTAGTGTACCAGGTTGCTACCGATTTACAATAATACACGGAAGTAAATTTGATTTGCGTTTCGGCATGACAAATATTACCGGTGTTAACACGCTGACGTATATATACGATAAAATACCACCTCCACCCGGGATACCAATCCCGTTGACAATCACCATAAACAATTCCGACACGAATATAGTTAGGGAGTCGCTACCCTGGATAATAGAATTTCTCGGTACCCTCGCGTCCGATAATAAAACCGTTTCGATAATAGAATAATTGAAAACGTCCGCGGGTTTAAAATAACAACGACGATGACTTCATCGCATCAATATCGATTCGACACCGTGAAAGAATTTTCCGCAAACTTGAAATCGCTTTCTGAGCGTTATCGTGAAAAAATGAAAAAATACCGCAGGAGAATTACCGTCATCGATGTAACCGTGTATTCGGTATCCGGTGTGATGGCCAGCGCTGGGGTTATTTTGTCGACAGTGACCATGATGGCTCCGATTGCAGTTTCAATCGCGTTCTCGGCAGCAACAACAATTGCGGCAGTCGCCACCGCGATACTAAAAAGTTATCGTGTTCTCAGAAAGAACTCGCCGATTATACAGCTCGGTACCGGGTGGTATTTGACGCGTACTCGAAATTATCCGAGTTGATCTCGCTGTCAATAGATAATTCGTTCATATCCGATGTTGAATTTTCCACGATGACCCAGTTGTATAACTCCGCGATGTTGAAATTGGAAATTGAAGACAGCGTTAACAATAATGTCACTATAAGTCAACGAATTGCAACTGCTTCAACGAATCGCGGAGAATACCACTCCGATACGAACAAGCATGATATCAATGACATCAACGAATCCGCAATTTAGTGTGAACTTACCCTCTCCGATTCCAGTGCGCGAGATCGCCCTGGCAAAATTACGAGTATATCATAGCTGGCCTAATATCAGATCAGTTGCATTTGGCGGTCAGCAACCGAATAACACACTGGTGTTCTCGTATAGGAATAAACCCGATGGTACTCCAGCGTGGGAAACTGTTTCATTACCAACTGGGTCGTACCAAATTGAGCAAATCGATGCTGAAATTAAGCGTAGAATAAAATCAATTACTGGAAAAGAATCAATTACTGGAAAAGAATCAAGCACTGGAAAAGAATCAAGCATAGCTATTAATCTTCACGAACCGACGCTCTCGTCGTCGATCGAAATAAACTCCCCTGAGTATGCCTTGGATATCTATAACAGCTCGTTAAGAACAGTGTTAGGATGGCCTGAAAAACCACCCGGAACCGCCGACTTAACCACGGGCGTACACTTATATCATGAAATAAATCCCACGTATCGAGATAATTTATAAGAAGAGTAAAAATCGCCGATAGATTTATATTTACCAACAAAAACACGTTGCAATGGGATTTTATCATTAAAAGAACAGATGAGTCAATTGTTACTATTTCATTTACGCTAACTGACATCACTGGTTATTTTAATGAAATTAATCAATTGCAACAAGCACAACTAGAACAACTACGGCAAGGAAAATCGCGAAAACACGTTGAAATATTAAATCAGCTTGTATCTGATATGGAATATATCAACGAACGAATTATTCAAACAATAATTAATGACAACAGTGACAATAAACAACGATTCCTAACCGATTACAATATCACAGAAGCCGACCTGCGTAATTTCAAGTTTCCCGGATATAACGCTGAGGAACTAAAAGAATCTGTTAGAAATGTTATCAAGGCGCTACAAGTACAAGATTCAATTATCCTCAAACATAATAATGACCCAGATGGCAGCGGTAGGCATATTGCCCCGCACAATGTAAATATTTCAGCAGTGATTGCGCTCAATTTAGTATGTGATGCAATTGAAGGAAGCTATCAAATTAATCTAGAGCAATCAAATCAAGCTCAGCAAGGATATATTCTTTATTCGTTTGCACCAACAGCTCCTCCAGGATTCCTAATTATTGAAAACCCAGTTAATCATGTCTATATGCGATGCCATAATAATTCGTTAACGAGAATTAATTTTAGACTCACTGACCAGTCAAATAATTTGATTGATCTGCAGGATGAGGTGTTAGCGATTAGTCTATTTGTAAAGTCCTAGGACTTGATCAAATATTTAGTTAGTAAAAATCGAAGATTTTCATAGCAGCAATGGGGTGAACGCCAACTATATGGCGCCCTATTTTTTTACTGAAATTTTTTCATAATTTTGCTAAATTTACTGAAAATATTAATTAAAATATTTTCAAGGAAGCCTCAGTTTACTAAATTGAGGCCTATTTCAGCAATTTCGAGAAGTCTCAGTTTGCTAAATTGACGCCTGTAAAAGTTGGTCTGATTTACACACTCTGAAATAGTTTCGGTTTGTCTGAAATAGTTTCGGTCTCCGTAGAAGCCTTATTTTTGCTTGAAAACTTGGTCTGTTCACCCTCTCTGCTGCTTGTGCCTATCATATCTTTTACAAAACTCTTTTACAAATTTTTTTTACAAATCAACTGCAATTTTAAGTTTTTTTAAAAAATGTTGATAATGTTTTTGTCATCAGATCAACTATTTTTTGGATAAATTTGTCAATTATTTCAGCCAAAAATGCCTTATAGAATCTACACTTTTGTTCATCAGTAAAGTTGAGAGTTTCCTGTGTTTCAAGATGAGAACATTTGTAAGTAAACAGAAACAATCTAAATCTTTAAATCTAGAATTAAGCACAAACCATGCATTACTATCTTGTTCTTGGCATTGTTTAATTCCTCAAGGTAGTTATGTCAGCATAGGCTTCCTCGATTTTAAATGGCACTGACCGAGTACAAATCCATATTATTTGGACTAATACAGTAGTTGGCTACATTCACTCATAACATCTTGGACAAACCCATACAAAATCTAACTTTGCATTGAATATGCCATGAATATAACATATTACTTTATGCAAACTTTCCCATGACTAATTGGACTTCATACTGGCATACCCTAACTATATTATTGGTAAAGAAATAAATGAGATATTCTGAACATATTATGTCCATTTCTATACAATAAATAAGTTATTTGCAGCATTTATGATGTCAAAAGCAATTATATAAATTTTTGTTTTTGTTTTTTGTTCTTGTTTTTTTATGTGGCTAAAAACATTTATTTAGGACTGGGATTATGCTGTCATTCTTTATGTCATTATTCAATTCATTACATATCAGCTTAATGTAACCTTTCTGTTGGTACAGCTCAATACTTTGTATTTTATGAATACCAATTGATGCATATAATGGCTGCTGGGCAATACTGAATATATTACAGAGACTCCTGAATGATTTGTAAAGACTTTCTAATTTGTGATTCTTTTCTTTCTTAGGTGCTCCCTCAAAGTCTAACAGATTTTACTTCAACAGATTTATTGGGAACAATATTGAGCTGCATTTTGTACCAGGTTTTAATGGAGGTATTGTTCAGACATTTGTCATTGAATACCAGTCAGAAACAAGTTCTGATTCATCATGGAGAAATACCAGTGTTATGGATCTACGGGAGACAGAGACTGAATATCGACTTCCCAATGGGACATTTTCTGTCAATGTCACCCAGCCTTTGCCTGGCAGTTATGTATACAGGATGTATTCCTGGAATGTCATAGGAAAGAGCCCATTTTCTGCTGAGATTACGCTGTTTATTCCGAAAGGTAAGGTGCAAGTTATCCCATATGTAAAACCTGTCAATGTTGACCTTTCTGTTCACTTTATAATTCTGTAGGCAATATTAGTGGGAAGGCTAGTCACTTTTTGGGCTTTAGTTAACAGATTATGGTTTTAGTTAAACTTATTGACACAATTCCTGAACCTCGTGAGGGATTTTCATGCTAATTTGCATGAATCATTATGAAGCTAAGCTACATAATTATTTGACATCTGAGCGTAAGGTGATTGTCACATTGATATAAAGATATGAAGGGTTTGCTTCAAGTGTTTTATTTATTTGCTTATATTTGCAAACTCTTTTGTTATACTTGAGAAGCATCATCATAAAGCTTGTTTGCATTCCACTTTAGCCATAAGGTTGGTGTCAAAAGTTTTATATCTTTGGATTGTGCTTTAGGTTAAAGTTTTTTTCATTTGCTTATATTTCTTAAACTCCATAATGGATAATTTTGTTGATACATTGAACGAAATTCTGTGAGGCAAAGATAATTCAGTTTAAGACATGCTTGCTTACCCTTTAACCTTTACGTCCAGATCACCATTATATAAAATACTTCAGGATCATTTTACACATGTATGGAGGTGGGGTTGGGGTGCTGTTTTGGGGACCCTCCAGCATGTTCCTGCAGAAAGTCTCCCAGTCTCATTTTGCATGAATTGCAAATGATGCCAAAACTACCCCCCCCCCCCCCCAAATATACAGAGTTGAAGAGGCCCATTTTCAAAGTCCTCCACAGGCCCAGGGCTTTTCCACCTGGAAGAGCAGGAAAAATGGTTGGCATTTATATATTTTAACTATTGATCAAAATGCACTTCATTGTGATATGTGTTTCTATTATTGTGTATTCAAATAATGATAATATCTCTGAAAAAAATACAATAGCCCACAGTGCTGCAACCATTGGCTTATTGGCAAGTATTGTATGTACAAGGCTTTACTAATAAACTAAGAAGAAAAAGGATAAAAGAATCAATGCAAGGTATGGTTTGAGGGCTAGGAAACCATGTCAGTACCAAGGATTAAATGGTGTTTTTGAATGGTTTGCAGTGCACGTGTCAACAATACCCCATTCACATTTCACGCTTAAGATAAATACGTTTCCTTGAAATAAGTCTATTCTTAAGACAAGAACAACCATTTAATAATTAATAGTACTTTTAAATGAAGATATTAAATGCTTTGAAGTTACATGTAGCTTGCTTACTATATATACACATACATGTACTTCTAACAGATATACTTCCCATCTGGAACGGCCACCTGTCTTATATGTCGACTTTTCCAGTTCAGAAGGGGTGGCCATATAAGATGGAGACCACTGTATTATCAGTTCTAGTGTGTACAGCCCACTGAATATATGTGTTGCGTGTGTGCTTACTTCTCTGTGCAGATTTTAGATGTGAATATAGCATTTATACATTTATTCCTTCATATGCCATTATTTTCCTGAGAAGTCTCAAGCAAAAGTTTCTTAATTTGGTGCCCTCTAAGCAGATTCATTGATTACAGTTTCCAAATATGTGATGAATCTGCTAATAACTTTAATACTACAATTATATTTACATCCAAGTCATTAAATTGGTCCATTATATTTTTTGATACTCAACCTACCAATTTGGAGGGTAACATAAACTGACCTGTATTTTAAACTGACTGACTGTCACCAGTATTTTACCTGAGCAGCTGCCACTCCTATCAAGAGATAAATAATATCCTTTATGTTATGTGCATTTTTATGATCTTTCTGAATTGGAAAAGAGTCTCAGAGAGTTCAATGGGTACCATATAAGGAGAGGATACAGAAGGAGCTATATTGAGGAGGTTATTAATAAAACTAATGTGAGAAAGCTTGCCAGTAGCTTCTCGTGGGTTTGTGGTTCTTTCCTGGGTTTTCTGGGTTCTTCTTCCACCATTTATACTGGCTGCCATGCATAGCTTATCCTGTGTTGAAAATGGCATTAAACCCTACAACAACAACAACCATAAAGCTAAAATTGTCTTGAAATATAAAACAAAGAAGACCATCATGAATGTCCACTACATGGTAACTTTCCACCACGATGCCAGAAACCTACAACAGATAATTTTGAGCATTTGCATAATATTGAATTATGCATATGTCTGAAGGGTATATTTTAAGAACTTCCTTTGGTTGTGTACTGTAGACCTAAAAACGTCAAAGCCATCTAGTACTGGTACATGCTAAGGTAACTTCAAACAAGACCACATATTCTGGCACTTACTGCAGCAAAGACAAATATTGTCTAATTTGCCAACTAGTGCCCCAGTCTGCATCTTTCATATGTTCAACAAGAGAAGGTAGCAACTCAGTTCTTATGATGTTGAGCCAAAAATGCAGTATCTTCTGACACACAAGATATTTGCCACTTAATATGTTGATAAAATCATTAATTTTTGAAGACAAGTTAATAATCACAAGAGCCACATGTTCAGTAAAAGTTGAAAGATGAAAAATTGCAACAACACGACTGGACATTCAGTTGGGTCCCTCATGATGCAACTAATTTAATCAAATCTGGGATGGACTGGCATAAAATACAAATGTAAAGAATTATATATATATATATATATATATATATATATATATATATATATATATATCATTAGAGGGTCTCAAGTTCAGTTATTTCTATATAACTAATCAGATCAATTTCCTATAATGATGGCAGTATTAGTATTAGTATTACAATAATTCAGAAGAATATCACCAGACAGCTAGCCCTTCAGATATTGCAACCAGAGTGCAAAGAATATGGGATAAGATTTTAACCTCAGCAGGACTGTTTATCTACTTTATTTCTAAGGCTTTCATTGTGGAATCATTGGACAAATAATCAGACCATACCATGAATACATTATCTTGGAGCTTACAAAATTAAAAATCCTATACATAATTTATAGTTCCAGGTCCTAAATGAAAAACACATAATAAAAGTATCAAAAATTTCAGCTTTAGTTATATATTTATTGCAATGAAAATATTTGGAGCAAAAAGGACAATGTTATTGTTGTTCTATCCATTTATGTTGTCGCCATTTATTGATAAGCTTGTGTTATGTAAAACTGTACTATTTCAGGAACATTGATAGATTCAAAAACTTAAATTCTTCATTTTATGTATATACACAGAGAAAAATGAAGACAATCATCCAGATCCCAGAGTGGCAGCAATTGCTGGGGGTGTAGGAGCAGCTGCAGGATTAATTATAGCAGCCATCCTTGCTGTCATTATCGTCAAGAAGAGAAGATCATATTTAAGAAAGAAGTCATGTGGTACAGTTTGAATGTCTGAAATATCAAATAGAGCAAATACTGTTTTATCCTTGTGCTTTGAACAGTATTAATTTCACACTTAAGAAGTGGTATAGTTTTGGACATAATCACTTTATTAATATCCTTAGCACTTTCTTTTTTTTTTTTTTTTTTTTTTTTTTTTTTTTTTTTTTTTGGAGAGGTCACTTCCCCTGATTTTTTCATACCATTTTTAAAGGAAAGGCTCTCCCTTGATGTTAGTAGGATTGTGTGCTATATATTTTTTCATCATATATTTTTTTTTTTTCTGTTTTTTTTTCTTTTATTAAATTTGTTATTTTTTTTTTTTTTTTTTTTTTTTTTTTTTTTTTTTTTTTGATAATATAGTAGGTATAAATCAATATTTATTCCAATATTTTCATATTAGCATTTTCCCACAACTTAGCATTACACCTTTGAGGACCCTTAGTTATATACACCACTTCCTGTTCAAGTTCATGCAGGTTGAAATGGTCACAAACAAATTAAAGTACCCATGTTTTTTATTATAGTTTTCCTCCAACTGGCATTAAAACCACTACACTAAGAACTGGTAAATTTCTACCAATAGGCTTAAGAGAATATAGATGAAAAGATAAACGGATGAAGGGCAACGAATGGGTATCAAAGCCAAAGTATTGTGAAGATAATAATGATGTTTTCTTTTTAAAATGGTAAGGCTTGTTCCAGATTTTAATGACAATAAAGGGAAACAATAGAGTTGGCAGAGTGTATCCTGATATACAGGGCTTTGACTGATACAAATGATGCCAGTCTACCCTCAGATATGACCACCATTACAAAATATAGTGAATCCTTTAAATAATATTGTAAGAGAAATTGATGAAGTTAATTTCATGTTTGTTTAGCTAGATACTGAGCCATGTCCAAATGTAGCATCCACAAATAAAATTAGAAACTCATGTACATAATCAGGCAAGGGGAATTTTGACTAAATGTTTTAAGCAGACATCCATGCATGATGAACTTTAAAGCCAATACAAATGCTAAAACAATCTGATATCCTTACACCCAGATTGGGGCCCATCCTGTATTCTAAGTAAAGTGCCCTTTGGGTTTATAAAAAAAAATATCTAATTTGCTTGAGAAACCTTTGATCACGCTGATGAAATGCGAAAATGTATTTTCAAGATGATGTCATTCCTGCCATAACATGGCGCATTCTGGTTAAAATTAGATCACCACTATCATATGTGAAGTGGAGATCTGATTTAAATTAAACTGTTACATGGCGTGTCATACTAAAATCATGAGTTTATACTCCCAAACCCCTGACACGGTCGTGTTTCAAGAAAACACAATTTTCAGTAATCTTTGAATATAAAAAAATTAAATAAACGAAACACCACTTTCAGAATATGCCTATTACATGTTACATGTACAAATGGTAAACAGTCATTACTGGAGCTGATGTAAAACAATCCTTTGAGCAGTTTAAACAGCAGCAATTAAAAGGCAAAGAGGTCAGGTATAAAACACCATTTCACATATTACTTAATTGGCTTACAGAGCTAGTGAGATGTGTTTGAAGACTTCATTGGATGAGCCTATTGTGTTAATTTGCATAGGTAAGATTAGGAAGTAGAACAGCCCAATATAGATAAATCAAAGATATGCTAGATGCGTGTTAGACCAACAAGCAGGTCTCCACTTTTTTTTTCTGACGGTACTGGTAGCGCTTCCAGTAACGTCAGATAAAAAATAGCGATAGGAGAAAAAAGTACATATCATAGCCTTGAATGAGTATGTTTAAGCCCTGTGTATCATACAATTTTGACAAGTTTGAACAGTGGCAGCGTTTCTTTGAAGTACTGCATGTATAAAATTTATGATGAATGATCATTTCAGTTGTCATATTAATGTTCACGTGTGATACATTTTTGAAGCCGATTTAGGAATAAGTTAGGAATGAGTTATCTATCAGCAAAGTCCCCCAACAATAAATTTCACAAACCCCTGGTTGAGATAGTTTTAACTTTGTGAAGCACGCCAGCATAAAAAATTAATTATTTGCACATACTGTAAACAACATATCGACACACATCAACTCAGTTCTGACCAGGATTCACTGAGAATCCAGCAGAAAAGTTGGAACACCAGGACCACCTATTGAACCCTATTGAATTTATATTTGAACTGTAGTAATTGCAACATTGTGTGACAAATACTGTCAAAAAAGGGGAAATTTTTGGCAAATGGAGCAGCAGGAGGGAAAAATCCTACAACTCTTTGGAGCGTCCCATTTCTGAAATCAACCCCTCCTACAAAAATGGCACCAAGATAAAAAACAACAACATGCCTCTAACATGCCGCTTACTCCGCTGCTTTATTGACCCCTTGACCTTTGGTGTCAATTTTTATTAATGCGTCCTCGTTCACCAGCCCGGGACAACCATGTTGATCCTCGCCCCCCTTGCTGCTGTGTGTCTTGATATAGTCAAGGGGGTGGGTAGGGATAAAAAAGCAGCAGTCAGAGGTGATGTAATTAAATCATCATTACATCAATAATAATGAGCGATTCTGCGCTAACTATGGAATCTCATGTCTAAACTAGCTCGACAGCTGCTAGAAGCAATTAAGAAATATCTCCCCGTTCATGATTCTGTCTAGCAGCAGCTACACCTCTCCCTCGATAACTTGCGCACAACGGGGTCCACAAACATAGACATCACTATAAGCGAGGCGCGAGTTACTGAGGGACCTCCAAGAATTGAAAACTAATGGCTTTGACATCGATAAAAGGGTGGGGTGGGGTGGGGTGGGGGCAGCGTTATGGAACTGGGCTGTTTAATGACTGAATCCTCATTTTAAAATCACGTCGATAATAATTTTTAATAATGGACCTTTTCTTAAGAAATTGTTCGTTATTCTGTTTAAATAACGTTTATTTTCGAAATGTCCAATGTTCCAAGATCGTTCCAACCGGTTTCGACAGCCATCACGTGTACACGAAAAATATGTGTAATACGTCATCGCTTTTTGCTTTTTTGATGAGTCTGGTTCCCGTAGTGGCAATTAATAGTTTCCTGCCAAATCGGGAGTCCACTGAGCAAGTAACTAGACTAACTGTTGATACACCACCAAACAATATTCCTTTTTTTCTTCAAAAACACACGACATTTATTTCGTGAGACAATTGTCTACGTCGAAACTCAATTTTTGTATTGTTCAATTAGTACAATATTGATGTCATGATTTCATTGGATGTAATAATGAAACTTCTTATCATCCTTGAGGATATCTCTAAGTGCCAGTTCAAGAATTCTCTGAAACTCACTTGCCCACAATGGTCCGTATCTGTGAAATCATTTTATTTTACGAAGTATTCATTTCACTTGGCTCCCTTGTAATGTTTGATCACAGTTATGAAATAGTCGGTAAATTTAAGGTAGTTTATGTTACATACACAATAACATTTATAAGTGTTCGATTGATCAAACAAAGTGAGTTCACCCGACATACGAATTGGCCGCTAGATTTTAAGTTTGTAGGATTTCCTTTTTATTCCACCTCCTTTATGTTATTCAAAAAACATAATTAACGTGATAATACAAAGGAGGCCAGCTTTTGATTCAGTCCAACAATGCAACAAATATTTCCGCAAATCAGTTATCAAAACACGGTCAGGTTCTCAAAAAAGCGTGCGCCGGCAGAGCTGTTACGGTAGATTGACTCAGTCTTCGTTTAATTACAAGAGGACAAATTACATTTATGACAACTACACTTAAAAGGAACTAAAATACAGAACTAGAACACAAATTTCAATTGATAAAAAAATATTTAATTTTTATTTATTTACTAAAGTACTGCCTCCACTCGGCATGACATTTTCATTGATCGAAATTTCCATCCATATCGTGAATTAGGAATGTTTTTTGGAAAAAAATGTAAAAAAATTGTATGTCCTATTTTTTAATTTGATATCTGATAGTGTTGATTAAAATTTCCAGGTCCTATCTACCGTTTTCGACGATAAAACGAGCAATACATCAAAGTTTCCGTTACCAATTTTGATAGCGATTTTCTTAAAGTTCAACAAATAATAACCATTTTTGGGGGTATTTTCTGGTTTAAAAAATATAATCCACGCCTGACCCTGCATTATAATCGGGTTTGCGAGTTATCAGAGCACGAGTTATCGAGGGAGTGGTGTACAACAGTGCCAGGGTGCTAGAGTAGAATTTGCAGAAGATGCACCAGAAATATTTAAGCCAGTCATGGGGGCTATTAAGGGTCTTCTTCCCACATTAGATCAAGCCACTAAATCGACAGGGAAAATTGCAGAAAGAACTAAAAAAGATCAAACAAGATTCTTTGAGAGATTACTGATACTCAGCCTCAATTATATGCATGTATTGACGAGGTTCTTGCTGAGGTCGGCACAGTTAAAGTACTTGTTCCAGAACTGGATGTAGAGGAGGAGGTCGTGAAATTTAGAGTTGATCTAGTAGACAAATTTACCAAGGACGGTCTTGCAGCTGTCTGGGATAAGGACAAATTACTTGAAATTACTGCGTTTGGGTTTGACGAAAGAGAAAAGTATGTCAAATCTGAGAATGTTAAGGATCTAAAAGTCATGCTGATTGGCGTAAATATATGTATCACATTATTTTCAGTGCTAAGTCAGAAGTGATGATAAAGACTTTAATATATTTAGCCTGGCATTAGATGAGTATATTGAGCAAGCAAGACAAGAAAGGGAACAACGACAAGAAGGAATGAAGCAGCAACTTGAAAAAGAAAAAGAAAGGACATCAACCTCAAGAGCAGCGAAAAAAAAGCAGACACTCCAAGATGACCAGTACTCCACGAACAGTTTCAGCAGTTGCAGCAGCAATATAAGGATTTAGGTTTCAATGGAAGTGGTCTTGTTGCTAAAGGAAGTGGCCTTATTACCCCATGCACCAATAATGTCCTTGCTGATGTTGATGGACTGGAAATTCTAATTGGTTTAAGATGAGCTGGCAATAATTCCCCAGAAATCATCAATGATGCAGCTGCTATTTGTCAGCAATTATTCACAGGCGGTATCATGGATGTTAATGTTTATCGGGGCCTCATCAGTGATTATTTAGTGATTAATCATCTGCAACGACAATCACTAAAGGGACCAGGTATGCAATTAGATCAGTGAGAAGAAAATAATATGATCATACACCATGCTCATTGTAAGGCTAGAATGGTCAGGGTGATAAATTTATGATTACCAGTTTATGAAACAATTTACAGGGATGGACTCGGCGATGTTGTTCGAGGTCTATAAAGAAGTATTGCCCAAAAAGCAATACTGATTGCAATGCAACTAGGAATGAAAGCTATTGATGCTGTACATGATAAGGGGCTTGATACTGTTGGTGATGTTGCTAGTAAAGCATTCTCAGCAATCAACAATAGACTAGCACGATTAATACAACAAAAACCGCAGCCAGTAAAATTGCCCAGCACCGACATTATGCCAGCAAACGTCAGTAAAATAATAAATCAAGCTGCAAATCAAAGACTAGCAGAGTTGGCTGATGTACCCCTAAGACTGGTAGGATCAGAAAAAGAATAAAATATAACTACAAGTCTAATAGCAGGAAGTGGTCTTCGTGTTAAACAATGGCAAATACAATATAATGTAATAATGTTCAAGCGTGTATCTGATCCCGCATTTGACATGGATGCACCAGTACTCAGGGACGAGTCTGTATGTGAGTATCAATATTATTCATACAATGCATGAGATCTAGATTAGCATTGAAGGATTTAGCTTCAAGTTCAGGTTACAAGCAGATCTTTCTTACCCTTTGCAGCATTGATTGAAGTAGAAGGTGAAATTCTAAGAAAAGATGATATTGAATATGGAGCAATGTTAGAGTTGGTTTTCTTAATAATGGCATCATGGCATTGTTCAACAGTGCCACATGTAGCATCGACGGAAGAAACATTGAATCATGCCAGGAAAACATCGACGTTGCCATTACGATATTGGGTCTAGCAAGATATTCCGATGATTTTTTAAGATCAGTTGGTATGTAAATGATGTTTGTAAACGATACTACTGACAACCCTGACCACAGACAATATAATATAATAACAATGCCGACAATGCTAATGCTGATGCGTGGCCAGTGGTTCATGGTGCTAATCCAGAATTCAACTTTGGATTCACAGCACATTGATCAATGCTGAAAGATGGACGCAGAAAATTTTCATGTGCAATTCCACTGTCACATATCTTTGGATTTTGCAGAAATGTTTGAAAAGTTATTTTCGGAGCCAAGCATACAGTTGTACTTGTAAGAAAGGCTACAGACGATGATGCAGTCTGGTGCCATATCAGTGATGCAGGTAAAGTAATACTGACAAAACTTTCATTGTGGATGCCAACAATGATACCGTCATTGATCAAAGAATATCGGCTGCTCTCTTTTTGGACTCTGGTGGTAAATCAACATTGTCATGGTTGACGATGAACACAGTTTTCCGAGAACTACTAATGGTTTATTCGCATGGCAGATATCATCACAGCAAGGTGTTTCTGCACCACAATATGTATTCATTGCTTTCCAAGATGCTGGTAGAGTAAACTCACAATTTCACAGAACAATGATATTTGAAAGACTTGGTATTACTGAAGTTTCACTGAGAATAAATGGACATCAAGAACCAGCTGACATATTACTGAACTTTGCTAATAATCATGTTGCATGTGCATATCATTGTTTGATATTTATTGGATGTGATCAAAATGTTGATTCTGGTTTACAGATATCACAGTTGGATTTTACAGTGTTGTATCTGATTTATTACTTTTCACTGGAACACCTGGATTTATTTAGGCAATCTGTCATTGAAATACACTTCCAAGCTCGTGTGGCAAGAGGAGCTATTGCTAATTAAAATTGCTGTTATACTCTCAGACAAAACAATGTTGCTTGAAGGTGTTGGTGGATGAATGAGTGTCATTGATGCACCAGTGGAAAACATGTAACTAGAGAGCAAAGCACTTTATCACTAGCAAATTAAATCGCCCACGATATTATAATGCTATATTATCACGTTAATGTTAGTCTGACCCAAGGTCAGATTAAAAAGCTACAATCAGCAGCGACAAAGATTTCTGGAATAAAAATATGACTGAAATCCACAGCGTTGCAAGACCCAAATAAACTATCACTGACAGAACCTCAACTTAAACACTTCAATGATGCCAAGAAATCAAAGACCGGTGTTAGACTTGATCTTTCTGCGGGTGCCATTAAGGACATATCAAAGACTGGTGGTATATTTATATTTCTTGCAGCTATACCAACATTGATAACCGCTGCAGCACCAGCTGTTGCAAATGCAGCTGCACTTGGTGCTGTTGGAACTGTTGCTGGGATGGCATTAAAGAAAGCAACAGGACATGGTCTCGGACTTAAATCCGTGAAGACCTAAACAAAAAAGGGACACGGTTTAAGACTGCCTTTTATAGGGTGCCAGAGAAGGCGGTATGGTCAAGGTCTGAAACTGTCCGGGATACTTAACTAAATGCTCTGTTTTTCGAGCTTCCAATGTCCAATATTGATTTACTTAATGAAGCAAAGAAAGTGAACATAAAAAACTTTAGAGGTGTTTTTATGTGAGAATAATTACCAAAACAACCATATATCCAAGAAACTGGTATCATTAATCTCGATGGAAGTTCTGGTCCAGGCACTCACTGAGTTGCATATGCGACTGACCCATGCAGCGTTGTTTATATTGATTCATATGGACTGGCATCACTGAGAGAGTTTTTACAATATATCGGCAGCAGAATGCATAGTACTCTAATCTGGTATTCGACATTACCAACACAGACATTAACAGATCCACCGATATATGGATTTGAATTGCTAGTGATTCTAGATGCAGTCTCAAGGTCATAAGCACCACCTCATAAGTCATGCATGAGTATACTGCCCATCGTTTTAAGCAGGTCCTAGTGTAATACACTAGGAGTTTATAATGGTAGATATTTATGGAAGATCTGCTCAAGGCAAGCCCCGGGTGACATCGATTTATCCAAATGCGTAACAGGAGATGAACTTGCTGATCTTTTGTGTCTCGCTGATGTGGATCAAAATGAGGTTGTTGTTTTTCAGGATCGGCAACGATGGTTAAAGACGAGCAATATCTCTTTTTGCAGATATTATTCTGCAGGTCCAGGTGCGACCGAAGATAACCTACCGTATTTACCATATGTGTTGACACATCATACATAATCCAACACTAAATCTCCCCATTTTTTAAGTTCACTGTCTGGTAGAAGCTGAGATTTGCTATGAAACTAGTTCTTGCAAAGTGTATGTTAACAATCAGTGGCACAACTAAATCTGTGTGCACCACATATATATCAAGAACTATGTTTCTTATCAAAACTTGCCATCATGTTATATCAAACACAGTAAGCACTATTCAAAATTCATTCATGTGCTGTAATTATTGTTTGATCATCTTTTGAATTTGTTATTAATTTTTTGCAGTTAAGACATTATTATTTGGAAATGCTTTATCTCTCTGCCACATTTGTATTAACAACTTTAATTTTCTAGCATTAATTAGAAGTAACCTTTTGTTTCTTAAAGGAGAATTACCGCATAATATGAAAAAAACGCAAAATTCCAGACAAATTTATGGAAATGTAGTCCATGTTTTGAAAACCATTGAGCGTCATTTTTGAGTTTATAAATATTGCTTAGGAATAGGGTATATATATATTGGAATAACTGTAGATATTATGACCTGTATGCAATTGGAAATGATGCAAGAGATTGACCTGTGGCCACTTTAACTTGCATAAATGAAAATTGCAGGCTTGAACTCACAGTGCTGATAACAACTTCATGGAGACACATTTTCGTATTTATGTTCAATTCCTATCAGTCACATATTCAGATTTTTTAAGGATATTACTGCACTTTGACATCATGGACGCGTTTAAGACAAAGTTAAGTTTTTGAAACTAACATTGTATATGCCAATGATAATTCCTTCATTGGCTGTAGAAACATGTTGTTTATGAGTTCTGCAGGCACATTGCCACTATTATATGAGGGACTTAGAGAGTTTATGAAGGTTACATTCAACAATTATCATGGCAATAAGGTATCAGTGCATCAAGACATGTGTTCATACCAGTTAAAACTGTAGCTTGGGCACACAGTGGACAGACTTAATAAAAGGATATTTGACTGTCTAGGAGTATCAGCAGTTTTTGATAGTTAACCGTTATCAAGAACTATCCAAAGACATTTGCTGGACTTCACAAACAATCCTGTTGCATATGAAATTCACAGGCTTTAGTCGTTCTTGGATGAGGCTCAAAATGTAAAGGTCTACAGATTTCTCAGCAAGCTTTTCTTGCATTATACACAATTTATTGCTTCTCTTTAGAACACTTGGACTATACAGTCTCTGGTCAATGTGTCCTGTGATGCACATATGACTGAGATTCCCTTAGGCAATTCCGGCACTGCTTCCCCAATCCCTGTTTGTTATGGATGCATTGCTATAATTCTTATTGATAAGATTCTGTTGTTGGAGGGCACTGGTGGTTGAATGAGTGTTATTGACATGCCTTTGGCCAGAGCTTGCAAAAATCAGAAGCACAATAAGAAATGATTGTGGGGGCACACTAAGGCTTTCCTTGACTCCTTGTGGCTAGCTCAATCACAACTCGACCATGTTAAAATAAGAACACCTGGATAACATTAAAGTTGTGAAAATTATGGACAGGACCTGGCACTCATTGGGGCGCATACATGATAACACTTCAACATATTTTGAAGTGTGTGGGCTTTCACAACTGTTATGACTTTGTGGTCTTAAAGTGAGGAACAGAAAAGAGTTAAAAGCAACAAATTTTGTAAAATTTAACAAATATATTTTGATTGAATAGAAAGTTAAAATTTTAAAAATAACATATTATTATGAATTAAATCCCAAATACTCCTAAAAGTTATATCATAGTCCAAATTTTGAAATTCCAACTGAATTCCAGTGGTATTCTAAATAAATTCCGATATTGAATATGTTGATGTCTCTGTAGTCTTGAACATGCTAATGTGCCAATGGTCTGGAGTGTAATGATGTGCTAACAAACAGTCGTTTGATGTATCACAATAATATAATTCAAAATGTCCTTATATGAATTAACTACAATTCCAAATGCTCTGTTCCAAGAATATTATTGAGCACTTTGCAATTCCAGTGAATAATAATTTGAATAAATAAATCCACCCAAATTTAAAACTGAACACAACACGACTAATTCTACTTCATATGTTAAGGCAAGACAGAGTAATTCTCAGGTAAACATGACCATACATCCTCTATTTGACCTATTTCTGAAAATACGTTGTTAACTTAATGAAATTTGCCATTCTAGAAGTTTCAGTAGTCAGAATTAAGACTATATCTTAAGTCAAATTCAAGTAAACATATTTACATTAATAACAGTCTGAATATTTAATGAACACTCATAGAGAAATATTAGCTATTTATTATGTTATTTACAACATCGGTGTTGCTGGTCAGGTACACCATGGAATTGATTTCAACAAGTTCAGGTACAAAATACAGATGTTTATAGCATACAGTTATTAAGAAAAGCCAACAAATAAAACAAATTAAATACAGATAACACCACCACTTGAAGTTGTTGATTATTTAATGTATGGTGAATAAAGTCATCTACAGCTGTTCCACTCAACTCAGCTTGATGGGCAAATATGTGGGCATCTTGTTATCGAAGTGTCATATGCTGTCTTGAAAAGCAAATCTGACACAATGCCAGCACCACACATTCTATTCACTTTGCCATGTCACTTATAAAGTTCTCCTGAAAGTATATAAAGTGCATATTATTAACATATGCATTCATTACTTTGCCTGACATGGCGCTGATATGGATCTGAGCATGTTGCCTCCAGAGCAGATTTGAAAGAGTTTACTAGCTGGATTGTTGTTGATGTTGTCCTGGGTGAACTTGTGATCTTCCACGATCAGAGTGGAAAATTTAAAATGTCTAATGTGGACGTGCCATTTTGTTGCCATGAGATGCCATCGCAAATAACTTCCCTGAAATTACTGAAAACCAGGAATCAGAGACTGGCATAATGAGGGTTTCAGTCAAAGACTAAGTTGAGACTACCATTGCAAAGACAAAACAATACAGTATGTGGATGCGAAGATTGCAGAAGTGCCCATACCACAAACACAGTAAATTCCTATGGGGTAGATTCAGTGAAACATTAACCAAAGGAGGATCTGAAATATATAATGGTATGGCAAATAGTCGACTTCTTTTTACTTTGTGTTGTGGGTGGTTGTGATATGCCTAATTATAATATCTTAAGGTCTGGATCAGGTTTTTTATTATTAATGTATAATGTCTATAGTTATTTCCTGCATTATATATAATGGCATACATTACAAAAGACAGTAATAAAGAAAATTTCATATATACAATATTGGTTGTATTAGTCACAGAATTTACATTCCAAGGACTCAAAATCTTTCCAGAGGGGAACTTAACCTTAAACATCTTTGGCATTTGTGTTTAAGATTATAAGTAATGGATTCTGACCATGGTAATCAGGTTGTGGAATTTGCCAATAAGTTGTTGGATTGGCTGACCTGTGATGCTAATGATGACTGTGATTTTATGCCTCTTGTCGACCAATATCTGCATTAGATTGGTGTTATGAAACCCTCGTATGCACTAAAATATAATCATGATATAAATATCTATAGCTGGGACTACCCTGATGTACCAATATCATCTAGAGGCCAGCTTGGTGTTGTATCATTAATCAGCAAAACAATTTGCTGGGCTGCTGGCTTAAGAACCAGGTATGAAAGCATTCAGGGATTGTTTCTGCAGTGACAAAGTTAAGTTCACCAATGAGTCAAACCCGGTTGCATTTCCCATTGATTATTTTGCACCAGCATTAACTCTTTTGGGTGAAGGTGAATATAATCATTGCAGAAACTATTAAGGGGTATGATCTGTTTGGTTTTATATGAATGTAATGCCAGACCCAAAGAAAGCACACTCGCCATAAAATTAAATATTCGTCTGAAAGATATTTTCTAAAATTGCTTGCCATTTGTAAAAGTATTTTAAAAAAATGTATGGTTACAAGTACATGTGCATGTTACACCTGAACAAGACCAGCAATTGAAAACTCTATGATTGACCTTAGTCTTACAGATGCAAGAAAATAATTGAAGTGGAAAAACAGTTGCAAGATCAAATCACCAAGAGAGCCATGTTACTCATGAAATCAGGTATATGTCTGAGGTTGTAGATGTCATTTGTGGAATATCCATGACCACTGTTGTCTGTGTTGTTGCTGAAATTACAGCAACAGAAGCCATTGTAGCCATGCCAATCAGATTTGTTGTCTGAGGCATATCTGCAGATATGCTGCCAGGCCATGTGATTGTCTGAATCAGACAAAATTTGTACAAATTCGCTCACTTGGAAAGCAGTAGTGTGCAATAACTCCAGCAAATTAGTTGTATATCATACATTTGAAATAATACTCAGTGTGGTATACAATTTTTATTTAACCATTCACCCTGGAAGTGCTTGTCATGACATAAGGCGTGCCAATAGATGCATTGTAACACTTGTGACATGTCTCTCTTTTCAGGTAGGCAACTGTTTACATATCAGGGTTTATGAGCTTGACATGAGTGGTTGTTAAACTAAATTTGGTTGGCACCCTGGAACAGGCATTTTGTTGCAGTTTGAACCTTGCATCAAGGAAGTTTACAAATGTGTGTTTCAATATGGGCTATCTTGAAAAGTCCAACTGGCTAATTCTGAGCTTAGTTCATCTTCAGAAAACATATTTCCATTTGGCAAATACTTGCTGATGATATTGATCATGACAATAGTATTGGAGCTGAAAAAGTGTTAATAGAGATACCATTGAGAGATTTTTAGCCCCAAATTAGTGTTAAATAAGAGTGCAATGTACATGCTGGATGGACAAAAACAGACTGCATGAAAGTCAGTCCCTATTTTTGTGGCAGAAAATGTATATTACCAAGCCTAATTCAAATATGGACAATTTAAAAATATAATGCAATTTTCCTTTTCTTTTCTCCAAGAAAATAATTCTACAGGGTTATGTACCACAAAACTAAATCCCTATCAGGGTTAAAATTAACTGAATAAATAACAATGATACAAAAGAAATTAAGAAGTAAAAATATTTAATCAAAATACCTCTGTTAAAGCACGCATACTATGGCATTGATGGACTTGAAAACCTATAGAATGGTAAATTTAGCGATGCAATTAGTAAAGCACTGACTCAAGAAAGTGTTGTTGTTGTTGTTGTAAGGTTTAACGCCATTTTTCAGCGCAGGGTAGGTTATACATAGTGGCCAGTATAACTTGGGGAGGAAGAACCCAGGAAATCCTGGGAAGAATCACTGACTCACGAGAAGCTACTGGCAAGCTTTCTCATGTACCCACGTTAAACGAGACTGAGACTCGAACCCATGCAGACAGAAATGAGATGGCAATGATCCAGAATGGTGAGCACTTTAGACCAATCAGCCACTTGGGGCCCCAACTCAAGACAGTTTCAAGAATAGTTTCCCAACTTATTTAAGCTAAGCTAGCTATGTATGTGCCCCTTCAGAAAGAAGATTCTGCAAGGAGAGCTCTCAGTACAAAATAATATTTATATCCATATAAGGAACAGATTTCCCTCAGAAACAATCTCTAAACTAATCATACGCAACTAGATTTGATTTTGATTTTAATACGAGTTCTAACAGCGTGAAGCAGGATGGAAATCAGAGTTAGGTAAATGTTGAGCTTTGACCATTTCCTCCTACTCATCCTTTTTTCTACTCCCCCTTATTTTGGTGAAAAGGGGGAAGGTCCCCCTATTAGATACAATTCTGGCAGCATCTCTGTATGAGTATTAACTGGGTTGGATGACGTTGATGGTAAAATAATTTTGATAGAATTGCATTCACAAATTCGTGTTTTTCTTGCAGCAACACAAATTATTAGTGAGATTAACGAACTCTATTTGATGGCTACTGTGCTGGCAGAAATGGAAAACAACAAATGTCCATGCACACAGATATCAAACTGAGGCATTAGTGTTGCTGCTTTACATGCAGTGAACTGTTAGCCAGCAGATTTTACTTTGCAAAATAGTTTACATGGCCATAAAGTATAATCAACATGCTAGCTGAATTTTGCTGCTCAAAATTTTTTCATGCAAGTGAAAAATATCCAGTATGTTTGCGACAAGTATGTTTTTAGAAATAGAAATAGTGACACAGATGAAACTGGGTGCCTCCTGAGTGGCAGCATTTTGATGGTCTCATTCCAGTCACCATCTATGCAACCAAAGGGTTTTGTTTTTCTAAAAGTTAATACTTGTATCTCCAAACACTTAATAACAGTTAATAGTTTCATGCAAGTTGATTTTGGAACTTTTTCTTATTGCCTCATCATGCATGCACTTGCATATGAAGATCAAGGTGAAAGTAGTAATATCATGGGGTATATAAGGTGTTGATCTATCTCAACTACTAAAATTAAAAGTGCCTGCTGTGATACTACTAAAGTTCATGTTTTAGTTGTGAGGCTTCGGGGAAAGGCTGAGAAACAAATTTGGTTGATTTTCTTAGTTTAAAGAATTTAGCAATTAGAGTCAAGCGGTAAAAGGCCTACAGTGCTTGACCAAGCAATTCAGTTTGTTAATGTTATCCATCATTTTCAAGATAAGCAAAATAGTTTATCAAGACAGCTTTGAATTTTGTAGTGCATTAGGCAGAAAGTAGAAACATAAGGGCTTCACATGTTTGCATGTATTGCTGTGTATGACCATACACATTACAGAGGGATTCTCAACATAATTTGGCCATTTGACAGAAACTATGCTGGCTTAAAGGCCTTTCAGATTTTTAATGTGTCAGTCTTCCATCCAATATGACCACCATTGCAAAAATGTAGAAAAACCTTTAAACAACATATTAGAAACTGATTACATAAAATACTTAGGCATCAAAACCATTCAAATTTGCACAAAAGATGCCAGTTAACATGATCTCCATTGTAAAAAGATGTACAATAATTACATATCATGACCAGTACCTAAAATTCCTCAGTAGAAGTTGACAGAGCTTTATAATATATAACAATGATTCTGATATGTGACTACAAATAGTAAAAAAAAAGAAACCTTTTGAAAATGATCTGATAAAATCCAGTCAAGAGAACTTTTAGAAATGTTATACATAGAGCATCCTACAAACCAGGTAACTAGATTAACTGTTCTTGTGTGTGGCTATCAAGCATACATCCACTAGTTAAAAATGGCACCCCGTCAAAAGAGCGCACGACAAAAGAGCGCCGACATAAGAGCGCAGACATAAGAGCGCAGACATAAGAGCGCACTATTTTGCCGACAAAAGAGCGCCGACATAAGAGCGCAGACATAATACCTCGGGAAAAAATATTTAAAAAAATAGAAACAAGAAAATTAACTCAGATCAGACGGCATCGTTTGATGATAACTCTTTTTTTGCTTCATTAAAAACAAGTATAGGCGAAAAAAAATTATTCAAAACGCAATCTAATAACACATAAAACACTGCCATATTCGTTTATTCGTATAGGTAAACACAAATAGCTGTTTTGTCGTTTGATCGTACCTCCGATTGTTTCATTCTAAACAAGTATTAGCCTTAGCGATCACAAATTAAAGTTCCTTTCTAACCCTGCCATATTCGTTTATCGTACCTCGAGTATTTGTTTAAGTGCGCCCAATTGTCTGCGCTCTTTTGTCGGCGCTCTTTTGCCGGCGCTCTTATGTCGGCGCTCTTATGTCTGCGCTCTTTTGTCGGCGCTCTTTTGTCGTGCGCTCTTTTGACGGGTCACCGTTAAAAATGGTCATGTGTTATTGTTATGTAGCATCATATGATTATATTTTTAAACAAGTGATTTAAGGTGTTAAAGGTTATCATCACCTAAAGATGTTGAATGCTAAGGTATGAGGATGTATAGTTGACCCTGCATCCATCGTCTCATCTCTCAGTCACCCATTGTGCATCACCCTTTTGTCAATAATTACTTGCTACCAATCTGGACTCGATATGTCTGATTAGATTTCAAACAAGCATGGAACATTGGTTTATAATATAAAATAAGAGATGAGTTCAGTGATAAACAGGATCCATGCGTATCAATAAAATGATCTTGCATCTGATTGACCAAGCATGTTACTGTTTTGGAGCCTATATTTATGATTCAAGTTTGATCAAACTATAAATAATTTATCTTGGATTTCTTTGATAATGAGTGTGATCCATATATACTGATAAGGTGATCTTGCATCTGTTTGGTTTAGTTAGTTATCACTTTGAAGGTCGTATGTTCTGACTTGAGTTTGCTTATATCATCAGGCCCTTGATTCATTTTAGTAATGAGTGATATCTTGGACATGTACTGATTAAGTGATCTTGCACCTGATTGGCTGAGATTTTTACTACTCCAAAAAACTTATTTCTAATCCAGTTTTAATCAAGCTTGAAATATTGGATTGTATAATCAAAATCTTAGATGATTTCATTAAAGTGCACGAAGCCATGCATATTAATGGCCTGAATTTTTGCATCTGATTAGCTTACCTTGTTAACCTCTATTTCTGATTCAGTTTTGATCATACTTGGAAAGTATGCATCTAAAGCCAAAATCTTGGACAAGTTCAATAAAGAATGAGATTCAAACTTGTATTAATAAGATGATCTTACACCAAATTGGCTGAAATTGTTGCCTTTCTGGAAGACATATTTCTGATCCAGTTTCGATCAGACTTGAAATATGGGCATACATCATCAAGGTCTTAGTTGGTTTCGATAATGAGCAGTATCCATGCATACTGATGATGCAATCTTGCATTCAATTTGCTGAGCCTTTTATGACTCAAACCCCCATAATTGTGATTCAGTTTCTATCTGCCTTAAAGTACTGCATTTGCTTACATCATCAAGATCTTGGACAGTTTAAATAATGAACAAGATCTAGCGAAATCAATGAGGTGATCTGATTGACTAAGCCCAATGCTGCACTGGAAGCCATTATTCTGATATGATTTTAATCAGACTTGGAATATGGGATTATATGACCAAGATCTCAAAGTTTTTGATTAATTTGATAATAAACAAGATATATTCATATTAATAGAGTCATTATTCATATTAATAGAGCCATTTTGCACCAGAAAGGCTAAGTTTGCAAAACCCTGATTTGATAGCTTGTTACCACCACAG
This sequence comes from Unio delphinus, assembly GCA_029339505.1. NCBI lineage: Eukaryota > Metazoa > Mollusca > Bivalvia > Unionida > Unionidae > Unio > Unio delphinus. The sequence goes on along the minus strand of JAQISU010000366.1, from coordinate 1,751,904 downwards.
AGCCATAATTTTTTATCTGAGTTCGATCAAAACTTAAAAATTTGTTTATCTGACCAAGCTCACGTAAATGTTGTAATGCCCTGGATCCATGAATTTAAATTTGTTGATTTTGCATAAGATTGGCTGAGCTAATGTTACCACTCTCGAGCTTGTAATACTGACATAATTTTGATCAAACTTGATATATAGGCTTAAATCATTAAGGTCATGAATGATTTCAGTTGTCTGCAAAGATCCATATATTTATGAAGAGATTTTCCATCTGGTTGGTTGAGCTCATTGAGTTAATCAACATCTTAATAATGTTCTATCTTGCCATATATATTTTTATAAAACTTGTTAAATAGGCTTCTATCGTCAAAATATAGGATTTGTTTTATTATGAGCAAGAATTGTCCATGTTAATGAGGTAATATTGTCAGAGTCTCACTGCTTGAATGACTGTATGTCAGACCCAATTTGAATCTAACGTGGTTGACCATGCCCTCCCATTTTTGGGCTGCAAAAAGTTGATTTTGTTTAGATTTTCCTGTAAGTCTGGGTGTAGTTTGCAAGTTATATCAGTGTGTAAGATGTGACTTGTCATCATTGAGACAGAGTTGCTCTTTGGAAAAATAAACATCTGGTCATCATAATCAGCATCATAAGCAGGAAGCTGTAGAACTCATCTTGGCACTGCATAAGTATCAGATTCATAGCTTTAACATAGGATTGTCAACTGGGAAATCAAAGTGGGTACTGTCTTTACAAGCTGAGGGCAAATTGGCCCAAATGCACTGGCAGGTACTGTAATGAAATAGATAAACACATTGCATGCCATATATGCATTTCTAGATGGAAAAAGTGGTATGAGAACATAAAAATATTTAAATTGACAGTACTGTATTTTGTATTAACTGGAAAAACTGACTTTCCAATATTGCCCAAGGTTTATAAAATTGTTTGTATGTCATCCTTATTAGATGATCCATAATATGTATGAATTAAATTTTTAATAAAAGACAATTTATAACTACGTATCCATTATATTGCATTTGATTTTGATGAAACTTGGTAAATAGGTCTTTGTTGTCAAGATCTTTGTTGAGTATGATCATCATTGAAAATTCATGCATAACAATACAGCACTTACAAGATTATATAAACCCATGTATGTCACCTATTGGGTTACATACAGTAGTCACGTGTGCAATATAAGGCAAACTCATGCCTCTTGCTTGTTTTGATTTTATTTCAGATGGAGAAATTAAAGGAAGGCTAAAAGACAAGTACGTTTTCTTCAAACAAATTATTTTTCCATAGTCTTGACACCATTTTTATTGATCCCATGCTAGTTGGAAAGCATGTGATGTTGTCAATGTCCAGTTTTTGTTAAAGGTTTTCAATTGCACTTTACTCAGCCTGTGATAGGTTGTTATCATACTATTATGAATAAACACGAAATTAAAACAATTAATTCTGGAAGATTAAATTAAGGTCACAGTCATAGTAAATTGCACTAAAGTATATATTTTAATTGTATGTATTTCCCAAACCCTTAAAAATATTTTATTCACTTATGGGTATTATCATTAGGAAGCCAGAACAATTGAATCCATAAAATGCTCGCTCATCCTTTTTATCTTGGGTCATATAAAATTTGTATTATGGTTTTGGTAAACATTTCTTCTTTTGTTTCATATTTCCTAACCTTCTTACTGTATTAACTGAGGATAAATGATTATGAAATTGAGCCATTTTATGCATTGACATTCCAGTTCAGCCAAAGGTCAAGGTTACACATTTTACATTAGATCATCAAGTGTTAACTGGCTTGCAATGGAGGCAATAGTCTAAAGTAATTAGAGGTCACTAAGTGCAACTTTATAGATTAATTGCATCTAAATCCCAAGAAAGTTTTTGGTTTCTTTTGCTTTTAGCTAAGGTCTCTCTGGACAGTTTATCTGGTGAATTTCATCCAACAATGACCTACTGCAGAAAAATTAGAACAATTTGACACTGAAGATACAAATAAAAACTAAATAATGATTTTGTAGAAAGCATACATGTGAGATTTTGACTGAAGCAGTCAGGTTAATTCCTTGTACAACTGGTGGTTTTTATACTGAATCAACACTGCCACCAACCCCTCTTTTTTACATTCATTTTTGACAGCAAAGAGCTGTTTTGAATATTGGCTTGTGACAAGGCGGCTAAAAGAATCAGTATGTGCCTTATGCATGAATAAAGTTCACTAGTACTATAACAAATTAGCATACTTTTCATCACCCCTCAACCATCTTGATTTCTAGATATTTACCTATGTAGCAGACATACATAAATACAAAAGCCAAGTCGGCTGTTTATTTGCAGCCCAAGTTATGCATTTGATCTCCAGTTCTAGTCTAACTGTGACAGACGGTCACCAAACAAGCCAACCCATTTTCAAACCTAACTCAAAGTAAATCTAAATCACATTACAGATTTAGCTTCTGTGTGAATTTATAAATGCTAGGTTTATGATAGTTAGGTTCATGCCTTCTACCTTAAAAATTAGGGAGGTGTCAAAATACGAAACTATCGAGTGAGACATAAACCTGGCCGTAAGGCCAATTGGTTATAGCATGATCCTGTGCTCATTGTTCTGCTTTGCATCAGTCAGCATTTGCTTCTTACCACACTGGAAGTTTGTTTCTTTCTATCTAACTTTGATTTAAAAAAAAAACCTTTGATTTGTAGCTTTTAAAATCAAGATATTGGCAAGCCTGAATATGGAATAGATCTTGGATGAGTATTATCATAAGTGCAATCATTCCATATTAATGAGATGGTCTTGCATATGATGGGTTGTGCTTGTTACCATGCTGGAGCCATATATCTGATCATAAAGATTTTTATTCAGCTTGGAATAATAGTTTATATCATCAAGATCTCAGGGCTTGATGGGTAAGATCCACTGTGTCTTGCATATGTCTGGCCTAGACTCTTATTACATTGGAGCCCATAGTTTGGTTTTGACTTTGATCAAATTTTGAAGGTAAGCTTATATCAACAATGTGCAGCACAATTTGCATATTGAGCATATTCCCTATATAACAATGAGTAAGTGCCATGCATGTTAAGGAGGTGATATTGCATCTGATTGGCTGTGCTTTTACAACTTAAGCTACTATATTTCTCATCCAATTTTGAACAAATTTGGTTAATTGACTAAGATCATGCAAAAATTTTGATTTTTAATATGTGCAAAACCTATGCATGTTAATGAGATGATCTTGTATCTGATTTGCCTAGCTTGTGAAAACCATCTAGATTGAATTTATACTATACATGATAAATTATATAGCTTATATCTTCAAAATGTCTGATTATGAGTGAGACTTAAACATATTAATGATTAATGAGCTTCTGTTGCAGCTGATTGGCTGATCTTGTCAGCATTCTACATTTTGATCAGAACTGTTACATAGTCTGGTGTCATTAAGATGTTGGATGAGTTTGATCATGAGTAAGATTTTGGGAAGTATTAATAATAATAATAATAATAATAATAATAATAATAATCATAAAGCCTTTTTTAATGAGGGTAACTCATTTACGAAGCAGAACTAATCTACCGTTTGACACTCTAAGATATATGTACAGATTTATAGAATGCAATTAATCACTATCATTCTTGCACATACACGTTCACATAAATTAGTATTGTACATAGATATTACAGACCCAGACTAATTAACTACAGATGTAAATTGTAAACACACTAGCGCAGTTACTCTCAGTGTTCACTAGTCAAAGTTTTTGCATAACAAATTCTGACTTATACTTATATACAAAAATGTAGCTGGAGGAGGTGGATAGGCCATGTGGCATTAATTAAGATTTAGATTTTCATCCATTTATTAAATCAAAGGTGAAAGGCTGATTATGCTAGAAGATTCTTTGATTTCTTTTGGGATATTATTCCCAGAGTACTGAACCTGCTTTTCATTAATTCTTTTTTAGGTTTTTGTATTAGGAAGTTTTTGTATGTCATTTATCTAAGATTAGGGGTGCTGCTGGTTTCTCTGCATTTAAAATTGTTTCTTGGGTAATCTGTGGCAGACTTGGCAGAAACCTTAATCATGTAGGATGTTTAAGATATCCAAAGTCTCTATAATATTTCCAGGTTGCCCATCTAGTATTATTGTACAATTGATGTTACTGTTTTTACAATCTGCAGAAGAAGATCATTTATGAAATTAACAAGCAATAGTGGTCCAAGTGTATATCCTTGTGGCACACCAGATTTTATTCTCTTATTTTCAAGCACATGTCCGTGTAAAGTCAGTTTCTGAAAACTGTCATTCAAGTATGAAGTAAAACATTTACGAGCCGTATTACTACATTAGTAGATGTTTTATTCTTTTTAAGAGAATTTCAATATCAAGATCAAGCACTTTTCAAAAATCAATCACAATACTCCCAACTAACATTCCTTCATCTAACACCATCAGCTGCTGTTGGGAATCTTTGGAATTAGTGCCGTTTCACAGGAATAATTTTGCCTAGAACCAGATTTGTCATCATGGAGAAGTTTGTTGTTATTGAGACAAGTCATGAGTAACTCATGCACATGCTTTTCAGTTAAATTTGAAATAGTTGGAAGGATAGTAATTAGTTGAAAATTGTTAAAGTCATCCTTTGCCCCTGCTTTATTGAGAGGTGTTACCTTTTTGCGGTTATCCTTAATTGTGGACATTTACCTGTCTCAAGACTAGGATTACATATGAATGCAATTGTCTCTGCAAAAGCAGGTGCTGCTGCCTTCAAAAACTTGGGCCTATCCTATCAAGTCCTGTTGATTTAGTAATATCAGTGGTTTGCAGCTATTTTGAAAAACATCTAACTTCATGAATTTCACATCTATTGTCTTCTGATAAACTTTCATCACAAATTCTTCCGAGATGTGAGTAATCTGATACAACTTTAGGTTTTTTAAGGTTTGAGGCCATGTTTGCAGAAATGTCATTAAACAAATTTGCAATTTGTGATGATGATTTGCGCATATACTGTCAATATTCAGAGATAAAATATCAATCTTCTTGAATTTTCCAGCTCCTAATTCATTCAATGGACTCCAGAATTGTTTTAGGGGTTTTCTTATTTTCATCAAAAACTTTTTGGTAATGTGTCTTTTTTTGCAGTCCTAATCATTTTTGTTACTTTATTTCTCCAAATTTTATACTCTTCACTGTAAGTAACTGATGTTTGGACATGCTTTTTCCTTACTTTCTTACTTATTTTGGTGGGTTCTTTAATTAATTGGGTCATTCTAAAAGGTTTCATAAAGCCAGTCCAGTTTTGATGTATCTGTTAATTTAGTAAATCCTTGTTTACATCACCAGGAATGTAATATTCTTTCTCATCATTCAGAACATTTTCTATTTCTAATTCAAAATATATATTCCAGTTTACATGGGATGTAGGTGGCCTGTATATGAAGCCAGTAAGAAAGGTGTTGCAATTTTGTGGAGAAATCTGTTTTTTAACAAACTCGATTTCATTCAGTTCATTTTGCTACAGTACCATTTTGGAGATAAACTACGAGCCCACTACCTGCTGTTTTCCTGTCCTTTCAGAATGGTGTATCATAATTATTTATTAACAAAACGTTGTCTGAAAGATTCACCTTTAACAAGTTTCAGAAATTCCGATGTACTGTTACAGTATTTTCTGGTGATGTAAGCATAAATCTTATTTTATTTATTTTGCCCTTAGTTCCTTTGATATTAATTTGTTCTATATTAATACCTTTTGTATTTATCTTTAAGTTCAAGATATTAAGTCTTGATTGGGCACTCAGGGAGATACCATTACTTAAAAGTACATGAACATTGGTTACATCTGTATGATTTTTATCATCATTGATATTGTGCTCTTAAGCTTACACCTTGCAAGATATTTCCAGAGTGCAGTTGTCACATGTATAAACATGTGTATTATTGTCTGTGGTATAGGAGGTATCACCACCAACATTTGTGTTCATTTGGTCAGCATCATTACCGAACCACTAATATCCATTAGTATAATGGATTTTTGCCTTATGACCTAAACCATGACACACCCAACATCTCAAGTTCCTCTCATGGCGACATCAATAGCGAGAATGGTTGGTTTCATTACATACCCTGCTGTATTATGCCTGTCTGTTTAAATGTTCACTTGGCCAATTTTTTCTGATAGCAATAGTTGGATCCTTTCTTCTAATGTCATGTCACAGTAACCTATGACAATGTTGATCACTGCTAGAATGTTCCACACAAGTTTTTCAGTACCCTTATAAGATAAATGGACCAAGGAATTTTGGCAATAAAATTTCTCATTAAAATAACCTATCAGCTGTGAGGTAGACATTGTAATTGTGCACAACATTACACTTCCATTGTCTTGCCAAGTGACAGATAGATTCGTTTATCTCCCATACATCAAAGTCTCTTGGAATCAGTTCACATAATACAATTTCATACTCTTTTTGGGGGGCGTAGAACAAATATAATGTAACATAAGATCATAACTTGTGATCAATTCTGTTGGCAACATTGTTTTCCCTAGTATAGATCACAAACGTTAACATGGAGAATTTTCTGGTGTTAAAAAAAGCTTGATTTCATCGTCGATCATTTCCATGGTTTCACCAGAAACAACAAGTTTTTTCTTCATTTCTTTTCAGTCACTTCATATTTATGGTTTGTAGAAAGAGCTTCCCATCAGAAGAATATTGTTTGTCTTTGGATTTCCCATCCATGAGTTTTCTGTTGTTTGCTGGACTGTAATATCCCCCCTTTTACCTTGGTCATATCTCTTATTCTGAGGTGCAGATGGTATCTGTGTACTATGTGTGACAGACACAGTAATGGTTTGAGTGTGTCGATACATAATTCATGTATCAGATTGACTGGGACATTTTGCAACTCTGAAGACCAAATTTGTATTGGATTTTACTCAGATTTTGTAAAAAAGATAATATTGATGTTAGGGTAATACATTAGTTTCACAAAACAAGTTGATTTATACCTGTGGTGTGTAAATGAAGTTTTAAAATACATAAGCAACATTATAATTAGCAATAATATCCCAGAATCCTGAAATACAAGATTTTTACCCATAATCTGATGTGTAAGATTTACTTGTTGGGGACATAAAGTGTTTAGACATGCTGCAGATGTTTACGTCATTGAATTAAGGTTACTAATTCATGTTCTTATTTATCTTGCAGAAAAAGATCAGAAAGTGGTGAGTTTTGCTTGCTTCCATTTTTTTTAAAAAAATGATGAAGAAATATTTTATACATCAGTGCAATTACACATAACTTGTTATGTTGAGATCAACTGTGAATTTGGTAGTCAAAAGGTCTGCCATTGTCAAGAATCTGCACCTGGATTTTCATGCAAAAAGGTTTTTAACTGCAGATTCAGTGGTAACTTGAAAGCAGTTAATTTTCCATTGATTTGAGAAAATCATTAATTTTTGTTGTCATTTATTCATTAATCATTCTCTATTGGTGCAGTTTTCTCAAAATGCATTTATCCTTTCATTTTTTTCCATTCATTTGTTTTTTTTTTGTTTTCCATTCATTATTCATTCACTTATCATTCTGTTTTAGTTTTACTGCTAAACTTACACATTTTCGGGTTGTATATAATTACTGGAAATGAAAAAGCAAAGTATATACCTGAAGTCAAATAAATGTGAACAAGCACTGCATGATGTAGTCAAAATATGGAAGTGCAGATAGGCAGTCAACGTGTATTTTGTTTAACTGTTGCATATGAACTTCAGTGTTTGAGCACCTGGTGAAGTGATGTTAGTCAGCACATCATGTTTGAAAACCGGGAGTCAGAAGGTTCTATTTGGGGATGGAGGTCAAAATGGATGGGCCTTCAGATAGATGTTTTGGAAACTAGCACTATATCATCAGTACTGTATTTTAAAACTTGGGTTAAATTCAAACTTCATATACAATGCTTTCGGGCATTTCTGCATATCTAAGGTTTCCATCACCAATATTGAAGCAAAATGCATACCGAATTCGACTGATTGATGAAAATAAAATACTGCAATGCTTGCAATTTGAAAAGGGGCAATTGTCACCAGAATATTCTGTTCAAAATAATATTAATTTTGGACACACATATACCACTCCTGTGTTTTCATGACTTGCGATATTTGGCCTATTCTGCTCATAGCTTTGAAAAGATGTAATATTTATCCATCTGGCAATGGAAATGAAATACATTATTTTGGACTGTTTCTGTCAGCATTTCGGTTGAGTAATTAGGTTAGGTTTATAGATGATTTTACACAAATTCAACATAGCAATGCCAATAAATGGCTAGAGTTATTAAGCAAGATAAACTGATCGTGTAAAACAATTAGTAAAGTTCAGCATTTTATAAAAAGCTATTCTGTTGAAGAGAACCAACACTGAATAGGAAGTAATGTGTTTACAACTTCTCGCTTATGAAACAAAAATACTAAAGAATTTAGAAACAGACTATAAGCCAGGGAATTTCTTGAGAATCCCATTCTAGCGGCAAGTTGACGTTGTATAGCAGACAATAAACTATGTGTGGGACAACTTGCAGAATCGCAAAATTGAAAATACAGTCATGTTTTAAGGTATACATTTCCATCTTTTATATAATGTATTTATTTTATGATTCTAAAAGATACATAGTAAATAGGTTTTTCTGGGTTACAAATTCAAGATGGTGTCTTAATGTTGACATTTAGAAATCACATTTTCATATGCAACTAGGGTAGAAATGTGAGATATTTGTATAGGCGTCATGAATATCACTTCCTTATTAAAAGGACAATTGTTCTTTCTTGATACGAATTGGATATTCGACCAGACACAACACGTGATCAAGTGTTTACATGAATGTCGTATCGTTGCGCAGAATTGGCCGACATGGTGGTATAAGTTTATGTCCAGACATCAAATAAGTTGGATTGTAAGCATCATCTGCACACATTAAAGAGGTATACTCTTAACATCAGCCTTTGTTATCAACAACTCAGTTGACTTTGAACTGCATCTCTTTAGTGTCTTTTGTACAAAGTTCAGCCAAAACAAAACAGTTGGACCATTCATTTACACTAATTGCACACCCTAGGTGCCTGGACCAAGTTTCATATATGCCATTTGGATTTTGTGTATTGGTCTTTATTAGATCTTTGTAAATAAAATTATTCTTTGCTCTTACCCTAAGAAGTGAAGTTTTGTCAATTAATACATGGAAAGTATTTCCACTTTCAAAACAAACTTTTAAGTTTATATTTCCACTTCACTGATATCTTTGAGATAAGAGCAAAGTCCTGTATAAAATTATTAGTTTGTGTTGTTTATTTTATTTCATCAAACCTGTAAATTTTGGTATCTGTTGGTCAGTGTCATGATAATTATTAAGAAAATAATGGTTTCTGCACAGTAAAGTTAGTGCAAGATCACACTTTTTGACCAAATGTCAACATCATGTGACCACACTTTTTGACCAAATGTCATAGTTATGTGACCATGCTCTTTGACCAAATATCATGGTCACATATAATGTACCTTTCACAGTACTTTTGTTGAACATTCATGTTAGAAATTAAATTCTCATCTTAACAAAATGCACAGCATTCTTACAATTGATGCATGGTACAAATTGCTGTCTTTCTCAATGTAGGACTAGTTGACAACCCTGTTTATGACACATCAGATCACCTGCCTGGTCCATCAACTACAAACAATGCAGCTGGATTTGAGTATGCTGTAGTGGTCAAGCACCACAAAACAGCTGCCCAGGTGGATGATCCAGACAAGTTATATACTCAGGTGAAGAAGATACAAGATAAAAAGGGCAAAGAAGGTAAATGTGAGAACTTTGTAAGACAGCTTTCATTGCCGATTTTGTAAGGTTAAGGAAACTGTGACCAAAATTGAAGTTGTGCTTTATGGACTTTACCAGATCTTGTATATATTTCTCTCTATCTAGGTATCCTATTAAATTTGAAGTGCAAAGAACAAAGGTCAATGCTACTTAAAAAGGAAAAGTAAAATGGTTTATACTTAATAATTCTAATTCCGTTGATCATACCTTCATCAAACGTTATAGATATGTTTCCTTCATTTATCAAAGAAGTCCATTAACATGGTTCATCGTGTTAAAGTTGTGAAAATGTGTTATATCTTTGTGAATGGGGGTCCTAATCTCTAAGCATCTGGAATTGTTTCAGATTACATGCATAACATTGGAGATTTGGTGTTGAAAAGTTATCACAATGTGCTGCAGTTGATATTCTAGGAGCAAGTTAACTCTTACGTTTAAAGTCTCTCTTGTAAGTCACTATTATGTGAATAAAAACTACCCTAAATAATGACACTGTGCATGCAGGCTTGTTCAGCTCTTTATTTTTGGTAAAGTTAAAAATGTGACTATCTGTATTCTTTTGTTACATCTTTCAGCTCATTGACAGAGATAGTTATTATTCAGGAGGGTCTGTTTTTGTATCATACTTGGCAAATAATCTTATAACATGAAGATCTTGGATAATTAAATTGTTGTGAGCCACAGGCAAAATTTTCCTATGCAGCAGCAAAGAAAATTTCTCTTCATTTTGTAAAGGATACAACAGTATTAACAATAACTATGACCCTGAGACTTTAGCTCATCTGGGTCAGATGGTCATAAAGCCAGGTGAGCTAATAAAATGGCCCTAATGTTTGTTATATTTTGTGGTATATCAAAATTTGTTATTTTGATTTTTTTCTTCTCTAGAACAGTTGATAGATTTTGACCAAATTTCATTATAAAAAAGCATACTGGCATTAAGGTATGCTGATCCATCAGAAGATATTGCTGCTGTTATAAAAATAGAAACTACAGTAAACATCTTCACAAGAATCACTGAACAGAATTTGACAGAATCTGACAGAAAGCTCTCTGACATGAATGCCTTTAAAATGTATGCAGTCAGTGCCATTCTTTGTTCAAATATGGCAGTAGAATTTGACCAAATGTTGCAGAATGCACCATGGTATCAAGGCATTTCACATTTATACAAATGGTGTTGATCTGCCATTCAATAGTCATTACTAATTTTAGTGGTTTCAGTGCTTTTAATGCATTGTTGACTATGATGCCAAGGAAGTGGGAGTCAAATGCATTTTTTTCAGGATACTCCACACACCATTGTAGCAGGCCCAAGCTGGTATAGACAGGTATCAGACCTGTAACCTTACATTACAAGTCTGATGCTTTACAACTGAGAAACCACATTGAAATGTAGAACAACCATTAAACAGGTTGTTAGAAAACACTTGGCAGAATTTGGCTAAATTTGAAAGAAGGCATACCCAGGTGAAGAAGAAGGCACCCTTGATCCTTCACATTTGTATTTAGAAAATAAAAATATTTATAATCCTCCAAAAGTGGCTGTTGTTGCTAAACAGAATTTCATACAATTTTACAGAAAGCAATATTGCTTTGTTGCCTTTCATGTTATTCAAATAAATTCTGATTTGTCATAAAATATGGTCAAATATTAACAAAACTTTGTATTACCTCATCAAAATCACCCAATAAAAATTAACCAAACTTTATGTTAAGAAAATTCCATAGTCATAGAGATCAATATATTGATCTGCCACCAAATATGAATTAAAAAAAACACATTCATTAGAGAAATCTTATCTCAACTGTTCTGATAATATATATAATCAACAGGGTTGGAAGAAATTTCTCCAGAAAATCCTTCTTGTGCAGATTTCTGGGTCAACTGCCTGTGCATTTGGCTATTAGACATGTGTATGCCAGATGAGTGATTTTAAGTACACTTGAGTTTCTTGCTAGTTCTGCTGATTCAATACCAGAGAACTTAAACAATGGTCTAAGGGATTGCATATCTTGTTTGTCATGTCCAAGAAAAAGCAAGAATTGGTTTGTAGCTAGTCTAGGCTATTTCATGAGACATGACAAGCCTTCAAGTACATGCAAACCCTTTCTTCATTGCCTCTCTGTATTTACTGCCCACCCATCTCAGTATCATCGTTACTTTACTTTGTTGTCCTGGGCACCATTTCACAAAGACATATGCACCCAAGATTTTCGGAAGTTCATATGTACAACATTTGTATGTGATTATGGGTAGTTCACTAACAATAATTACATGCTTTTCCATATATTTCCCATACATTTTTATGTAACTTTACAGTAAGTCTCAGGCTTGTGTAGATGCAAAGTTTCTTCATACGTAAGTTTGTGCAAAGTGAGAGATTTAGAGAGTTATTTTGACAAGTGCCCAGACATTCCAATATACAGCGGGTCTTTCTCTAAGCTGTTTTTAAACATATTTATAAACATTTTCTGTAAAGAGTATGTACTACACACATCATCATGCATACCAGGTAGCTTATACTGGAATAGTGATTGTAAATATTCAGGAGTACTATTATTTGATATCCTGTACATTAACTTGGCTTTTCTCAACTGGATTGGTCTTTAATAGGTAATATTTGTAACTCGCCAGCTACATTTTTCCTGTTTTCAGTTTGGATTGATATTATTCCCAATACACATTTGTGAAGATGTGCTAGCTTTATTATGTTTTTATTATTTGAATTATCCCATACTGTATTAATAGGGTTGTATGTAACTGTTATAAAATAGGTCTCTGTACTTTTCAGGGAGAAAATGTCTAATCCCACTGAGAAACCATACACTTGAATTAACTTTTTACTGATGTATTTATATGTTATGTCCATAATAGGTTATTATCTACAAGAACACCAAGTAGTCTGAGATGACAAACCATTTGCACATGCATATCACTATCAAGATTTGTTCTTTTATGCCGTGTTGAGCGAAGTAATATTTTTTTAGTTTTACCTCTATTTACCACCATGCTTATGCACCTATTGTAATTTGTTTAGGGCATAGTGTAAAGAAATGTCAAATTCATGTTTTGTGTTTTGGATGTCTGATAATGTTCTTTTACCTACATAAAGATCTGTTGATGAAATAATGTCTCCTAATGATAAGGGTAAGGCATAAATATATACTAAAAACAGTTATCTTGTTTAATTTTTTTGTTTTGGTTCAGACAGAGCTTTATTTATCTAACATATTCTCTCATTTAAGTGTAAAGTTAATCATTCAGTTGTGTTGTCATCACATTGGTCAATTTTCAGTTTTGATCATGTCAAAAGATTTCCTGGAATCTGGTGTAATAAATGCATGCCACTTCCAACAACCTTCTTTTCAATTGACCTTCCAGACCTGTTTGCAAATTTCTTTCATGACAACATTCAGTCTGTTAGAGATACAGTAAGCTTAACAACACAATCTCAACTGACTCATCGTTACCATACCGTTGTGATACAGAATATACATGGCAATCTTTAACAGCATTTGAACTCGTCTCAATGGATTTGGTATATACAAATTGTGATGAAGAGTGCCCCAAAGTCATATGAACTGGATCTGATACTAACATCACTAATGCTTGAGTGTTTATATTCAATATTGCCTTCATAAATTGATGTTATCAATACTTTTCTCTTATCCAGCGAATTCCTATCATGTTTCAAAACTGCCATCATAAACCCAGTGTTGAAGAAAATAATACTGGACATTAATTATTTAAAAAACTCACCCTTCATTGATTTAAATAAATCTTAAATATCGTTGCTCTATTCCAGCTTGTATCTCATCTGAATTCAAATAGTCTTTTTAGCAATGTACAGTCTGCATATCGCCTGCATCATAGTATTGAAATTGCCCATTTGAGAGTAGTTAATGACCTCTTTGCTTTGGATAGTGGAAAGATTACAGTCCTAACCCTCCTTGACTTGTCTGCTGCATTTGACATAATAGACCATGATATATTACTTCACCGTCTCCAGCATGTATTGTATTCACGATACAGCCTTACTATGATTCAAGTCCTACTTAGTCAACAGGACACAAGTTATGTCTGTAAATGGAAAACAGTCCAGGCACAGTTGGTCTGTGTTTTGGTGTTCCACAAGGCTCTGTTCTTGGCCCAGTTCTCATCATTCTATACACTCATCTGCTCTGTTGTATACTAGTGACACTCAAATATATAAATCTAGCTGCCCAGATGAAGTTGAGGCTACCATCCAATGTGTAGAGAGGTGAATTTCCAACGTGAAGGCATGGATGACAAGCTGCAGCTGAATGATAATAAAAGTAAAGCCATCCAGATCACCACACAAAGACTTTCTCAATCAGATGATTTACCTCAGACTATTAAGTATCAGCAATACCAAACTTAAATTTGCACAGGATGAAACCTATGTGTCACTCTTGACAGTATGCTCTCATTACACCAACATGTAATGAGCATCTGCAAAGCTGTATGTCGGGAGCTGAGATGCATAAACTTCATTCCAGTTTTCTTTTCGTTGATGCCTCTAAAACGCTTGTGTGTTCTTTTGTACTTTCAAAACTGGACTATTATAGTTCACTTCTAACTGGTTCATCTCAGTATCTAGTACAGAAACTACAAAATGTTCAAAATATGGCTTCTGAGATCATCCTTTGAGTACGAAGAAGTGAGCACACCTCCCCTTTCCTGCTCTGTAACCATCACTGGCTACCAGTCTGACCCAAAATCAAACACAAAATCTCTTTGCTGACTGGCTTCAGTCCAATATACATGTACCTATCTGACCTCACCCATGTGTAGACCCCATCTTAAAACTTACACTCTTTTCACACAATCACATTCTTGTTTTTTCACTGTTAAAACAAAGTAATATGTACAATGTTCTTTTGCATACCAGGGCCCAGCTCACATGGGACAAATTTGCCCATAGATCTTAGACACAAGGTCACTGTGATCTCTTTCAAGAGTGCTCTTAAAACTCACATATTTGGACTGCATGAACAGACTTAATGACTTAATAATTTTTACTTCCTTAATTATTGTCAGCATGTTTTTGTTTTGTAATGTCATTGCTTTTATTGTTATCTTGTATTTTTTATGTTTTATCTAATATTGTAAAGCACCCAGAAGAATTCTTATGAATGTCTTTTTGATCCCTCATGTAAACAGTTCTGCTCAGACATACATTATGACCACTACAGTGGCAATCTTGAAAATCATACCATCACAACTTCTCTTGAATGAACAGTCGTATCCCTACCAGGTTTTCACTTAAAGACTTCTTATGACATCTTGTTGGTTCTAAATTATACTGGTACTGATCCAACGTCCAATATGACCATCAGGAAAAACTTGTTATCAATGCTTGTCCTGGAAACAAAGCTATATCATTATGACATTTTCAACAGAACATTTACGATGTTGTGTCAGACCTGAATTTAAAGTCATTTCAACATGGAATTTTTAATAGAAAACAAATTTTTATATCCAGTTTGTCCTAAAGGAAAATGATGCCAATCTTAGCCCATTTCCTTGCGTTTGGAAGTCTTGTCATTGTTGCTCTTAAATGAAAAGTCATATCAACACTGGGCTTTCACTAGAAAATTTTTTATGATATCTAGTTGGGCCTAAATGATAGTGGTGCCCATATTGCATCCATTATGGTGACCATTATTAAAATCTTATTGCTGATGTTACTACTCTATGGTATTAAGCTAAGTAAGAAAAAAGAACAAAAAAACCAACAAGTTTTGTAAAATTCAAATATCTTTTTCCCTAGAATGCATAGTGAAGATTGTAAATGAATGTACAGTGTTTGAAGTAAATCCCAAATAGTCCTAGAGGTTCTATAACAAGTCCAAAAGTATAGAATATTACAACTGAATTTCAATCTTGAATTTAATGATGTGCCAGTAGCCTTAAATATGCTAATGTGCCAACAGTCTTGATGTATCACAAGGATATAATCAAAAATGTCTTTGAATGAATTCACAATAATCCCCAGATAATGATTTAGTCTGGAAAGTTTTAATGAGCACTTTGTAATTCAAATTAAAAATTTAAACAAATAAATCCTCACAAATATTAACTGAAACACAATTTAAATTGATTACACCACAACTGAAGTTAAAATATGAAGTGAGTAACTCTGAAGTAAGCAATATTTATATGAAAAGCATAAGTCACAGTAACAGAACTAGTATGATGGTCATTTTCCCATCAGATTTGTAAACAACTTCCTTGTAGAGCCTTCTTAATTTCTAAAACAAAAATTGACCTTAAACTTAACATCTGTAAACATATTTACCTCCAGCTAATAATGATCTTAACATATAGTCTAAAATGATAGATAAATTTTAGCTTTGCAATATGTTCTTTGCAAAAAAACAAAAGATTAGGTAGGTAGGCCCAACTCCTACCCTCAATTATAGACAAGTGTAAACTATACAAGGCATATAATCATGGACAAAAGACAGCACACAATAAAAGTTAAATATACATAGCACTGATAATATTCTATAAGTGATGATCATAGCAACATGGGGCTTTTGCACTAGCATTAACAAAGAAGAAATTGTCTTATCTTCAGTTCATGAAATTTCCTTTTGGACAGTTTGGTGGCAGTCCCCTCTTCTACACTGGAACATATGAAAAAATTGCAACAAAAGTTACATGAATAATGAAGTTTATGACATTAGAATCAGAATTCTATGCATTTCCATTACCCCAAAATACTCATTCTATCATTTAAAAAAATATAAATTTTTGGGATTCTTATAGTTGGAATCATCCCTATTATTTAAATGTGTGATGACACAAAGTATATCAGTTATGTGCTTATGCAATTATTTTTAGAGTTATTGACATTAATATCTTGCAAATAAATGCTATGCATTAGTATTGCACAAAATCTTCTTGTCATGCAGATTTTGATGAATTCAGCTTGGAAAATATTAATGCCATTATCTAAAAAGATGCATGTCAACAAAATAGAAGTTATTACTCTTTTTTAATTCAGTTTTTATGGATTACTATGACACTAAATATGCACATATTTCATGATATTTATAAGAACTTGAAAGTCACAGCAGGATGCAATATGTGAGAGAATTTCATGAATCCGGCCACCTTCACAGTTTTCAGAGATGCTGCCAGGGTGCACAATTACATGAATGGTAGAAACTTTTAAAGTATTCTTGCACTTGAAAACCAGTGATGGGTGAGAACTCCTGCAAATCAGTTCAAAGTTGCGCATGTAAAAATATACTTTGCACAGTATACAATTTTTATTCATCTGTTCACTCTTAATGTGCTTGCCTCAAAAATAGTGCTTGTCATCACATGTCTCTTTTCTTAACTTTTACAATCTGGGTTCTTTGGCTTGACATGAAAAGTTGTCAAACTAAATTTGATTGGCTCATTGGACCCTGTAATAATCATTCTGTCTTAGTCTGAATCTTGCGTCAAGAAAGTTTTATAAATGCACGTTTATAATACTGTCTACCTAGAAAACCCCAAATGGCTGATTCCCATTGTGTTTCATCTTTAGATGATTTCTTCAGCAATTAAAGTCTGTAATAATGATGAAAGCAATCTATTTTTAAGTTAATAAATTATGTCAGATTATTGCAGATGAGAAAGTGTTAATGATGATTCCAATGTGTGATTTGGATCACAAAATGGTGTTAAATACATGTCTGATTGTCATCATGCTGAAAGGACAAAAAAAAAACGGACGACATGCTGGTAAATCTCACATTTAAGCCGTATTTCAAACTTAAATGTAGTAAATGCAGAATAAAAGAACAGACAATTTAAAAGTAGAGTGTAAGGGTCAAGCTAGACTTGAAATTTAGGGAGAAGATTATTCGACAGAACAGGGAGAAATGCATGGTAAACAGGGAGAAGTGCAAGAAACAATATGTATATATATGTGTGTGTGTATATATATATATATATATATATATATATATATATATATATATATATATATATATATATATATATATATATATATATATATATATATATATATATATATACATATATAGACACACACTCGTACATATATATGTGTGTGTGTTATGTTCAGTATCAACACATTATGTACATTTATAAAAATTATTATATTCATTCCCATTTTTTTATGCATGTATGTTCGGATTGAGATACATGCAGTGTATTTGAGCTATATGACTTTAAAAGACACAACAGAAACTATACATTGTAATTAATGTTAAAAGATAGGAGTAACAAGATTCAAGTCGGATAATTGCAAGTAATACTTAATAAACTACAACTTAATTTATTTTATTTTCCTAATGTCTTGTATAAAACTGCAGTCAAAAAGATTTTTGATACACTTTGAAACAACCCCTGTAACATGTATGTAAGTGTCCTATGTGTCATGTGACTTAATACCATACTGTTCATGATAATTTCATTTTCTCCAATAAAACATTACTGTAACTATTCAATCACATCCTACTGAAGTATTAAACTTGATATATGACTGAACTAGACTCTTCTTCCCAACCAGATCAATATGGCCAAGAACACATTTTGTGTAAGTGCAACTATTTTTAGAAAGAAGGATTTTCAGAATATATCCACTCACTGTCTAGTTTCTTTGCAACATTTCATTGATAGGATTGTATATTTATGGTTTTATTATTTGCCTATGTACTGGTAGTAACGACATGTATTGGTAAAATAGTATTTGCTTCACTGTCTTATTTGTACTTTCACAAAAATGAATTTCAGAAAACAACCTTGACCTTGCAGCAGTTTCTTGATTCCGCAACATAAACCTGTCCAATGTGTTTCTAACCTACGTGATTAAATATTTAGTCTAAATCTTCTATCAAATAATATTTAGACTTTGTTTTCACTGAATTATATATTTTCCTTAATCAATTTGCCAGTTATTTATGAAAACAGGCAATCTAATAAAGTGGCATTTCATACACATAGCGATCTCCGCCATTTTGGGTTCACTTATGGTTTCAAACTGATTTTATAAAGAAACTAAAGCAAGCATGGCAGTTTAGAATCTTCATTAGAAAAGAATAAATTAGAAAGTGCTCTTCACTGATTTTATTTTTAAAAACCGAAATTATAATTTACATACTGATGTTTTAATTTCGAAACAGAAGTTAGAATGTTTTCTTAATCAAATAGTACAGTAGTCCTAACTTTAGGAAATTATGATATCTTACTCAGGAAATGGTTAGCTATTAAAAGAAACACCTGTGAATGTGCATGAGTTTGTCGGCTTACTTGATATCAACACTGCATTAATACATTTCGCCTTGTGGTACAACATAAGAACTTCCTGACTACAGCGAGGGAGCGCCTCAAAATTCATAAATTACTGTCACTCACTGTCAATGTAAAAAATCACAGGGCGAAGTTCTTATTGCTTTCGTAACAGAAGAGGGCCCAGTTTGCATTTTTTAGGAGACTTAGTTGCCCACTTCACCCAGTAGTGTGACTCATGGAGTGCAATTTCATTTCTGTTCTCAAACAGTTTAACCCTGCAGGATCTTGTTACTACAAAACCATAAAGCCCTTAACTGTTAAGATAAATTAAAAAAGAAGAAGTTAAAAATGAAATTAGGAAGTAAATATATTTATTTGATCAAAATTGAACAAGCCAACTATGGCAGTAATGAACTTAAAATCCTAATACATCATTATAGAAGAGAGAGTAAATCTTAATTAATTATTAGTTAGTAAAGCACTTATTCAAGAAAGTGAAACGTTGGCAGAGCTTATGTTTGTGAAAAATTTTATTTTGGAGCAAAAGTATGCAAAAAACAATACCAGTGAGCTGTGGAAAATTGTACGTAACAGCCATAAATTACAGTTTCCAAACTTGTTCCTGGTACCTAAGTTAGCTATGTACATGTATATGCCCCTTCAGACAGCAGACAGTGAAGGGGGTCGCAGTGCAGAACAATATTCATACACAGATAAGGCACATATTAAGCTCAGAAACAAATTAATGCTTATACAGCTAGAAACTACATCTTTTGAAGATTTTGATTTCATTAGGGCTCTAACAGAGTAAAGCAGTAAGAAAAAGAAATGGTTATTAAAGTGTTAGGTAAATATTGAACTATGGCCATTTCCTCCTCCCCCTCCATTATGTTTGTCCCCCTTGTTTTTGTGACAAGGTGGGAGCTCCCCTCATTAGATCAAATCATGGCAGTAATGAGGAATTTTCAGTAGAATGCTCTGAAACTTGGTACATGTTATGGCCATCATGAAAAGACATGGATGTTGACCAGTCATTTTCCTCTATTTTCAGAAGAGTTATGTGCTTGCTTTCAAAATACATTGCTGATTCCTCTCCATCATGAGGTAGATAGATTTAAGGATCAAATTGTACACTATTTATATTGAGTTTCATATATATATATATACCAAAATTAATCCCATTTTGCATTGCTGTTGCTTTCATCTCTTTCCTTTTTAATATATTAGGTGCTTTGAAAGGGAAGCGTCAAAAAGCCCATAAAGGTATGTTTGCTTACAGTTTTTCATTGTCACGAGAAATGAGCATTTTCTTTCAAAGCTCACCAGTCAAAGAAACTTCATCTTGAGTTATATTATTTATTATTTATCACCATATTATTTATTATTTATAACCAAATCACATTGAAATCAGTGACAGGCATCAAAACAATCTTTGACGAGTTGATTGATTGTTGAGTCAGCAATGTTAGCACATCAGGACCTCACAAACTGCTTATGGCTATGTTGGGACATACAAGGAGGTGAATGCTTTATATGGTGATTAAATTATTGTGTGCATGTCACCAATATATGTACTTATCAGATTGCTGATGCTATTTCTGTGTGAATATTTTGTATTTTAACAAATGTTAGAAAAAGTAATTCAGATAGCCATGATAATTGTTGTTGATAACAATTGTGGTTATAACAATTCTCAGTACCTTTACCTTGCCTTTCTTAAATGTTGTGTGCAGCTAGAAGGAACAAATTAAGAGATTACACTTTTTCTATATGAATTTATTGAATTAGTTTAATTCCATTTGAAATCAAAACATTTTCCACGACTACTCCAAGAAGAAACAAATTGCCATATTACATTGGCCCATGGGAATGTCTTATACCATGATCAATTCCAAGAATCGCTTCATTGACCTAAGTGGTTAGAGAGTCCGACTCGGATGCGGCAGATTGCGGGTTCAGCCCCGCCTGTGTCATACCAAAGACTTATTAAAATGGTACTAACAGCTGCCTCACTTGGCACTCAGCATTAAGAAGTTAGTGTTAGGATTGGTCGGTCTGGTGTCAGAATAATTTGACTCAGTGGGACAGGATGCTACATGATGGATGATTTTATGATGACAATTTATGTTAATTAAGAATGGGAATTCTCATTCTGTTGACAAACATAATTCTCAAATCTTTGCTCTATTTTTCTAAATATGTTGTACAATAAAATTCAGGTGTTCCAAACTTCACATAAGAATTTATAATATGATGAATTAAATCTGTGTTGAGTACCATTTATCAAAGAGATATCAAATGGTGTGCAAGTGTTATTGGTCTTTTGATCATTTGGAGCTGTCAGTTTATTAACAGGTGTCTTAATCTCATTGTGTGGGTAGATCTAACCTATATGGCTTCACATACTGGTAATCCCATTACAATCACTTGAACTTTGATAGTTAACACTGCATGACTGATATTCATGCATCTAATAATGAAAAGGATTCTTATTTTTACACAGATATCAGCATACCAGAAAACTGATAAAATTGTTCAAATACTGGCAAGAAAAGTGGCAACAGTGGTGAAAAGGACCTGTTACTGTCAGTGAATCCATTACTGTTGCACAACAGCAGTACAATTTTGAAACAAAGGAGACATAATTATTGTCTCCTAAGTGCAAAACCATTCAGGAAGAAAGGTCTGTAGTTTTGACACTAACCAAATAGAGCAGAGATAAAGTAATTGCCAGCACCTCATCATTTAGGCCTCTGGAAAAATATAAGCCATAGATGAAAACATTAGATATCCTAAAGATCAGTTCCCAAATGTATTCAAACTGGCCACAATTACTATCTTATGAAAAGCTGATTATTGAAAGTGATTCAGTTCTCAAAGCAGAATTTACACTTACTATCTGGAATAAGCTAACACCTACTGCAGAAAATAAGTTGATAACTTTAGATCTCCTTGGATCATTAAGGGTAACTTGACACTACAGTTTGGTTGATATGCAGATGTGTCTTGTCATGCACTTTAAGATGCATGTTCAATTCCTCATTCCATCTCTGCATCATCTGCTTTAGATTATGGAAAATTCACCATGCTGTATCTACAGCTATTGGATAAATATATAGGCATGTATGTTATCATCCATGCTCTGTAATCAGAGAATGAACATTTAACCAAAGTATAGAAACGTTTTTATTTTCATGCCTGATAATGGTACCACCTGTTAGAGAAAGTGACATGATGATATGGCTCTTTGTAATGGTATGTATTTAGGCAAGCTGGTGGGTGTCCAAATTCACACTACAAGAAATTGACATATTTGACTCTTCTTTGATATTGCCTTGGAAACAGAATGCAGAGCTATCACAATATAACCCTGACAATGATGCAGTATAAAATTAGAGATGTTTCAAACATTATTGATGTTATGCATTGCCTAATTCAGTCTCCATCTTTTATCAAGATCCTGTGAATGTAATTGAGTGTCTTAACAACACACTTTGTTCAATGAACTTTAACTGATGTATAGAGGATCTGAAAAGAAACATGGCATGTGTATACATTGTTATGACTCTATGGTCTTAAATTACATAACAGCAAGAAGCAAAACCAGCAAGTTTTGTAACATAACAAATAAAGTAATTCTGTAAGGTATGACATAAATATTTGAGAGGAACTTACAGTATCCTGAATTGAAACCAAAATAATCCTAAAAGTCCTGTCATAGTCCAAAAGAACAGAGTATTCTGAATGATTTCCAGGTTTTGAAAGTGCTGATGTAGCAAGCCTTGAAGTGCCACAATAATGTAATCCAAAATGAATTTGCAATAATTCCAAAAATAGTATTTTAGCCTAGTCATATGAGCGCTCTATAATTCTAATAATTTATTTTAAAAATTGATTCCTCTGAAATTAGATCTAAACAAAACATTAAATACTTAAGGAGACTGAAAATAAAATAAGAATAGTAATAGAAATAGGAATGGAATAAACATGATTAATTGAGACTTCTTCCACTTTATATATGTCCTCATGACTATGTTGCAATATCTCTACTTGATCTATTTTGCAAGACATCCCCAGCAAACTTAATGTCACAATACAACATAGTTAGAATAATGCTCCAAATTGTAGACAGATTCATTTTCTACAACCTTCTCAGATCATAATAAAGTAAACAACCTATTTATAGCTAATTATCTTAAGAGAGAATCTGCACTCATGGACAACAATTAGCTGTGTAATAACTTGTTTAAACTGGAGTGATAAGAATCCGAGGAGAATATTTACCAGCTGAGTAATGTGCAAAATGCCCCAACGAAGCCCACAAGCCCACAGGTCTAGTAACCTGAAAATGCTTCTGATTCTGTCTATAATCAACTGGTTATTTTCGTTTTATAACACAAGAAGATCAAATGTAGTCAAGGCCTCACTGTTAAATGCATATAGGCTTAAATATCAGCTCTGAGTAAGGTTATTTATATAATAAAATATGGAACATAAAGACAAAGAAGAAAAAGATATTTTTGTCAGAGTAATTACATTTATTAAATTCAGCATAATACTGCAATGTTTCCTGACTAGGACAATGATGCTTGCTGTCCAGCTGATCCATAAATAACATGTATAGAGGCCGGGTTTGTTGCTGGCATTAATGACCAGTCTAAATAAAATTCAGGATTATCATCGATTGACTTGCAATCAATGACAGTATGAGAACTAGACCTAGTCTCCAAGTATGAGGCTGTGGTATTCAAAACTATCAAATTAAGTCTGTTAAAAATGAGTTCAGCAAGATTGCTGGAACTGGATCAGATACAGTTAACAGTATTGTCATGGTCTTAGCATGAATCCTGTGTTTATATTCAGAGCGAATTTTGTAACCCAACTATTTCAGAATATCATTTTTGTTTGATAAAGTCATATTCCTTTTGACTAGTTTTTCATTCCTTGACTGTGTTGGCATTTGAGCCTCTGATATGGCTTCCATGGCTAATGGTACTAATTATATGGAAGTATGGAACTATCCTAGAAATGGATGAGGATAAAATAGAGCAGTGCTGTCCAACCTGCAGCCCTCTGGCTGATTTTAAATGGCCCACCAGATCTCGAGCAATTTATTTTGCATTTAAGTTAAAAAATGTCAATGTCCTACTTTCATTGCATATCTTCTTAACCAGGTAAACAATTGTGAATAATTTGTATAGTCATTGCTTTTAAGATTTCTGCTGTGGCCCTCAGCTTCAAGAAAAATATTTCAGTGGCCCATGGTGCCCAAAAGGTTGGGCAGCACTGAAATAGAGTATATATAGGTTTGACTAGCCATGAAAAAATAGTGATTTTATTGATGGAATTTCAGTCCTTCACAGACTTGAATTATAAATGTTTATCACTGAAACTTGCACTTTATTCATTTGGTGAGAACTTGAAACACATGCTTCAAGTATATCTTGAAAAAGAGAGGCAAATAAACATAGGGGTTTTCCCATACAGAAACTTGCATCAATGATAAATCTATATTATCAGATAAAGGTTTGATCATGAGCATCCAGAAATTTAAATTTATTTAATTTTTCATATCATGGTGCTTTCATTGAGTTCCCATGAGATTTGCTTCTTTGTTTGCTTTTCTTGTGCATGTTTGGGTTCAATGCCATTTTTCAAATAGGCTACAAATGACAGCCAGTATGTTTTGTTCTGAAAGAACCCTTGAAAAACCTGGAAAGAACCATGAACAATGAACCCACTGGATCTACTAGCATGCAATCTCACATGCCCATGTTGTCCTATTTGAAACTCAAACCAACATGGACAAATGTGAGAGTTTCATTCAGGAATGTTTATTACTAGGACTTGTGTCTTTAATTCTTGGATTAGTTTTGGATTTAATTTGTGATGCCGTAAGCTCTTGTTTGTCATTTTTCACTTTCTATTCTACGGAAATAAATTATTTGTTATATTTTACAAAGCTTGTTGTCTTCATTCTTTTCTGTTACTTATTTTAAGAGCATAGACTCATAACAGAAAATTGGGGGCTCGTCTGGGATACGAAATTTGCTAAAATATTTCACAAAACTTTGTTTTTGAAATTTAAATTCCCCTAGTTTCAGAATTTTTAAATCCAAAGTATTACTTCACATTTTGTAAATCTTTAGTGAAATCAGCAAGCATTACAATATCGTCTAAAGTAGAGACTTTTTAAAAAATTCTACCCAGGAGTGGTTATAAATTTTGAAAATGGAAGTACAGCTGAAACAGTTGGAATTAGAATTAAGACAGGTTCAGTTTCAGGTTGAAATGATGTAGATGCAAAAAGAGTGTGTAGAGAGAAAACAATGGCAGAAGGAAAGAGAGGATAGGTAAATGCAAAGAGAAAAGGAATATATGGAATTTTTGCTTAGGTTTAAAGAATTAGAGCTGGCAAATGGACCCCCCCACTTTTGATATTTTAAGAAATATAAAGTTAGTATTGCTGACGAGTATTCCTTTGCTTATAAAGTTTCTTTTGTAAGCAAGTCTTCCACTTAGCTGTTGTCTGGTTAAAAAGTATTTCAGACTAATACCAGCCCTTCCAAATTTCAATCTGGCAAAACTTTTAGAAATCAAGTTTCCAATAAGACTGATCAGAATCCTTATTTCTTCCTACATGTATCTATTACAATAAGAAAGGACACATTATTTCTGATTGCTACAAATTGAAAAATAAGCATCAGAATCAAGACAGACCTATTCAAAATCCTCTTATTTCTAAGAGGTCAATGTCACGGTCTAATAAACCCCAGTCTGATTGTATTATGGAGAATTATGAACCATTCATGTTGAAGGGTTCTGTGTCACTCGTGTGATTCAGCCAATCCCATCTCAAATAAAATTTTAAGGGAAATGGGAGCTTCTCAGTCTTTTATTGTCAGGTAATTTGCCTTTTCTGAGAAGTCTTCTTCAGATGAGATTGTTCTTATTCAGGGAGTTGAGTGAGGCTTTGTTAATGTTCCTCTCCATTGTGTAAATTTTTCATCAGACTTAATCTCAGGACCCATGAAAGTGAGAACAGTATCTTCTTTATCCATTGAGGGTGTTCATTTATTACTTGGCAGTGACCTAGCTGGAGATAAGGTTCTGGTTAATCCACTTGTAACTGACAAGCCTTGTTTGGATCAGAAAGTCGATCCAGTTGAAAAAGAATACCCTGATTTAAGCGCTATCCGTTACGGATCACTGCCATCTCACCTCTGTCTGCCTGGGTTCGAGTCTAAGTTTCGGACAATGTAGGTATGTGAGAAAGCTTGCCAGTAGCTTCTCATGGGTCGTTGGTTCTTCCCGCGGGTTTTCCCGGGTTCTTCCTCCACCATTAATACTGGCCGCCATGTATAGCCTAGTATGTGCTGAAAAATGGCATTAAGCCGTAGAACAACAACAACAACATAACCAGCTTGTGCAATTACTAGAGCTATGGCAAAGAAAGCTCTTGAGAATGATGTTTGAATCAATCAAAAGTATTGATCACAGTGATCCTTTTTTAAGTACTTATTCTCTTTATTCTAATTAGGGTGACAAATGACAAACGACAATCACTATTTGTTTCAAATGGCCATTACTGAAAATGAAGCTGTTTGTTATTTTGTTAAAAATCAGATTCTTATGAGAAAATGGAGACCATCCGAGGTACCAGCTGGTGATGCGTGGTCAGTGAACTATCAAATTGTAGTTTCAAAATCATTTAGGCAGGAAATTCTTAGTCTGGCCCATATGAAACTCCTGTGGCTGGTCATTTAGGGATTAATAAGACTTATCACAAGATCTTGAATCACTTCTATTGACAAAAAATCAAAAGTGATGTTTGTAAATACTGCAGATCTTGTTATACTTATCAAATGGTAGGAGAACCCAATCAGAAGACACCTAAGGGTCTGCAGCCTATTCCTGCATTTGACGAACCATTTAGCAGAATAATGGTAGATTGTGTCGGTCCCTTACCTAAGACCAAGTCAGGTAACCAATACTTGTTGACCATAATGTGTGTGTCAACAAGATTCACAGAGGCAATTCCTTCAAGGAATATTAAACTCAAACAATAGTAAAAGCTTTGATTAGTTTTTTACTCAGTTTGGCCTTCTCAAATCTATCCAATCTGATCAAGGGTAAAAATTTTTGTCTGGAATTTTCCAGCAATTTATGCTTAAATTTGGCATTCAGCAATTCAAGGCAAAAGTGAAATTATGGTTTGACAGAACTACAATGGAGAGAACTTCTGAGTCTGATAGTGGAGTTCTGTCTCTCTTGCTCATTCTTCAATATTGTCTTCAGATTAGGTATTACAGCCCTTACAAAGGTAAGACGAGAAAGAATGTGTTAAATTACAATAATAATACTTCACGGACTGTAATGATTTTGGAATAACAAATCTTCGGAATTCAGAAATTATGAATAATCTGGACCAGAAACTTTCACATTTGCAACAGCAAGTTATTACTTGAATATGAGCACTTATTTCCAGATGTTCCTTAAAGAACAAACAAACTCTGTCATGACATTGAAATTGCAAATTCCATACCTGTGAAACAACACCAGTAC
Organism: Unio delphinus; assembly: GCA_029339505.1. Classification (NCBI taxonomy): domain Eukaryota; kingdom Metazoa; phylum Mollusca; class Bivalvia; order Unionida; family Unionidae; genus Unio; species Unio delphinus. The sequence continues at coordinate 1,724,160 of JAQISU010000366.1, read as the reverse complement.
AGAATGAACCCTCTCAAACAGGAATGCTTGATAAAAAGCAATTCAATATTTGCTAGAGAATGATTTTATAGAGCGGAGTAAAAGTGACTGGAGTTCACCATGTATACTTGTTCCGAAACCAGATAATACTTTCCGCATGTGCACTGATTATAGAAAGGTGAACAGTGTTCCTAAAACAGATTCATTTCCATTACCAAGAATCTATGACTGCGTTGATAAAATTTGAAATGCAAAGTATGTCACCAAATTTGACCTTCTGAAAGGATTTTAGCAAATTCCACTGATGGAAAGGGCAAAGGAAATTTTGACATTCATGACTCCAGATGGACTTTATCAATATAAAGTGATGCCGTTAGGGATGAAAGGTTCACCAAGTACTTTTCAGTGTTTAATGAATTATGATTACATCTGGTCTAGATAATTGTGATGCTTTCATTGATGATGTCATCATTTACAACGACAACTGGAAAGAACATTTAGTGACAATTCGGAAATTCTTTGACAGACTCACTGATGCAAGTTTGACAATTAATATATCCAAAAGTGACTTTTGCCATGCTTGTGTAACATTTCTAGGACATATCATGGGACATGGACAAGTTAAACCTATAGATGCTAAGGTCAATGCTATCTCTGAATTCCCTGTGCCAAACAGTAAAAAGCAACTGATGCGATCTTTGGGTATGACTGGATACTACCGGAATTTTTTTTTCTCCAATTTTTCAATAATTGCTGAACGTCTGACAAATTTATTGAGCAAGAGAACCAAGTTTCTTTGGTCTGAAACATGTCAGGTGGCTTTTGATAAGTTAACGGCCATAGTTAAGACTGCACCAGTTCTTACAGCTCCAAATTTCAGTCAGTCATTTAAGTTTATGTTGATGCAAGTGATGTTGGGGTTGGATCAGATTTGATTCAAGAAGAAAAGAATGGTGTAGATCATTCAGTGTGCTAGTTTTCTAAGAAATTAAATAAGCACCAAAGCAGTTATTCCACAATCGAGAAGGAATGTTTGGCTATGATATTGTCATTATATCACTTTCAAGTCTACAATAGTTCAGCTCCTTCTCCGATTAATTGTGTTTAGTGATGAGCTATGAGTGACCACTTGTCATTTCACAATCGTAATGCACAGATCGATTTTATGATGTAAATGCTCTGTCCTGAGTGACCACTTGCTGAACACGACCAGCAGCTGTGATGTGTTGGCAAAATATGCATTTTCACTCTTCTATGAATGACTGCATCAAAAAAAGGGGATAAACTCCGACCTTTATTTAATCCCTTTAACAATGATTCCTTATACTGTTCTAAAACAAAATATAGGATGGCTACCGACATCTGAAATTTTGTAGTTATGCTTATAGTGTTTTATAGTTTCTATTTTATACCAGACTAACGTACATGTCGATTATTTCCACACTTTGCTTGGTTCCCGGCCTTATCATAGCTAGCACTAGGACCTGGTATTCCTCTGAATGAGCATATTGCAAGAGCATAGACACCACTGACATATATGTAATAATTTGTAACAATGATTAGTAATGATTGTTCTGATCAAAACAAAAAATAAAAAGTACAAAATTAATTCTTGCTACCAGTGATAGATGCTGCAGTCCATAAACCAGGCTAATGTACACGTCTTGAATTGCAATTGTAGTGCCGAAATTGACGTAGTGGTCATGGATATTGTCTATTAAACCAGCAAGAGAGGGGATTTTATTGATAGTGTTAAAGAATTGTGATGTTTATTGTTTTTTCCCCTGATGTTACAGTGATTACATCCCAATCACCAAGCTGTCGTCTCTTCACATAGGTGCGACCGGGTTACACACTTTGTTTATAGAGTTAATCCATGTATGTCTTCTATGAATTAAGCCGTTGACTTTTGTCTTTGAGTAAATGATTCTGTTTCTGGACGAGGTAAGTATTTATTTTTATTTCATGAATTGTTACATATGCAATGCACATGACTTTTGTATAAATTTTTCATATTTTCCCAAAGCCCAGTTAAAACAGTCTTTACAATCGATATTACAACTGATCACTAACAGTGTTAACACGTAGGACCTTTATAACAAATGGACGAACCTCCAACTAAAGTGAGACAAATTTTTACACTGGAGAAAATAATTATTGGAACTGAAAAAAGTGAAAAAGAGCAAGACTATTCGCAAGATAGTGGTTTAAACATTAGTAAAACAAAATTTGGGTGTTATAAAGGAAAAGGAGTAAATCAGAAATGATTTCATATGCTAATACATGTACATGTGATCTTCAAATGTAAATGTGATTTCATGTTTAATGATAGAGGTATATCTTTATTGCTACATAATTTTGTTTTCAGATGAATGCATAAAATATTTTAGCAAGAACTATTAAATAAAGAATGGAATATATGTACAGTGATTGGGGTTATCTTTCTTTGAATTGTTCTGAAACTGGACCTTGGAATCTGGTCTTTTTGTACAAACCTGTTATAAGAGACCACCTCTCTTGAGAGATCATTTTTTGTTGGCATAAGGGGCAGTCTCTCATGAGAGGTTTCTTCTGTATTAAGCCTTAGGTTGGAAAACAAAATGAGTATATAGTTAAAAGGTTACTGCATTTGTATGGGAAAATATGAACTCATTTTTTGAATTAATTCTGCACTCTCAAAAGTCATGCAGTATTTGTGAGCAAAATACTTTTTCATATTTTCCCACACAAAGGCAGTAACATATAAATGTTTTGTTACCAAATTAGACTTGTTGGACTTTATCAAAATATGAGATGGTTTCAGTACTCAGCATTTAAAAGCATACAAATAAATAAAGAAACAGGCTTATCTGTTAAATTCTTTTTGACCACAAGAGCATCAATCCCTTTGAGGGAATCTCATTTAGCATTAATATAATCACTTAATTGATCACTTCATTGATCACTGTTAATGTTTGATTTCCTTAAGCATGGCTTGGATTATGAAGTTAGAAGAGAGCACTTTAATATAAGCTCAATCCTCTATCTATTCTTTTTCAGGAGATGTTTATGAAAATACAACCCTTGCCAAGAGAAGTACAAATAATGAAAATGTGTATGAAAATTCAGAAGATGTAAGAGGAGAAAAGTTTGGAAAGAATACTTATGAAAATCCAAAGGTCCCTGCATCTAAATTCCCAGTGGTATGTTGATTTTAGTCTGTACTTTAATTTGATTGGTATCATCCTCTTAACATCATTTTACCGAAGATGCATACTTCCTTCTTTGATAACTTTTATTTCCTGGAGCATGATACCTCCTAATCCTCATCTTGATGAGTTTCCACTGCAATGTTCATTTATTAATCTGTAGTCACATTTTCATTTCTACCCTAATGTAGGTTGAGATAAACTGATGAAACTTGGTATCCTTATGTCATCATTAGGAGTGCGTCCCATTCTAAATAAGGAAACCAGTCTCCAGACTACATTTCAATATTTTAAATTTTCAATACCACTTGTGTTCTATGCATTTCCCCAGACCATGTGCATAAGAGGATTTTGTCATACTGACAGTTCTCCACTATGTGGAAGGAAGTAGTCACATTGAACTGTCAGTAGTTTTTTGGGACAAAAAGGAGAAGCAGCACAAAAACTATTGGTAAGTATTGCGTAATTAATATTAGTTTCAGCAAAGCAAAATCTGCATTTGTAAGTTCCTGTCACACTTTCATTTCTGCTATTTAAGGGAAAAGTATAGTATGAAGCTTGGTCCATTTATTTGTCATTCCTAAAAGATGTGTTGTAGATCACAGTGTGGTCCTGTCTCTTTGGTCAAGGTCAAAGTTCAGTATTTTAAGCTTTCTATTGTGCTTTCATTCCTGCTATTTAACTTTATGTTGGTTTGATTATATGCATAGAAGTAATGCATGTAAAGTCATTTTTATCACGTTCAAAGCAAAACATGAATGTTTTAACCTCACCAATCGCAATTTGTAACTTCTAAGAACCACGGAACCATTTTCAAACCAACTGGATTAATTTACCTGTTATTTGTTTAAGGCTTTAAATAATAATAATAATCCTTTTTTAAATTAGGTAATGCAATTTGCTGTAAGGTGGTATCCATTGAGATCTTCAAATAAATTAGCATAAGGTATTTGCGCAGACATTTAGAGTAATGTTTTTTTTAACCATGATGTGCCAAGCTGTTTAACTGTCCAAGTCACGTGACAAAAACAAACATAAGAAGACAAATTCAAACAGCAATTATTCATTTGATATAAATTCCTGTCAACTGTATTTAGTTTGAATAGATAATTATAAAGAGTTCCAGATCATAGCTACAGATAAGTGAAACCTATTATTGGATAATTCTTTGCATGGTTTTTGACTTTTAATGTTATTTTGAGCCTTATATTATAAGTTATGTTTGTTTTTTAGAAGATTTTGGAGATAGCCATGTGTCATTCAGTACAAGTAAACAAACTTAGCCCTTAAGTAGTTTATTCTATCTTGAGTAGGCTTCCAAAGTAACTGAGAAATAATTCCATAGTGCATCTAAAATACTATGATCAGCACATTTTTGTAAAATCAAGATTCTGTGTACCGGATAGCTATGTTTAGAGCAGTTCACCTGAACTCTTGCACAATATTCCACAGTAGGAAAATATGTCAGTCTGGTGTCATTGGGTAAGTGTTTTTAATGTGGCTTACCGGTGATATTTTGGCATATTTTAGACTTGCACAAAATACATCACATTCCATGATATTATCAAGATATGCATCCAATAGTTTATTTGGTTTCTACTCTTTAAGTTGTTTTCAAAAAGTTTATTAGGTCCCTATCTTCTAATCTAGATAATCACTTTCTGTAAGCCATGAACATACATTTAGTTTTTAATTATACTTGGCTTTGAACAGTTGCATTGTTAAGATTTTTTTTTCAAGTTTGTCAAGACATTTATCACAGTGTATTTGGTAGCATCATCTGCCACTGAGCATTGGTTGTATACAAATGTAAATCATTTATAAATATGAAAAATAATTGTGACACTAAATGGAGAATTTTGGAATGAATTAAGTAAGCGTTAAAAGAGTTTAGATTATATTGCCATTGAAGATTTGTAGGAACTTATTGCTTGTGTAGGATTCAAACTAATTTATTGCCAGAGAGGAAAGTTTGTATATTTTTCACTTAAGATTATATAGTGACTTGCCAAGTCAAATGCCTTTTTAAATCCAAGAAGGTACAAGTATCCCTACATTTCAGTCATCCATGTCCTTCAGCCATGTTTACATTATATTTAGTTATACTGTTCATAAACAAGAATAGCTTATGGGAAGGTCTTTTATCCATCATCTGCCATCTGTTACCAGAAATTTGTTATCACCACTCCTCCTTTCCTTCTTGCCATTAAACTTTACACACACATTCATCCCATGGTCTTCTTGGTCCTAATTGAAAATGGTACTCCTCAGTCATTCATTGTGGTTGCTACAGTGGCCAGCTTGAAAATTTTGTTATTGCTACTTTTATGTGGATGATCATATCTGCCTGAGGTTTTCACTTAACAACTACTTGTGATATCTAGTTCATCATAACTTAAGATGGTGCCAATCTAATTTCAATATGGCCATCAGCGTGGCCATCTTGAACTTCTTGTTATCACTATACCTTCTATATGGATAGTTATATCAACATGGCATTTTCTTTTAAAGACTTCTTATAACGTCTATTCAATCCCCAATGAAAACGGTGCTCAGGAACCCTATGAATGCTAAGATGATTAAGTTTGGATTTCCACCATCATCTAATTTGGTGGACAAATCAGGACAAATTTCTGTCCCGAGTCCCTGTGCACACCCCTGAACCCCACTCTTATCTGTTCACTGATCCATAAGATTCAGGGTGGGGCACTCATATGCGATTAGAAGGCCTGTGTCTTAAGGGTTCATTGTCCTGGAAAATTATTTTCCTCCACATCAATGTTTATAGCCATGCTGGTGTGAATTGACTAAATAAGAGCTCTCTTTATGACAATCTCCTTTTTGATGGTAATATACACCAGGAGACACACTGGCCCTATCTCTGCACTGAGGTTTGAAACCTCTGCTTGGCAGCCTTGGAATAGATAACCTAATGAATTTGTAACACTCCTTGCAAATTGAAACTTTGGCAGACAGTCTGTCAAGGATTGCCAGTCTCTAGGAGATCCCCTTTTCCAGTTTCGGGGGACACTATTGGTGGACTTCTTTGGAACAAGGCTAAACAACAAGTTCCCGTTTTGTTTCCCTAGTCCCCGACCTAATGGCTTGGGCATTGGATACTTTTGGCCTAAAGTGGGATCATCTGTTTGTTTAAACCTTCATACTCTCTAGGATGATAACACTGGTACTTCAACAATTTAAGAATACTGTTCAGTTCATCTTGATAGCCCTCTATGTCCCCAGTGATTATGGTTCAACAATCTTCTTCACTATTATGATGTTGCTACAGAAGAGAGACCTCTTGTCACAACAAATGGGCTCTCTCCTACACAACAGCACAATATTCTTTACCTTCATGCTTGGCTCATCTCAAATGGTCTCTAAGCCAGGACATGTTTTCAAGCAATGTTGTCAAGTATATCTTTCTGTCCAGGCCAAGTGGAGAATTTTTGCAATTGGAGTACTAGGAAACATATATCCTAGCTCACCCTCTCATTTTCTTCTCTTCAGTTTTGAAAAGAAACAATGCACAGTTTCTGCTATGAAGGGCTATAGGGCAGTCCTATCCTACGAACTCATGTTTTTTTTAAGGCCCACCCATTGGTGCAGACTCTCACTTATCAGACTTGATCAGGTATTTTGAGATGCAAAGACCAGTGACTTGCTCACTAATGTGTAGATAGAATATCTCTTGTGTATTGTGATCTATAACTAAAGCCCTCGTGAACCTTTGGTTGGATCTTTAGTCTGATTAAAATCAGATCTCTACCGTCTTATATGTAGATTCAGACAGACACCGATATAAGTTCCTGTTTTGGTGACCTTTGGAAATTCCAGTCCACTTATTTTTAGAGTCCTTTCAGATAAAGTGCTGAAAATTCATGTTAGGGAGAGTTATTATTAGTAATTATATGTTCTGAATGACATGCATCACTTTAACAAATTTGAAAGTTTCTATATGATTGGTGAATTACAAGGTCAGCAGAACATGACCTCTTATTGGTGTCCGTCAGATCTGCATGTAAGACTGTGGAGATCTGATTTCAATCAGATTGAGTGAAGCTTCATTTGAGAATCTTACCTTTAAGACTGTTGTTTCATCCCTAGCATCTACAAGATGAAGGAATGATCTTCATAGCCTATTCGTCGGGCAAAGCTGTATATGGTTCAGTTGAAATTATAAGTTGGTTTATCTCCTTTGCCAACCAAAGGTTTAGCAAAGACCAGCTTCCAATAGTTGTTCCACCCTCAACTGAGATCCCATGTCTCTGTTGTATCAGTATTGAGATAGACTTTTATGCCCAGTTAGGATGTTTTGCTTTCATTTGGCAGAAGGCAACTTTTCACCCAACCACCCCCACCCCCCTTTCAGGATTCAGCTTATATTTCAGTTTCCTCCATTTTGAACTGGATTGCAATAGTTCTCAAGAGATCTTATCAGTCCATTGCCAGTTGAGATTTTCATTCATGAAAATTAAAACCCATGAGGCTCAAGTCATTGCCTACTTGTGGGTCTGTTTAACTTATTCATCTCTGAAGGATGTGATAAAAGCTACATTCTGGTGATTGGTGATCTCACACTACCATCTCGTTTTACCTTTACTATTGGCTCACCAAAACAAAGTCATATATACTTTGTGTCCAAGTGTCACTGTTCAAAAGTGGCCTATGCGGCTACTAGCCGGCACATTAGTCTTCTTATTCTACAGTAAGGGTGAGTATTCCTTTTGTTTTTCTTTCACCAGTTGTGAAATCATCAGCCTACCACCAAACTGACATATTCAGCTATGAAATCACAACAGATTACATTTTACTAATGTTAAAATGTTGTTTTTCTTTTTTTGCAAGGGTGGGTGGGTAAAATTTTAATTTTATAATACTTACCTGTTTTTATTGCCAGATTCTATATTTCCACCCTGTACTGATGTTCCACTAGTTTTGTTTACATGCTAAAAAATAATGATAGAGTGCATGGACAATATTGCTTTGGGTGTACTCTCTTTTATACTTAAACTTTACAGTCACCCCACGAATTGTCATCATGTAGTCTTGGTATATTCCTCCTGGAAAAGAGTCAGCTATGTATTACCAACATATAAGTATTACATCATTAAGGTTTGATTAACCCCCAACAACCGTTGAAAAACCTGCATTTTCCTTACTCTTCTAACATGGAAAGTCTTTGTGACACAGAGATTTTATCAGAAGAGTTTTTGGTCCAAATGCAAATAACTAATATGGCCACCATGGTGGCTATCTTGATAATATTGTTATCTGTACACCTCCCAAACTGATGACATAGGATTTTTGCCAGTAGACCTTTTGTGATATCTACCTGCTTCCAGATGAAAATAGTGCTAGTTATACAACCAATATGGCTGACATGATGTCTTTAAAATATTGTTGTCACTATTCCCCCTGATTCGATGATATGGTGTTTTTACTAAGACTTATATTGCCATAAATGAAAGTGGTGCAAAGCTAACATCAAATATGTGTACCAAAGCAGCTAATTTGAAAATCTTGATATCACTGACGAATATCTGAGATGGTCTCAACACTGAATAGTTAAGGACAAAAATGTTCTTATTTTGAATTCCTCAAAATTCTTTTTCCCCAGTAGAGAATCTGTCTCTTCAGGGGCTTGTTTCTAAGACAATAACACAGGAATTTGATGCATGCAAGCCTAATTGTTTCTAATATAAAGAATTATGGTCAAGTATATAATTTTTAAGTTGCTGCTAACATGCTTTTCAATTTTGTTGGCATGGCATACAAGAAAATTCTTTTGGAGAAGGAAACTTTACAATCTTCCATTAATGTAATGAAGTAGAAACCAAAAAGACTGCTGGTTTGCCTCCTTTCCTGTAAGAGATGTGTTATAACTTTATAGTCTTAAATAACAAATAGAAAGAAGCAAATCAAACAAGATTAGTAAAATCATCAAATTTATTTCTTTATGTTGCAAAGAAAAATTGAAGAGGAACTTACAGTATTGTAAATTAAATCCCAAAAAATGTTAATACTTCTCTCTCAAATCCTGTCTACACACTATGCTCTTAACACAGAACACCCTTCTTCTGTACTGAGTTCTAATGAATTCTAGTATTGAATGGGCTGATGTACCAATAGTCTTGAATGAGTGGATGAACTAACAGTCTTAATGTATCACAATGATATAATCCACAATGTCTTTGAATGAATTCAAAATAACCACAAATTAATAAGTTTGTGCAAAATGTCAACGAACGCTTTGTAATTCCAATGAATAAATTTAAATAAATGATTCCTCTCAAATTATATCTGAACATAACAAGAGCATGGAATGAAGACATTGACAGAACTTCTTTTATACACTTGATCATTGTCACAATAGTGTTGTCTGAAAAAAACTGAATCATCCTATTGGAAAATTATACCCAACTGTAAACAAGGTCATAATCACAGCTTGGTTTTAACTTAGTACCCAAAAAACCATCTGTTTATAATTTACAACATGACAAAAACGCAGGTATGCTCCAAACTTTAACCTCAAGGTCAAGCACACAAAATCTTTTAAATATACATATCACATCCCCTCATAAATGAAAAGACAGATTTATATAATAAAGTTTTCTTGTACACATTAGTCAAACGTACATATTGTACTATAATAATTTAAAAAGCTACATGATTGGGAAGATATCTTATGAACAACACACAATAAAGCAATATAGTACCCTGATACACATGACAATGCATCTGCAATCAAATTATATTTTCCCTTGATTTGCCTCATATCATTGTATTCTTGCAGCATGAAACTCCAGCTCAACAATCTCTGATTTTGTTTTCCATTTTGTTAATGAAAGTTAGAGGGTTGTGAAAAAAATTTCAGATAATATCCAGCCAAAGCTAAAACTTGCATCAGTTGCTATTTACAATCAGGCACATGGAATTCAGAGATAGACTTGACATTATCTTCTACATGAGACATCTATCAAGTATGTCCTAAAAATATAACACAAGGATGGCAAAACTCAATTTTCGATAAACTTATTTTCAAATTTGCATCACTGAGTCAATGAAAGAATTTCCAAATGGTTTCCAAGTGATCTTCATAAAGTCCATCTTTAGTTGCAAATGCCAATTTTTTTTTCTTTTTCCGTTGATGGGATTTGCCAGAATCTCTATAATGGGTTAAACTTGGTGACATATTTTTCATTTCCAATTGTTTCAATACTGTTGTCTGTTCTTGGTACTGGAAATGAATCTATTTTGGTGACACTGTTCACTTCTTTAGTCAGTACACATATTATCTGGTTTAGGCCCTTATAATACATAGTAAAATCCAGTTAATTTTACTTCCACCTATCAAGAGTATTAGTGATGTATTATATTAGCTTTCTGTCAACTAGATAAGGACCAACAAATTTTGTCCAAAGAGGAATGTGAGGTTTGGGCAAGAGAGCCAGAATTTATCACCAGGCTGAAAATTTATTTCCTTTGTATTTCTGTCATACCGTAATTTCATTTTTGACTGAGTTGAATGAAGATTAGTTCTTGCTACTTCATAAGCCTCTGAAGAAGACGTTTCAGACAAAGTCAAAGTACCTGAAAACAAAATACTCTGAGAAACTCCTGTGTCACTTGATATTTAAATGGAGATATATTTGGCAGAATCACCAAGTAATAGATATATAATATTTTGACATGAACTGTTCATCATTCTCTATGATGCAACCAGACTGGAGTTTGTTTGACCAAAACAATGCATTATCTGTTGCTTATTTTTTGACCTGTTACAATCAGAAATAATGTGCCCTTCTTAAAATAAGTGCATGTAGGAAGAAATAAGGATTTCTATTTTATTCTATCAGAAGTTTGATTTTCAAAAGTTTTGCCATATTGAGGTTTGAAATTAATCATATGAGACAGACACGTTTTTAGCAAAAGAGGAAGACTTATTGACAAATGAGAGTGTGGGTCAAAGAATAACCATCAGCTTTTGGTGCAGCATTCTCCAAAAGTCTACATTGTTTGGTGACCAAGATTTTACATGATTATGGATGCAATTCTTGAACTCTTCAACTAATATGATCTGTCTGAGGTTATTGTATTCTAGTTTAGCCTTCTTCGGTAAGCACTGCCTATTAAAAAGCTGTTAGTTTTCCCTAGTCAGTTTTAATTTCTTTTCTAGAATTCCTAAACCCTTGTTGATTTGCCTCAGGTATCAGCTTATAATCGTTCAAGATAAATTTCTTAGCTACATTATAATCAGCACTTTGTTTTACTGAGAATGAAGTGTAGACGTCACAAGTTTTGCCAATAAGTACACTTTGTAATAAAAAAACATGATTGTTCTCTTGGACATTTTAATTTTTCAGCAATTTTCTCAGAATAAGAAAATATTAATGTCCATTTCTTTAAAAAGGGCTGCTAGCCAAATATTTCTGGTGAAATCAAATACTGAACTTGTCTGTAAATGGGAGGGAGGACAGTGTACTCCACCTACAAGTTCTAATTCTTTTAATCTGAAACGCTCTGGTGGTCTAGTGGTTAGAGCATCTGCCTTAGATGCAGGAGGTCGCGGGTTCAAACCCAGGCCAAGACTTACCAAAGACTTATAACAATGATACTAACAGCTGCCTTGCTTGGCGCTCAGCATTAAGAGGTTAGTGTTAGGAATGGTCGGCCTGGCATCAGGATCATGTGACTCGATGGGACATCATGCTACATGTCTGCAGCATGATGCCTCAGTGCCAGACATCACTATAAACTGCCACACTGAAGACATAGTAACGATATGACTGAAATTGTTTTAAAGCCACGTCAAAAATCCAAATCACACACCCACACGTTTAATCTGTATTGTACTTCTGTTTCTTCTTTCTCTCTTTATCTGTCTTTCTTTCCATGCATTTGCATTTTCCTCTCTTCTCTTTATATTTCTCCCTCTTCTCTCTCAGTAATTGTATCTTTGCATTTGACTATCTTCATTTTCTATCTCTCTCTCTCACTTTTCTCTTTCTGCAATTTAATTTCTCTTCTTTCTCACTAAGCCTTTTTATTTCTCTCTCATTTGTATATGTTTGATTTTGGATATCCATTATTCTGTCTAAATTAGATGCTTTCTTAGCTATATTTCCATCTGGGCTTTTAAATGTAGTTCATTTAATTTCAAATCAAAACCACGTGTAGACTTACTAACCAAACCCAAAATGCTAGAATTAAAAAATTTCCTTTTTCCAAATACTGAACCAAAATATTCTTTATCTCCTCCTGCTTTGTTTAAGAAATTTAATGTATGGCAAGCTCATGCAGCTTATCCTTTTTCAAAGACTCAAACCATTGCCGAGTTTAAAACAAAGTTATCTACTTTCGATGACATTGGGAAGGTTTACTGGTTTCATGAAAGAGTTCTCAAATATTTGAAATCAAAATCTTTACCTAGGATAATGAAAATTGTGAACCAGTCAATTTAAATGGAGAAACTGTGCTAAATCTGGGCTTGACAGGATTTATAAACGTCAGAAACGAGCAGCACATGTAATTTTAGATGCATCTATTGATCATTCCTCAAAATCATTATTTACAGAACTCAAATGGTTCACAATATATTACAGGATAGATTTTCACAAGGCAGTTCTTTTATATAAATGTCTACATGGAACTGCACCAGAGTATCTTCAGGACTTTTCCAGGGTTTTTTCAACACAATGCCAATTGAGAAAATATCACATGGAAACTTTCTAGCACCAAAACCAAGAACAGAGCAATTTAAAAAGAGTTTCCAATACTCTGGTACAGTTCTGTGGAACAAGCTTCCACTACATGTAATATCTGCTGAAATATTAGAGTATTTAAGAAGAGATATCATGAGCATGTATGTGTTTCTAATAGATAATCGAATTTAGTATCATAATACTAAACATGTCAAAACAAACAGTAATTATTGCTATCTTCATATAATGTGCATTGTTATACTCTCCTTAAGAGGGCCTCAAAGGAGAATAGTCCTTGACTAATGAGTCACCCTCTATAAATAAAGCATTATTAGTATTATTATTATTATTATTATTCTTATTGGTGCATTTTGGGAATATAAATGAGTCGGACAGAGACAGAAGTACAGAGTGTGTGACTGCACAAGGTGGGCCTAACCAAGCATTCTGGCCAGTGAATGGAAAATTCTAAAATGTGAGCAGGGATTCAAAGCAGATATATAGTCTTGTAATTCTGGAACAATGTATAGTGTTGAATTGTTTCTACAGATGTTAATTCATGAAGAGTACAAGTATGTATTCATAAAGAGTGTATATATATATATATATATATATTAATATATATATATATATATATATATATATATATATATATATATATATATATATATATATATATATATATATATATGTAACTCAGTGGCTTATGGATGATAAACTTTTTATATTCATGGAGACAAACTGGAATGCTATTCGCATTAGAATACAAGTGTGGAAACTGACTTTGGTGAGTTCCTAATATAGTGCAATGATAGAACTGTACAATTCAAATAGAGAGCTGAATAATAGGACTTGAATAGTTTATATTAATCTTATTATTTGATTTGTCATTTAACTATCATCGTGAGGGGTGATATTAGTGGGAATGTGTGAATTTGAGCATTGTTAGTGTTATATAAATGTGATATTATTTGTGTACTTTCCACATTTTGCTTTCATTCTTTGAGTTATCGCCTCTTCTAAACGTTCACCCTTTGACTTAAGTGTAAGGGAGTAAGTGACAGCTGAATGCCATTGGTTATCAGAAGAATATCTGGCACATTAATTTCCTTGGAAAAATTGCAGGTTTCTTAATTTAACAAAGCTGGTGCTCATTAATTAAGGGTGAGTATGTAAGACTGCACATGAACAATACTGTTATAAATAGGTGATTGCTTATTTGATTGGCTGAACTTGTTACCTCTCATTTACATTATGATTTACTTTTGATCAGACCTGGACCTTACGTCGACTGTGGAGGCCAAAGTAACATCTTGCATGTTCAAGCAATTGAAGCAACACCCTCTTGTTTAAGATTTTTAATGTTAAAACGAATAATTTTAGGATACAGGATTCAAGAATTTCAATAGAGCAAATAATACAAATTAGCAAAATAATGCACCTTAGGAACTGAACTAAATAATCTGTGATTGAATGCTGAAGGAAATATATTAATTAAAAATGTAAGAAAGAAAAATTTCTTAAATATCTAAAGCATTTTATATATATCATGTTGGGAATCAATTTCTGTGTTCTTCTTAAGGTCCAGGTAGGCATATTTGTTATTTGTCATGCACACCATAACCTCAACGACTGGTTGAAGTGAAAAACCACTAAACACCTTAAAATGTTAATGCTATATTAACGGGCCAGAAATATTTTTATTGCATATATTATGCATTATTATTTGCTCAAATTTTTCTGCGTTAACTTTACTTTGTGAGAATCGTACAGTATTTTATGATATTGCTCTCATGTACAACTCACGCGCACTACATATTGCATTCACGTGTGCCCAATAGTGTATTAGGAACTACTTTGTAAACAAATCATGTACACTCACATAATAGACGCTTTACGTTTTGGTTGCTTAAATTTATTTTTGAATGAACTAAATCAGATGTTTCGTAGGCTGCCACATACCAGCAGCTTTGCCACATTCCGTGATAACTTTTTTTGATACAATGTTTCGGATTTAGGCTAGCTATAGATGCCAGACAGGGTCCTTAGAAATAGCATGCAAGTGACAAGGCATAAGCTGTCTTCTTTAGCTGGTCATAAGAATGGCCAAAAATATACTTAGTTTTACATCCAGAATTTCCTCAAAATGTACTGCAAATCCGATTTGCATGAGCTATGTCATGGGTTCTCGAGTTTGATTACACATTTCGGAATTGTACTGTAATTTCAACTATTTTCCAAAGTGCAATCACATCCCCCTTACTGCACTCAAAATGAAATAAACATTATATTCCGTAGCGTCTTTTTGATCATTGCATTTGAAAGACTTCATTTCTTTCCCACATTATGATTTCAAACGTTCAATGACAAAAACAGAAACACACATGCAGATGTCAACTTGCTGCTGAAATCCGATGTAATTCATGTAGAATTGGAACAGATAAATCGAGTCCATAATCACGAAATCTCGAAGAATCTACAAAAATACCAATATCTATTCATTCCAGATCAAATGGAAAAGCTGTTGCAATGCGGATTCATTCACAATGACTCTAAATTCAATTTTAAATAGATCAAAACGCCATTTTCTTTCCAATGTTTTGTCTAGCATGCAACTGAGTTCAAATTTACATGGTTTACCAGTTATGTGCGCATTAATAATGTTGTTTTGTAATGATGAATCTGCACTTGTGTATTTAGTTTGGAATACGTCATACATTCAGTTACTTTGTTTCTTGTAGAGTATATTTTGATAATTAAGCCTTAGGTAGAATAAGAAAATGAACATATACTAAAAGGGTTACTGCATTTGCATGGGGAAATATGAACTCGTATTGTCGGATGGATATGCTGCACTCCCAAGGTAATGCAGTTTTTCCATCCGAAAAACTCATTCATATTTTCCCATACAAATGCAGTAACCTATAAATATTTATGGTACTTCATATATAAATTATTAGTTACACCTTATTTTAAATTTATATTTCATATTGTTGGCCTTTAATAAAATTATAAAAATAATAACCAAATATGCTTTTTCTCCTAGACCACTTCCATATTTAATGACTGTCATTAACATAACCAATTATTAATCCTCCAGTTTACCAACATCTACACTATACTCTTTAATACCCATCATTGGTTTATATTTACAGCAAGCTGTGTCAGACAAAACAAATGATCTAAATAAGTATACAGAGAGTGTGTATCCAATATCATTAAACATCCCTTTGTAGAGTAATACTGATTAATTTTTCCAAAAGAATAAAATTAGGTCATGCAAACATTGTTCAATCAAATCTTATTACAACCATCCAACTCGGTGGTTTTAGCATGAAACAAGAAATACTCTTATTTTGTTAGGCCCAATAGACAATGTGACAAACTAAAGACTCTAGATTTTTTCTACTCCAAGGTTTCACTTCATATATAAGTTTGCGTTCACAGGTTTAGTTTTTTTATTGACAATGTGAGCAATATTATGACCACATCAACATCGTGTTTGGAAATGTACACAGTCTGAGTCTCTAAAAAAAATGTTTCATTTAAGAATTTTAAATCACGTTACTTGATGTCAGTGTTTTGACCATTACTAGTCCTATCAGGCAGATGCATTGTGACACAGATTTCATGTTTGCTACCAGGAACTGTTTATATTTTGGAAGTACATGTAGTATGTCTGGTATAATTTGAAGACAGTTTTAACTGGTTACAGTCACTCTGTTTGGTTAATTTATAATTTATACCAAAGTTTTAGCTTTAGTTAAATCCAACCATCTCTGTGGAGCAGACTTAAGATAATCAAGGTTGAAATCACCCGTCAGTATTATCTCATCTGTAACTTTTCTACTTCTTCAAATTTGTCAAAACAGTCGACAGTGGAATTTTGTGGCCTGTGTACAGAACATATATGGATAGAACCTGGGTTTGGTTGTTGAACGTCTGACCACACATTTTCGGTGTTAATAGTCTGAAGATCATATAGTCTGTGATCACCGCTGGTATCATTCATGTAATTTATTTCAACTGTATACAGATGATAGTAATGTGGTTAGAGCATCGAGGACAGACAATCTTTCAACTGACCTATGGAAACTTCATGCTTGATCCCAGGAACATGCGACTGACAAGTATTTCCAGGGAAAAATAATCTCTTGGAATCTAGATATTGAAGAAAAATAAAATAATTAGCCCGAAAACTTGCCACAACATAAAACACCTTGACTTCTTAAATGTTATGGCAAGAATGACAATTATTGCTCAAAACATCAATAATAATAATAATAATAATAATAATAATAATAATAATAATAATAATGCTTTATTTATAGAGGTTGACTCATTAGTCAAGGACTATTCTCCCTTGAGGCCCTCTTAATGAAAGTATAACAAATGCACATTGTGTGAAGAAGCAATAATTATCTAAAATTACACGTGCTGCTCGTTTCTGGAGTTTATAACAGGAACATGCGACTGACAAGTATTTCCAGGGAAAAATAATCTCTTGGAATCTAGATATTGAAGAAAAATAAAATAATTATCCCGAAAACTGGCCACAACATAAAACACCTTGACTTCTTAAATGTTATGGCAAGAATGACAATTATTGCTCAAAACATCAATAATAATAATAATAATAATAATAATAATAATAATAATAATGCTTTATTTATAGAGGTTGACTCATTAGTCAAGGACTATTCTCCCTTGAGGCCCTCTTAATGAAAATATAACAAATGCACATTGTGTGAAGAAGCAATAATTATCTAAAATTACACGTGCTGCTCGTTTCTGGAGTTTATAAATCCTGTCAAGCTCAGATTTAGCACAGTTTCCCCATACATTAGAACAGTAATCCATTGTTGGAAGAATATACGTCTTGTAGTATAGATTGCGAGTTTCCATAGGTAAATATCTTTTTATTCTGCTGAGAAGGGCAATTTTGGATGACAATGTTTTACAAAGCTTATCAATATGGTCATTCCATAATAAATTATTATCTATGGACACACCTACAAGCCTTTCATGATTGACATTTTCTAATGGATGATTATTTATTGCAAGCGATAGTTTTGGGTTCCCTGACTTGTGTAGCTTTTGTGTCGTCCCCAGAATCATACATTTTGTTTTACCTTCATTAATTACCATCCTATTTTGTTGTGCCCAGTTTTGGACTCTAATAAGATCTGAGTTTAATCTTGTTTGGATAACTGCAGTATCAGAACTAGATGTATACGCCTTATTATCCCACAGAACAATACTCTTTTTTCATATTCTGGTCAGCTGTGGCTAAACTGCATAATAGCTAAAAGTTAGACTTGAATACACAAGCATAAGGCCAGTGTGACTAATTAACAGTTAATCCTTATCAATGCATTTATCTTGTGAAAAGGACTGCCCTTTGGACATACTTAAAAAAAACATGTTCTACAATGTGTACATGTAAACATCATCAATTGATTGGCAAATAAACGATACCCTATTTGTTGTAACTTACGATGCCTAATTTTAGCAGTTCAAATTAGCAATCACTAGTTTCCGTACATGTGGAAACTGTTTATCTCACATTTTATATCCCGCCTTATTTCCTTAGGTTTAAGTCTGATGGCATGTAAAACTGTTTACTGAATAAAATATTTATTCTGAATTTGTTCTTTGGGGGCACATATACTGCGTGGTATATTTTGTTTTATTCCTTCTTTTAATTTAATCATGGTAATTAAACTTTACATATACGGTAGAGGAATGTCATATGTTAACTGGACTAGTTTCTTTGGCAGAATGGAGATTTGATTTCATTTGCACAGAAAAGTATGCAGCATTCACAGTGATCATTCATGAGATTTAAGCTAATTGGTGACAATTTTATTTTTGTGTTTTCTTACTACAATTCTGTTATAGTGATTCCAAAAAATCTGAAATTTACGTGAATAATGTTTAATCTTAACATTTTATTTACTAAAGAAAAAAAAAACTTGTTTGATATTATTTTGTCACTACAATAGTCACAAGTGATAAAATAAAATAGGGCATCTGTGGATTACATACGTTATATTTATATATGTATGGCTTGTTTGCATTTTTCTTCTGAGAAATGAAAATTGACAGACATAATGCATTAATCGGGAAATATCGGGAGATAGTACGAGATCGGGAGGTAGGTGTAGAAATACCCTCCAAATCGGGAGGTTTTTCTCCCAGTTTGAGAGGTGACAGGTATGAACGGTCCGGGCTTGTGGAATTTCAATCAGGGCCAGTGAGTTTATTTATGTCACCAGCCCAGGATCTGTGCATAAAAAATTTCAGTCAGCACTGACCAGTACAGAACATAAACTATTTATACCAGACATGTATATACTATCAGAATTGTCAATACTAGCTGTAGCATGCGTGTAAAATACACTGTAATTGAATCATAAGAAGGAAGCTTCTTAATGTTTAAATTAATTACTTAATGATTTCTGCTTTACAGATTTAGATGTGGGTTTTTGGTATGAAAAATTAATGCTTAAGTTACGACCGATGAAAACCGTTCTCAATGCCTTTTACACCTTCCAGGTAATATTTCAGACACAAGTCGGTCCCCGTTCTAGTCTCTTCTCTCAGAATTCAGTATTATCTCTCAGCGTTTCAGTGTTGGATGTATATTGTCAAGATATCAGACCTTCGGGGGTGTGTTTGTGTGTGTGTTGGGGGTAGGTAATGAATAAGTCATTTACATATATAACATTTGAACCTCATCCTTCTTAAATGAATTTATTGCAGTGTGGTATATTTATATTTTTTTATATTGGGCATCACTTAATCCTTATCATATTTTTGCACTGCACACAATGTATAAGTATTTATTTTAAAATTACATTGCTTTTTAAAATTCCTAAATATGAAATATGAGCACCTTTTTACTGTTGGACCTTTCTGCTGTCATGTCTTAAACACATTGTTAACTCACAATTCAACAGATATAGTTAAGAGCATATCTGGGAAGCATATTAAACCTTTGAATGAGCAACCAAATCTAGTCTCCTCCTGTCTGTCAAGCTCGCTATGTTTATGTTTGTATATGAGGACTGGCTAGTATTGCATCACGGGACAACGTGATCTGTCGTCTCATTAAAGCTCGGAAAAACTCGGCAATTTACGGAATCGAGTTATCTTCCGCGCAATATAATCACTATCCGCCAACGATATTTAATTTATCATCATCACAGTCCAATTAAAATTTATAGAGAATTACATACATAAAAGGAAAATTGGTTGGTGTTTATCTATTTCTGTAGTGCTAACCTGTTAGCATCGATAAAAAGTTTTTACTGATAGCTATCTCACCATATATTATTTAAAATGAATTGAGAAATATAATTTCTTATTAAGTGAATTTCGTAATGTTCATTCTTACTTTTCGGGCACCAATTGCCATTTTTGATTATAAAATGAGTATTATATCAAGGTTTAATTCATCAATTCTGATCGCAATTTCTTCACATATAGGGCCAATATTTAAATGTTCATTTAAGAAAAACTGGGATCCTCCCCAGACGGCGTGTTATAAGTGTGTTCACTTGTTATCAAGGAAACAGTGTATCTGTGTAACAAATGTACTTTTAAGTGCTTAAATTCAGTTTGCTTTTAGAATCACAATGTGTTTTTTGACGATTAAAATACATGTAGTTCCTTAGTAAAATACATTTATTTTGGTTTGATTGCATTCTGCACATATTGCTGACAAAATATTAACCTTTTAATAGTTTTTCTTGTCAGTGGGTTTGTTGAAAATAGTACTAAGACGTGAGCTATTGTTGACATTCTATGCATCATCACATCAAATAATCATAATTTATGAAACAGAAATTTTGCTTAATGGCAAGTCCATTAGAAATATAGCACCTGATGGCCATGCCTTGATGGCAGGTTTCTTGTCAGTATCCTGCTGAGATTTCTTGACGATACTCTTGCACTTGACTGTTAGATATCAGCCCGGTTAAGAATCATAGGACCACCTGGGCTCCTCAAGAAAATCACAAAACTTAGAATAGCTCCTGGTGAAATAGATCTTTAACACTTGCAGAAGAGGCTTTCAGAAAGATGTAATTTCATTATTTGAAGATGCTCCATTGTAATTGCCTGAATGTCAATACGTATTGTGTTTCCATAATTGCAGGGAACTAAGGATGGTTTGATGTATGCAGACTTGATGCTGGATTTACCTACAATCCAAAATGGGAAGCCAGTCATCTGGGGAATTGAAACCCGCACTGAGTACGCAGAGATAGCATACGGCAAGAGGGGAGTTCCACTTCCTGACAGTAATATGGAACAGGAGACTGGTATTACAGAGAAGATAAAGGATAATTAAACATACTGCTTATATTGTAGACTCGAATCTCTGCATCCTTACGATTAAAATAAGAAAACTTTGCACTGTTGAAATATATTGTTTTATGAATACCTGGAACATAGGAAGTTATTCTATATTTTATATAACCTGTTCTGCATCGATACATCTTTGGTGGTAATAATTAATGCTGCATTCCATGCCAAAGGATTGTAAATTGAAATGAACAAATGACATGCTTGTTTGTCTATTCCAGTGAAGAATAATGAGATATAATTAGCCAAAGTGTACACCTAAGTAAAGGAAAAATTACACGGGGTCCATGTGATCTCCACAGCCATATGAGATAGATAGGATAACATATAAATAAACTATGCTGATTTCAAGTGTGTTGTAAACAAATGGGCTAAAACATTAATACTTTGAAAAAGAATCTGTAGTGAGTTTGACCAAAATTAATTCAAGCGTTGGTAAAGCCAACAGTAGAACATTTGCTGTCATTTTTCCTACATCAATGCTATTTAATTTTTTCCGAACCTTCAACATGGGAATGTTACTTCCTCGATGCTCGTATAAAGAATCATTCAACCTAACCAAGTGTATTTCTTAGACCTGTCAGTACATCAATAGGTGTTTTTACAATAAATCCCAGGCATACAATTTAAATCTTATTTCTAGCAAATGGATAGGTATGACTGAATTTACATTTCTTGTGGTGAATGAGTGGATATTATCATTCCAATCCAAAAATTGCTTTGAAGTAACACATACATGCAGTCACACACACACACACCAGTTCTATCTAAAAGAATTTGAATTAGGTCCAAAACCCTCATCTAAGCACAATGCATGCCCCATTTTCAATAACATTTTTATATCACTTCATTTTATCAATAGTGTTTCCGAAAACGTACTCAGCTGTATGATATGGTTCAATCTGTTGGTAAGACATTCATGTACAGTATTGCCTATTCATCTAATATTTTTATAGAAATTACTATCCATAATTAATACTATTCTGCATATTAACATATTATGTAGGTTAGATCCCTTTCACGTCTCAGATGGTTGTTGAATATTAACAAACAGGATCTGAGTTTGCGTTTGCATTTAAACTGAGAACTTTTGTGAATATGGTGACTCAAAAAAAAAAAATTCTGGTATCATCTACTATTTCATGATAAGGTAGGCTAATTATCCACACTCTTTAGCCAATATACATTAATAAATGAACAGTGAGGTGCCTAACGTGACCTGTAAATCATTTTATTGTAGCAAGTAATCCAGACCAACCAGATTTCAATGAGAAGCAACTTTCCTCTTTGACCCTTTGCCCTGAATAAAATAACATCCCCACTCACCCACCCCCATATTGTTACTTAAAATGATTCTTGTATATCCAAAAAGAATGAATATGTCAGTATCAGGATGATCATTTGATGAACTACTTGGTTGTATTGAGAAGGCTATAAGAATGCTTTTGTTTGAAGGCATGGTAAACATTTTTTAATATGAAGCCAGTGTTAATAATTTTGTTATAAAAGCTATTCAGGTATGAAAGTGTTCAGTCCCAACATGTATTGTGAATCAGATTGAAATTTTATCAATAAGAATAAAACTGATATAGAGCAGTTGACCTACAAATACAAGACAGTTTATTGACACATTTATATACTACTGAAGACCAGAAGTCTGTTCAGATTGCTATATTCTCAAATTACATAAAACTTATATGTACATCCGCTCTCTCTCTCTCTCTCTCTCTCTCTCTCTCTCTCTCTCTCTCTCTCTCTCTCTCTCTCTCTCTCTCTCTCTCTCTCTCTCTCTCTCTCTCTCAAACCAACACTACTAGAAACACCAGTATCTAATTCCATACATCATGAAACAAAGGCATCATAGTGGTTACTCTAGAGCTTGGTGAACCTTCCATAGCATACATAAAAATATAAATTAAAACATGACTAAATTTGGCTTAACTCTGGAGCTACTCACTTAAGAAAAGATACTGGCTAATGCCATTTGATTCCAATCTTAATGTACCCCTTATTCTAACAGTCTACTGACCTGGAATGATACCAGTTTAATCTCTGCTTAAGAGCTTCGCTGATCCCATTCTAATGACCAGGGGTTATAACTAGGTCTAAATTGGAGTGATCTTAATATATTCCCTACTTTACAGTTGGGCTGCTCCCAGAAGCTGCCTAAGGCAGGCAGATCCCAGCCTTACTATATCCCTTATTCTAATATTCTACTGACCTGGGGTGATACCTAGATCTGTGGTTGGGTGATACCAACATAATCCCTTCTTTAGATCTGGGATTGGTTTGAAAACCACGTGAAATTGATGCAGTGAAGCATCTGTTAGAGCTCCTAGTGTGTTGATGTGCCAACAGTCTTTTGTTGAATCACAGAAATATAATTACAGGTTTAAATACACTATCAGTTCCAGTGAATGTCTCTATCCAATAATTTTATCAGAGCACTTTTGTATTTCCAGAGAAGATAATCACTTAAATTCATGTCATTTGAAGAAAATAGATCCCACTCCAATATAACTGGTCACAATATATAATACGATTTGATTGTACTCAGACTTAAAGCATGAATGAAATAATCCTTTTACACTATATATAGTTCTCTACTTAACCTCAGGTAACAATTAGCTTTCTCAAAAGATAACATTACCTAATGAAAAATAACCTTCTAAAATGATAATGATGTTTACAAAATCAAAACCATAACCTGGATTACACTCATGAAAATCCTAAACTTTTACCCAAATAAACATTTACCTCTTCTGTTATTAATAATACCGATTTTAAAACCGTACACGTAGAGAATAATTTAGCTTAGTTGTTTACAATGAGCAAATTAAAAAAAATCAATTTGGTCAAGCAAAAATGAATTAAATTTTGGACAAGGTCAAGTCCAACATAAACTATTACATTACAATAGCATGTAATGAAATAAAATAAAATAAAACTGACTAACAAAAAAAGCAAATTAAATATACATAACAGATGAAATATGTTACTAGTAGTATACTTGTGATGTTTGCAGAGTACCAGTCTATGAAATCTGACACAAGTTTCTGAGTTTCAGATTTGATGCAATTTGTTGACAACAATTACTGAAATAAATATTAAAAAAATGCAACTGTGAAACATTTTCAAGGTGAAGTTTGTTCAACTTTGATTTATACATTTCGGATAAGGCACTACATGTTATACATACGCATGTTAAGGGGTTAAAGACATCTGAAATGGGCTTACATTTTACAAATAAATTTCAGTATATGGTTTCCTTTTTCTTGATCTGGCATTTTAGAGATCAAATGCAGGATCATGGTATAAGTTTTAAAATTAAAATAAATTTCTGAATGTTACAAGTATTTCTTTTGATGTAGTAAGAAAGAGTGTACACTGGAACCCTGCTATAACGCGATAATTGGGGTCCAAAAAATTGGATCGCGTTAATAGCGGGGTCGTGTTAATGCGGCGTTTTACAGTATTTTACTTTTTTCAGAGAACAACTCATTGGCACATATACCTGTATTCATGTCTAATGTATATGACGAATAGGGTGTCAACACCGTTTACTATTGTGCCGTCGTGGCATGCAGTTCATCCATAATGCATGTAATTCCATTGAAAAAATGCACACAGATTTACAATATTCTATAATTTTGTCCCAGAGCATTGTGTCTGAATTCAGCATCTATTATATAGCATGAACAGAGTATTAAAAACCTTCGCTTGCCGTCTGATATCATACCATGGTACTTGCAATTAATCCATAATACATGTAATTCCATTGCAAAAATTGCATACATATTTAAACTATTCTATATTTTTTTTCACAGATCATTATGTGTATGAATTCAATGGGAAAAATTGACAGCAAAATAATGTTAAGAAAGACGAAGCACGTGTACGGCTCATTACATTCCAGGGTCTATGAACGGTGTCTGTACAAATTTCATACTGCTAAAATTTTCTCATATGCATTTCCATGTACATTTATCCATCGTAAATTTTCAATAATTAACGCTTGTATGCCTATTCTTTTGAACAACTACTTTCAGCGTGCACATAACTTTTGCTTAAGATTTTGTGAATATTGAAAAAAACATGAAAACTACTATACTAATCATTGCGCAAAGTGCAGAGATCGACTTGCGTTTGTGAACTTGCTTTTCAGCAACGGTAAAATACATTGTATTTTTATAAAAGATAGGAAATTAGTAAGTTCATAAGCAAACACCATACACATGTAAAACCCGAGAACTAAGTGCAGTAGGCCAGCAATGGTCAGGAGTCATTTTCATAATTTTTTAAAGCTGAACGCATGTACAATTTCATACCCTTTCAATTTCCAGCTAATAAAGCGGACATTATTTACTGGTCAACTGATTGTGTCTAATAAAACCGCCAAGCCCAGCAAACATGTTGGCGGCTTTCGTTTTTTGATGTTTATTAAATTGTGAGAATCATTTATCAACCACCGCATTGTATGCTGCTTTGTTGTATATGCAGTTAAAGAAGAAACACATATTGGCTATTGTTTGAGCAACGATTTTATACAGAATTAATTGAAGACAATCACAAAGATGACTTAAAGGCTTTACTCATGGATCAGTAATAAGTAACATTTCTGATAATGATTATTTTGGCATCACACTTCAAGAACTTGGTGAAATTGTTAAATTTTAGAAGCTACAAAATGATCATATTATATTAAAATTCATACACGAACTCTTCCCCCAAATGATAATAAACGTTTTACACACTATTTCTCGTACTTACAAAAACAAATTTCCCGGTACGAGAAAATTACACATACATGTATTTAAAATTTCAGGAACCATGCCACGGTCGTATTATATTCGAATTCATACAAGCTCTCTTCCCCAAAATGATAGTAAATATTTTATACACTATTTCACGTACTTGGAGAAATTGTTTTTTCACGTGTGAATGAATTACGCAATTTCGGGAGCCATGCCACGACCATATTATATCCGAATTTCGCGTTATCGTGGAGCGCGTTATGGCCAGGTCGCACTGTATTCTGATTTTAGATATATTCTTCATAGACCAGAATAGCATATGTGATGGGCTAATTTCTGTTGTCCTCATGTTATCACTGCTTCTCCTAAAGTGCTTGAAGGATTGCCATGAAACTTGAGATGCCTTTTATCTCATGGTCTAGTTGTTTCTGACTGAAAATGGTGTCACATGGTCAGCTATTAGAGCAGCAAACATTATCATAGGAACATTCAGTTTTTTGCTGCATAGCTGGGCCTAAATAAAAATGGTGTTCATTTACCATATTTGCCAGCCTATAAGACGATACTTTTCGACCATGAAATCTTAGCTTCGTCTTATACACCGAATTGACTTGTATATGGATTACTTCATCCGAATCACTTTATCATATTTTTCACATGGAATATTATTTCAAGAATATCTATCATGAGCAAAGATGAAAAACAATTGCCTCCTAAGTATAGGAAGAGCACGTGCACTTTAAACAAAATCTTATTTGTTGAGAATGGAGAGGTTGCTATACTTGCAAAGAAAATTAGCATGCAAAATGGTCATTCTCAGGATTTAACCTAATGGAGACTATATGGATATAACTATTGTCAATATAAGTTTGGTATGTATTTTCATAGTTTACATTTATTCTTTCATTTATTAATGTTTTCTCTCTTTGACAAAAGCTTCAGGAAAACGAGGGCAATAAGATCAAAACAAAACAACAAAAACCCCACGAAGAGCTGAACTCTCTCTCTCTCTCTAATTTCGGACCATTTTTTATTTTGATCACGAGGTGCAAGAAGAAAAGTGCGATGGAATACATATGCATCATTCTCTCTGTATCTCTCTTCCCCCCCCCCCCCCAAAAAAAAAAAAAATCCTGGTAAAAGCATTTTAATATTAATAATGCGATTTCCCTGTTGCTGGTAATCTGAAATAACAAACAGTGATATTTTTAATATTTATGAAACCGGAAGTTATTATAATTTAATTCCACATAGGATCACAAGTGTTATCCTATCTGTAGCTCAATAAATTTTCGGGTCAGCGGCATTATATTTAGCTAAAAGTACATAATACATTTAAAATACATTGTGTGAAACAAATAAGGCACTTTTAGTTACATTTAATAATCCTGACTGGAAAGGTTACTAAGTTACAGATAGGAATGAAGTGAAAAACACAGTCCGAGGTAATGATCTGGCCTCATCTTATACTCAGCATCAACTTATATATGGATGAAGGATGGAAAAATTTGCCAAAGTTGCCGATTTGATTTATACTCCACATCCACTTATAGGCCGGCAAATACGGTAATGTCCAATATGGCCACCATGGCAGTCAGCCTTAAAATCCTGTTATTAATACACCACTGAAAGGAAAGTCATATTGACATTGGGTTTTTATCAGTAGCCATATTATATCTAGTGATCCTAAATGATAATAGTACTATTCCAAGGCCCAATATGGCCACCACAGCAGCCCTGTTAAAACTCTTGAACAAAAATGCATATTTATGTGGGATTTTCCTCAGAAGACATGTTATGATGTCTATTTGATCCTAAATTAAAACTGCCAATCATACACGTCCACTATGGCAGCCTCAGTGGCCCTCTTGAGAATATTAACATCACTACTACTTCTGAATGATTGTCAGATTGAGGTTGTTACTAAATGACTTGTTGTGATGCCTAGTTGGTCCTAAATAAAAATGGTACCACCCAGATATCCACTATGTTAACACTACTCTAGAAGAATGAATGGTCATACCAGCATTTCGTTTTTCTAAAAGACATGATATGTAGGTGGTCTGAAATGAAAATTATGACATCCAGTCACAATGCGAATATAGTTATTACTGTATAATGGATATTCAAATAAGGTTTTCATTGGAAGATGTTTGAGTTGCAGATGTATCTAAATTAAAATGGTGATAATATGACATGCTACCATCTTGAAAACCTGAACACTGTTCATCCTGAATGGATGGTAATATTGACATTAGGTTTTCATTAAAATACTTAAGACATGGCCACTACAGAAATCACAATACAGTGTACTTCTCATGAATGGAAAGTCATCTTGACATGTTTTGCACTAAAAGGACTTTTTATGACCAGAAAAAGGTTAATGGTATCGATCTGACATCATACATGGTTGCTTGAGTAACCATCATCTTAATACTATTCATTCATAGATGGTGTGACTAGTATGTTCTGTTTACTCAAAAACTGATATGTAGATGGTCTTAAATAAACATAGTGATGATCTGATTTTCATCGTATTGAAAATCTTGTCATTTCTACTTCTCCAGAAAGGATGGTCATATTGACACAGATTATTATGATGCATTTTTGGTCCTGAATGAAATTGGTGTGCATACAAGAAATCAATATGACTACCACATAATTTATGATCAAAATATTATTGTTACTAATGGCCCCGAACAGATGGTCATAACAGCTTCCTGTTTTCGCTAAAACGCTTATTGCAGCATAAAGTTGGTCCTGTATATACTTTGATTTGGTCTAATCTGTTGTTGCACATGTACAGAATTGTCTTACGGATACTTGTTTAGTTGACGGTTGTATCAGCAGTAGCTCTTTCTTAAAAAACATGATAGAATGTAACGAGTAATGAATGAAAGTGGTGTTAAATTAACATGGAAGCCATAGTACCAGCTCAAAAATCTTGTTTGTACTACACATCAGGGTGGCATTGACTTAAAGTTTTTTACTTAAATAAATTATAATTCCTGAATGAAAATGATGTAAGTTTATCAGGATAGCCATAGTGTTGCCTCAGTAAAGTACCCATGTTGCAAGATTGGTGACACTAACATGAGGAATTTCACTAAAATATATAATAGTTCCTGAATGAAAATGATGCAGATCTAACTTCTAACATGAATTATGAACAAAGTTTGATGGTAATGGTACATATGACTTTTGACTTTCAGTATTTCACTGCTTTTCTGACATTGATTTCAGTGTTAAAGGTCTTAGCTCTGATTTTTATATCTGATGACATGTGAACACAATAAAAAAAAAAAATGTGAATGGATTTGGATTAATTCTAGTTTGCAGTTTCATCTGATGAGTAGCTTGAATGATACCAGTTCAGAAACAACAATAATAATAATAATAATTAAGGTTACATAGTTTGCTGATGCTAATCTTCCATGTGGCCCGCAGAAGAATAAGTTGAACACAATGTATATTATTAAAAATGTACAATTGAGTAAATATCATTGACAGTGGATTTTTCTACTCGCAATACTTACACCCACTCGCCAAAGAAGGCATCGTGCCACATGCAAAATTCCAATAAAAACAACGGAAAAAGATAGCTATCTAACACTGCTGGCTATACACACATATATGCATACACAGTGACACAAACATTCATCTCAAGACATATATCCAATACACTTCCTAGATACCAATATTAGCTTAGTTTAATAGGAATTGAAATGTATTAGGTCTGCTTTAAAAATCTATACTACATCTAAATGTTTTTAAACTTATTGCTTTCTTCAGAAGGCAATACAAAGTCAGAACAGATAAAATGAACTTGATGCAATAGCAGCGAAAGGAGAAAGCCATATTTGAATACTTGATTACTATTTAAATAAATAAATTGACTTGAAACTTACTGTAGCAGGCATTTTTCACGTTCATTGTAGAATAGCATTTGATATTTGGACACTAAAATAACTGAATGACTTTTTAAGAGGTCAGAATTTGACCTTTGCAATATTAGTTTTTCTTTTGAGCATGACCTTAAGCCATACTGGCAATCTATTCTGGCGCTAATTCATTTCATGATTTCTGTACAAGGACACCTGTATGATATGGAATAATATATCCAAAAGTAAGATTGGATATACTTTGAAAATGTCTCCTCAAGCTTTCATAATGGACTTTTTTGACACTATTCGCTATGCTATGCATATTTTGGTTTGTAACCTGTCTGGTCCTTTAAGCAGTGTTCACAAACAAGTGCATCATAGGAATGGGAACAATATAATTATTATCAAAAGTCTCTTCATGTCAAGTCTACTGAGCCATGTAGATCTATCTGGACAGTATATGAAACCAGTTCAGTCATTTTCTATCCATGATATCAGTTTCTAGGTCAATGGTCATGACAGATTTTGCACCACACTTATGTTGTAATCATGTTAATTTAGACATTGTTTATCAGTAGATGCTATGTTTGAATTTCTTAATATTATGAGCTAATTTCAGTACTTCGTGCTCTATTAAATTCCTATAAATTCATTTCATGCTATTACAGCATCAGATACTTCAAAGGACAGTTGTTTCAACGTATTTATGAAATCCATTGTTGTAATTGTGTAATACTAATTTTGTTTAAAACGGATTTATAATCTCTACATTTGGTAATAAACTTAAACAGGTAATTGTATTTTTGTTTGGACAATAAAGCTTTGTAATTATTACGTAAGAGTGTTTTCATTCGATTCCTTTCCAAATTTTTTTGTATTTGTTTGCTTTCATTTTTTCTATCTATATGTCTGTCTCTTTTTCTTTCTTTCCATGTATCTTTTCTTGCAGATTTCATACATGCCTCAAAATGTAAGAATTTACAGTGCATACATCATATATAAGCATAGCATGGACTATCGCAGGAGGCGGGAGAGATAGAAGTTGTATTCATTATAAATTAAACCAATTCTCTAACCATTCGATATACATTATTAATATACACAGTTAGCTCCTAACGAGAATATTCTTCAACATGGGTATAAATATTTACCATGAACACATCCGTAATCAATTTGTTGACCACCCTCATTGCCAGTAATAACACTCTTTGTATATACACACTTTGACATTATTGTTTGTAAATTTTGTTTATGTAAAGATGCGTGTAAATATATATGGATAGTAAACTCTGACCTTGCAAAAAGAAAATAAAATGCATAAATTTGCAGAGCAAGCTAATTTGCTGGACACGGTATATTCAGAGAAATCCTCAAAGAGAGAAAGCCTCCAAAAATTAATTTGATGAGGAGAAAGGGTTTTCTTGATAAGCAAACATAATTCTACTTTTCAGTGTACTAAAGTTTGTATTCATAATTTTATCTACAGTGCTATCCTTGACCATGACATCTCTCTCTCTGACCGCTCGGGTGGCCTAAGTGGTTAGAGCGTGCATCTCGGATGTGGGAGGTGGCAGATTGCAACCCAGCCAAGTCATACCAAAGACGTGTAAAAATTGTACTAGCAGCTGCCTCGCTTGACACTCAGCATTGAGATTAGTGTTAGGACTGGTCATCTTGGTGTCAGGATAATGTGACTTGCTGGCAGTGGCGTCACTAGAGTTGGTGTCGCCCAGTGCGGAAACTCATGGTGTCACCCCAGTGGGCCACCTTCCTGCCCAAACATTCAAAAATTTTATAGACAGTCATTTTGGTGTCATTCCCTCTGATGGTGACACCCGGTGCAGTCCGCACCCCCGTAGTGACGCCACTGCTTGGTGGGGCATGATGCTACATGGCTGCAGCATGATGCCCCAGTGCTAGACATCACTATAAACTACCACACTGCAGAAAATTTTTAAGGTTGCGTTAAAAATCAAAATCACACACACTATTTCTGTATCACTAGGTTCAGAACATATATTTGCTAATATTATGAGAAAGTTAATTTTGGGCGTGACATCATGGGGTGATAAAAAATATAGATTAAAAAGGTTTGTTAATGCTTCACTTCATAAAGAGACTTGTTTAAAGTATTGGTCACAATTTTTAAAACGTGAAGTGTGGGTTTATCACCAACTTGAAGCATATGATCAGAAGATTGACTTGATCCTTCAGTTACAGCAGCCAAAATCATAATTTTGTCACTTAGTTTTTGTTATTAAAGCAAATAGCAAATGTATCACATGTGCCACATTTTTCCTAGTCAGTGCAGTTTGTCTTATTAGGAGGTATATATCGAGTCCAACATGGAATGGGGGGGGGCACTTGTGTATTAAGACAATATAAACATCATGTATGTATGTAAATCAGTTTGCTTTATTCTGTAAATAAGAGCGACACATTCCCAAAGCTGCCATATGTTCCTATCATTGAACATCATACACAGAATCTGAGTGTGTGGTATGTACAAGTGATGTATAACTACATGTATATGACAGTAAAACCGTTGAAAACTAGCAGGTTACTTAAAGTCTGGACCTGCATGTCTCTCTGTGAGAGGCATGCAATTACGGAAGATGCCGACACAAAACTCTAAAACTCTCAAAGCAGTTTAGGAGGAGTAAACAAATAGATTGACAACATACAACAGACCATGCCATGAGCTCTTCTGGTCCAAAACAAGTGGAGCTAATTAATCAGTTTGATGAATATAACGAAGGTTGAAGCAAAACGTTTAAATGTTTTTTTTTAATGTTTTGTTTTTAAAGTCAATATTTTCTAACCAAATTATAAATCTTGGTCAACTAAAATACGTATTTAAAACTTAATCAAACTAACGTCATGGGTAATGGGAGGAAGAATAACACTTCCATTAAATAATAACTTAGCCAGGGGTCACGCTACCAGGCGAAGTGGGCGACAAAGTCACCTAAAAAGTGTAAACTTCGCCTTCTTCTGTTAGGAAAGCGAAAACGACTTCACCCTGTGATATTTTTAGAGGAACATTGAATGACCATTTTGTGATGCTTCTTCGCCTTGGCCAGGTTAGTTCCAGTGTTATGTTATATATAGCTCAAGGCGAAATGTACACTTCAAGCCATCAAATAGTTGGTATTGATATCAATTACACTGACAAACTCTTGCACATTCACAAGCAAACTCTTGCACATTCACAAGCATGTGTTTTGATAGCTGATTGACCATCAACCATTTCCTGCGTGAGTTAGTAACTATTACTGCCCGATTTCCGCAAGTTATCCCTTTGATGATAAAAACACAAACTTGTGTTTCGAAATTTAAATTTATGTGAATAAGAATTTGAGTGTTAAGAATAGAATCTGTAATATGAATATTTTAACTGCCGCGTGTACGTTATTTGCTTGATAAAAATCTGGAACCCTAATGGCGGGCATCGGTGTTCTGGGAAGTACCGTTTTATTATAGTCTCTTTTCGTAAACCGTTTTGGAATTATATTCAGGAAATTATACAATTTGAAAGAAAGCAGAGACTAAATATTACGTTATTAAAGATTTAGCTTTAAAATGTAATTATGTAGATCATAAATATACAGGACAAAGCCATGTTGTGGAATTCGACGAGACACTGTAAGGTGAAGGTTGCATTTTGATTTAATATATTTTCGTGAGAGTACCAGGACCCCTCCCCACCACAATAAAACAGAAAAG
The DNA here is from genome assembly GCA_029339505.1 of Unio delphinus. NCBI lineage: Eukaryota > Metazoa > Mollusca > Bivalvia > Unionida > Unionidae > Unio > Unio delphinus. Next base: position 1,690,555 of record JAQISU010000366.1, on the reverse strand, counting down.
CAAATACTATTTAACCAATGCCTAATGTTACACCAAGTACGTAGACAAATAATACAATCTTACATTTGCAATCCTTTCAATGGACTGTTGTAACGAAGCTATAAAGAGAGTAGTTACATTAAGAAAACCCCTCTTTCCAAAAATATACGCACTTGCATGTTGAGCAGCAGGGAGGGTAAACCCTACAACTTTTGAAAGGTTCCAATTACGAAATTAAACCTTCCTACAAAAAGGATTTAAATGACATGAAACGATCTGGAATTAAAAACATCTAACCGCGTCAAGGATTTCCTCTCAACGGTTAGTTATTTTTAATTCATGTTTTTTCCCGGTTGGAAATACAAGCGTAGTAAATATTTATTTAGGTGCTTGGAACCAACTCGTTGTCCCCTTCCCCCCCCCCCCCCCCGCTGCTATTAATTAATTTTTTTTATCAAGACTGATTCGATACCGTGCTCGAGGAGCAGCAGGGGGTGAATAGACCAAAATTTGAGCGGCCAACGACGCATCCTTGATATAAAAGTTCCATAGAGATGTTATTATGTCAAATTACGAGTTAAAAATCCCTCCTATGTGCTGCCATTTCATGTGTAGAAAAAAATCTCTCGACGTGTTTACGCACGGATACATTTCATTGAGGTCGCGCCCTCGTTGCTGCTGTAAATTCGATCAATATTGTATCAAATAATGGCACCAGCGGTGGAATCTCATAAAGCTAGATTAGCCCGAGAACGACTAGAAGCAATAAAGAAATTTCTTCCTGTTCGTGATTCTGTCAGACAAAAATTACAACAACGACAAGAATCTCAGGTAGAATTTGTAGAAGGTGCAGAACAATTATTTAAGCCGATTACAAAAGATACTGCAAAAATTGTAAAAGCTACTGAAGAAGAATTTCTTCCAACGTTAAAGCAAACAGCTAAGGACACTAGAAAAATAGCGGAAAGAACTAAGAAACAAAAAGGATTTTGCGAGATCTTCCAACTGATATAGCTGCTGCTCATCCACCACCCGTAGATGATGAAATACTTGTTAGTATTGGCAAAGTTCGTACTGATTTAGGTGAAATAAAAGGGAATCTTGCACCTAAACCTAAAGTAAAAATAGAAAATATTGAACTGATTAAAAAATTTAAAGAAGGTGTTATCGAAGAAATTAAAAGTACTAAAGAAGGTGATTTACCTATAAAAATACTACGTATCATATATAATAAATCTAAAATTTTAAAATGCGGTTATAAAAACGTTTCTGATGATAATCTTGTTAAATGGATTTATCGCATATCCGAAAACAAAAAACAGGTCAAACATAATGATAATAAATACAACAGTCTTATTAGAGAAATACAAAGACTTAAAAAGGAGGTGAATACACAATTTTTTCCACAACCTTCTCCACCTCCTTTTTCACCACCACCACAACCTCAGCAAGAACCTTCCTATCGACTTCCTCCACTACTGCAACCTCAACTTTAACCATCATAGAACATAGAAGGTAAACGAACTAGAGCTCTGTTTACTGATACTGCTCTTGAGAAATTTAAAGATGGGAATGATTTAATCGATATTGCTGCAAGTGGATATGAACAACGAGAAAGTTATTTAAAACCTAATAAACAAGTATCACTTAACAATTGGACTCCGGTGGTATATTTTTGCCGCTAAAAATTCAGAGATTAATCAACAAGATCCAGAATATATACAATTTAAACAGCAAGTAGAAGAAAGGAAAGAAGAAAAATTTTATGATAGAGAATCTGGTACAGCTACTGGAAGTGGTTTTTCTACTCAAGGAAGTGGTTTTATTACTTGTCCTAACAATGTTCCTTCTGACGTTGCACGACTAGAAGTTTTAATTGGAGCATCGCGTGCTGGAAATAATTCTCCAGAAATTGTTAATGAAGCATCTGATATTTGCAGAAGATTATTTACAGGTGGTATCATGGACCATAGTGTATATCGGGGGCTCATTGATGAAATCGTTGATGATTATCATAGTGACTAAGTCATCACGATTAAACGAATAAATAACAAGTAAGATGATTATACACAATGCTCAACATGCTTCCGTACCGGTTAGAGTGATAAATTCACGATTGTCAGTATACAAAGCAACTTACGGAGATGGACTCGGTGATGTTGTTCATGGTTTATTTTCAAGGATAGCCCCAAAAGCAATACATGTTGCAAAGCAATTATCGATGAAAGCTATTGACGTTATTCGTGATAAAGAAAATGCGCTGCTGGTGATGTTGCTGGTAAAGCATTCTCGTCAATCAAGGACAGACTAGCACGATTAGTTCGACGAAAACCACAACCACCAGTGAAACTGGCCAGCACTACGGTCATGCCTGCGAATGTTAGTAAAATAATAAATCAAGCCGCAAATCAGAAACTAGCGGAGTTGGTCGGTATACCTTCAGAAAAAGAAAGAGAATTTTTTTTTACTGATAGTCTGATACCAGGAAGTGGTTTTCGTGTTAGACGATAACGAATATAATACAAATGTTCAAACGTGTATCTGACCCAGCATTCGACATGGATGCACCAGTACTCAAAGATGAGTCTGTGCGTGATTATCAGTATTATTCTTATGATGCACGCGTACCCAACGCACAAGGTAAAATCAAATTACAAGTGCAAGATACAAGTAAATATTTATTGCCCCCTGAGGCGTTTATTGAAATCCAAGGTAGACTTTTAAAAAATGATACGGAATTGGTGTTCGAGTTGGGTTTGTTAACAATGGTGTTATGGCGCTATTTAGCAGTGCCACATACACCATCGACGGAAAAAATATTGAATCGTGCATCGAAAATGTTGATATTGCTACGACGATATTGGGCCTAATTACACAAGATCAGCTGGCCCGTCAATGATGTTTGCAAAAGATGTCACTGATCAACCCGAAAATAGAAACGTGAGAATGAACGCAGCTGGAACTGAAGTTGCATCGATGAATGAAAATTACAAGTTGGGGTTCTCAGCACGTCGAGCAATGTTAAGTGGCGAGGAAGAATTTTCATGTGCAATTCCACTATCCCACATCTTTGGATTTTGCAGAAATGTTAGAAAGGTTATATTTGGTGCTAAACACACGGTGACACTTATAAGAAACCCACCGACAACGACGCAATATGGCGAGACAACGCATTTGATGCTGGTAAAGTAATGCTAACAAAACTCTCGTTATGGATGCCGGTAATGACTCCATCGATCACCGAAGAACAGCGATTGCTTGCTTTCATGGACTCAGGTGGTAAATCACTATTATCATGGCTGACAATGACCAAAGATAGTGCTCAAGTTAACGCTGCTGGGTTATTCACATGGCATATAGCATCACAACAAGGTGTTTCTGCACTACGACATATATTTTTGAAGCATTTTAGGAAAATACATGAGACAATAATCAAGAAAGAAATTCAATGGTATTTGACACATTTGGAGTTTCTGAAGTTTCCCTAAGGATAAATGGACATCAAGAACCATCCGAAGACATATTATTAAATTTTGGACGCAATGATATTGATAGAGTTTATCATCGGCTGATGACATTTACGGGACGTGATCAAAATATAGATACTGGTTTACAAATATCGCAGCGGGATTTCACAACGCTGTATCCGATCTATTACTTTTCGTTGAACATCTTGATTTAGTTAAAGAATCTGTCGTTGATATATACTTTCAAGCACTTGTAACTCAACTACCCACTGGTGGTGGCAGAGCAATCGCGGTTATACTCAGTGACAAATCGATGTTACTTGAAGGTGTTGGTGGACGAATGAGATTCATTGATGCACCAGTAGAAAATATGTAGTATTTTCCGAACACGTAATTAGATCACAGCGATATTTCTAAAAATATCGTACTCTCACGTTAATGTCGCTCTGACTTCTGGACAGATTAAAAAACTTCAATGGAAATCGGCAAATCAATGCGGGGTAAAAATGTCACTAAAAAAAGATCAAATTGCTAGTGGTGGTCGAAACAAGTTATCGCTGACTAAAACTCAACTAAAAAATTTTAATAAGGCGTTAGAAGCAAAAACATGAGTTCAAATCGATATTTATCCTAGCGCCATCAAATACATGGTTAAAACAGGCAGTATATTTCCACTTCTTGCTGCGTTACCAGCGTTGATAGCTGCTGCTGCACCCGCGGTCGTAAAAGCTGCAGCGTTAGGTGCTGTTGGAACTGCTACTGGAATGGCATTAAAGAAAGCAACCGGTTAAGGAATTTTACACAAGGAAACAGGCATCATTAATCTTGAAAACAGCGATGTCCTAGGCATTCAATGGGTTGCATACGCGATTGATCCACGTGGAATTGCTTATTTTGATTCGTATGGGCTAGCGCAGCCAATTGAATTTCTAAAATATATAAAAAGCGCTACTCCAATTTGGTATTCAATGCTACCAACACAAACGATGACAGATCCACCGATAGGTGGCCGTGAAGTAATTGCTGTCCTTGACGCGTTATCAAAATCAACCAAACCACCGCATAAAGTCGTGCACAAGTATACAAGTGTACAGTCGTCGTTTTAAACAATATCTTAGCGTATATTGGTTGATATTTACGGAAGATCTTCTACCACACGAGGCAAGAAAAAGATGATATTGATTTATCAAAATACGCAACTAAAGATTAACTTGCTGATCTTATGAACCTCTCTGGAGTTGACAGGGATGATGTAGTTGTTTTTCAGGATGGCTATGGTGTTTTGAAGACTAGTAACATAAGTGGAATGACATAGTTCGTAGAGCTCTTGGTGCTACCACGGTAAACATTCCAGTGTTCACTGACAGCGGTAAAATCAGAGTCTCAAATATATCAATCGCAACTATGAGAGATGAAATTGCAAAAAAGTGTTGCTAATCGTTTAAAATTAAACGGTGATACAATGACAGGTGAACTTAGCATGAACGGAAATAAAATAGTTGTTTTAAGAGATCCAGCATTTCCCGAAGACGCCGCAACGACAAATTATGTAGACATTAGCGTTGCCCCCGTAGATACTAAATTATCCACGCTACGAGCTGAGTATAATGTTCATGTAAATATGTTTTTAAATACTCGTAGAAACTTTCAAAAACTCAATAAAATCGCAGATGATTTCTTTGGAGAACCGTCTACCGTTGACATAAAGCTCGCCGATGCAAAAACAGCTATATCAGACATTGAAAAAAAAACTAGAAGATGTTATCAGTGGAATTCCTGATATCGTTGAAAAAAAATTAATATGATTAAAATTCCTCACAAACAAATCAACAACAACGTGTACACGGTATCATCAGGATCAGCAATATGCTCAAAGCAAAATAACACTATAAAACATACCGCGGAAGTCACTGGTGTGTACAGGCTGTCTGTGTTCAGCGGTGCAAAATTTAGTATTTTAACCACTTATCCCTGGCATCATTCAACCGATAATTTTTCCAGAGTTGTGTCTGTGGTGTTAAATAGCGGGACCGAAGAAATATGGTCAAGATTTACAACTCAACGCTGGATTTAGAAAATAACAATAACAATAATGACATCACAAGAACTACTGCAACAGATAGTCGCGAGCACAATCCCGCGGAGAACTACAGTGATATCAGTGATATCAGTATTAACTTTCCAACTGCAATTCCATCGGTAAATTCACCCAAGGAGGATTGATCATAAACGTCATTGTACAAGATTAATTATGGATGATGCTGAACTTGATTTTATAATCGCGGATACAGAAAAGAAAAATACGCTTATAAGTCGAGAAACAGCATTTTTGTCAGATGGAACACGGTTGGGTACAATTGTGAGTTATATTGATGGTGAATCACCGCAGTACACACATCTAAGATCTTCAATGCTCGCTTATGTTTCTATAAATTTATTATCGATGATAAATAAATTTCCTGAGGCCGCAGTCAGAGTCGCCACGGATTCATTTTATATTGATAAAAATATTTAACATCGTTGGAAAAATTAAATATCGCCGTTGATGCAGAATGGGATTCATGGAAAAAAAAAACGAGAAAATATAATTAGTTATGCTCGATCCGCAGACGTGGTCATTGAAGATATTTATTCTAAGAGTAATAAAATGTCAGAATTGTCGTCAGCGGCATCTGTAAATGATCCGGTCACTAGACATAAAACAGTTTATCTTAATGGACCCGGCGGTTCCGGTAAAACAACTCGTGTGATTGAACGATTTCGGAATTTGGATATGATTGTGCTAACTCCTACACACAGACTGGCAAGGGAAATGAAACAACGAGGAGTAGCGTCGTGTACTTATCATAGTTTTTTCAGATCCAAAGGTAACGCATGGACTCCTGACCGAATGGGCGAGAAACACATTCCAAGGATTATCGTTTGGGATGAGATATGCACGGTATCCGAAGACATATTAAAAATATTTCTTTATTGGCTATTACTGAAGAATAGAGCTGTGATAATGTGCGGAGATCACGGTCAGCCACCACCGTTTGTTGGGTCACGAATCATTAAAAACCTTTGCAGATTATTATGAAGAAATAACTGATGATCATAGAGCGCTTGATCCAGAATTATCCGAATTTAAGAAATTAATAGGACTACAACATGATAAATTCAGTGTGAAATAGCGGTTAAGATAATTTCAGAAAAAAAAAATGATTTTTGGAAAACGTGGAGAAAGATAGTCAGAGACACACTTCAGCAACAATTATTTCAGTTACAAAGAGAAAAATTTCTAAATCTACCAGTGCCGCTGAGTTATCGTCCGGCGCATACACGAAGACAAAATATTGATGTTGAAATTCCAGGGTCGCTGACAAAACAAAATCTTGTATTAAATGAAATTGTTCTAGTTGATGTCAGTGTTGTCGAGGAGGCGTTAACTGACAAATCTTCATGGACGCTAGGATACGCAAAGACGATTCATTCATCACAGGGGTTAACTATTTCAGATACAGTTGTTTGGATCGTTGATGATCCTATCGAATAGTCAAATTTGGTTTATCTTTCAGTTTCTAGAGTAAGAATAATATCTCAGTTGCGGAGGGTTGTCATTGTGACGGAGATAACTCACGACAACAAAGTTAGCAATGCTGTGATAAAAAAATTAGCCGGTTATAAACAATGTGACAAAAAAAATAAACGCGACTTTGATCTCGACGCTGAATTTATTATAACGCAGCGACAACAACAGAATAATCATTGTGCGAGCTGTAACATAGTAATGCTGTGGAACAATATTCTTAACAATCCAAGACAATTTACCGTACACAGAAAAGATAGTAGTCGCGGTCATACACGTGAAAATGTCATGCTGACCTGTCTTGAATGTAATCGACGTAGGGGAGCTAGTTTACAAAGTGAGCGCGGTGGTAATTGTGTATTCACAGGAATTACTTGCAATTGTTCACGTGTAAATCCGTGTTGAGGAGCAGTTGAATCAAGTCTGTAGATTGCAGATCTACCTGAAGATCTTACCACGTTAAAATTTTTATGTGTAGTAACACTCCAAATAGGATCAGTTGCTCTTTTTTTTACCACCCTCAAGTTCGCCAGGCTCATATAAATACCTCACAGTGTCATTACCCAGCACCGGTTGTTTCGAAAAATTACGTCGTTGCAGGTATATGTTTGTTTTTGTAATTGCATTGATGGGTTTCAACACAGTTATTCGAGTAACCTCATTATTTAGCGCAGCAATCACACTTGGTTGTCTTACAACCCATTTACGAGATTTTATATTTTCTGACTTAATTCCTTTGCGTATTGATATCCGAATAACCGTTCAGGAATTGTTCGATTAATTCGTTCAACAATTGCCTGATCACGATGAATTGCAGTATGCCCTCGTCGTATTTCGACGTTATGTTGCTTCATCAACAATGATACCGCACCCTAAAATTCCTTGCCAGGATCAACCTGTAGCAGCTTTGGCCATCGCAAGGGTCCTCGTTGATAAATTAGTTTAAACGCAGAAGTTACTTCAACAGCTGTCTTTGTTGCTAATGGCTCTTCTTCTTTATGTCTACTCGCAACGTCAACGACAGTTAATGCGTATTTGTACGTTATTTGACGTCTTTATATTTTAATGGTATCATGAGGTAAAAATAATATATCAGCCTGATGAACTTCATTAGGGACGCTGACACCGAAATGTGCGTATTCGATTCGTTTAGGCGGTGGTAGATAAATTTGCCAAATTGCCTGTCGTGCTAACCATTTTTCAGCAGTAACACGTTCGACACCTGCTGAATCAGCAAGTTTACTAATCGCTGAGTTACCCTTCTAATATCCTCTTGGGGAATAATACATTGACTCCATTATAATAATTAATTACCAGCGCCTAATACTAGTTTACTTTTCATTGCAGATTGTATCAGCCAACTGGCTAATGATTCTTTGAAAGATTTATCAGTAATGTAATTAAGCGCATGAATCAACTTTACGTCTGCGAGATGTCGTTGTTCTAATTCCTTACTTTTATAAGCTACATCATGAACGTGACATGCTTTATCAATAGCCTTTATCGGATATTCACCAGGTCTTGGTCGGTCTTGATTACCGAGTCTGATATCAAGTCTGGTTCCAGGACCGCAGTAATTATACCCAGGACGATGTTTTTCCCCTGGGTATTTAGACCACGGAGTCACGGGTAATTTTCCTAATTTTGCTGCAATGTCACCTCTCGTTTTTTTTAACGCTGACTTGTCAGTGGAAATAAATTTAATTTTTTGGTACCGCATCGTGTACATTTACCTGTGAGTGCTGATCTGTTATTTTTTGTTGTAACAGTTGTTAGTGTATATGTTGGGGTAAGCGTCCTGCATATTATTTATTATATTTCTATAACATGGAAGTCACTAACTTTTCCGCGGTGAGAAAACGAGAACCAGTCAAGCACCACGCTGCGTTACCAATCTCTATCCGAATGATTATCATAGGTCCATCTGGAAGCTGTAAGACACAATTGTTACTTAATTTGATAATGAAGTGGATGAGATGGGAAAAGTTGTACTTCATTGCACCATCAGTTGATGATCAACGATGTTACGAAGTGCTAAAAGATTTTAACGAAAATGCAAAGATGATAAAAGACGAGGATTTTATTGAATTTATTACCGATATCGATGAAGCACCATCTGTAGATGACCTTGATGGCTCTATTAACAATTTAGTGGTGTACGATGATGTAATGTTGGATAGGCTATCAAACGCTGCTCGGATATTTTCTCGAGGTCGACATTAAAACATTGTTGTGATTTATGTAACCCAGCCGTATGCTCAAATTCCGAAAGTGATCAGAGACAACTGTAATATTCTTGCTGTGTTTAACAGAGTTGATACTCACAAGTTACGAAATATTCATCAGATTTGGTGTAGCGGAGATCTCGGTTATAATCTTTTTAGAAATTTATTTAGTCAAGCTAAGTCAACTCCGCATGGATTTATAACACTAAATTTACATGATCCTCGAGCACGATATCGAATCGGTCTTTATAAAAATTTTAATTAATAGCAGCAGGGAGGGTGCGACAACGAGTTGGTTCCGAGCACCGAAATTAAACCTTCCTACAAAAAAGATTTAAATAACACAAAACGACCTTGAGTTAAAAATAACTAACCGTTGAGAGGACATCCTCGACGCGGTTAGATGTTTTTATTCAAGGTCGTTTTATGTCATTTAAATCCTTTTTGTAGGAAGGTTTAATTTCGTAATTGGAACCTTCTAAAGGTTGTAGGGTTCATCCCTCTCCCTGCTGCCTGCTTTTTGATTCGATTCGGTTGAAAAATGAGGGCTTAGTTCATTCATATACTGATTTTAATTCTTCAATGAACAGTTACAATAAAGTTTTATGGGCAACAAGGAAATTAAGAAGAACAGTATGATCTGAAAGACGTATACATTTCCTGTCATGCACATGGTGCAAGGATTGTTTCAAACAAGTTTAGAAATCTTGTCAAATGCCATTTTATAATGAACTTTCAGAAAGTAAATAGTAAAAAATTGCTGATTAAGGGTAGTTTATTAAGCATTTGTACTAACTTGCAGTTACAAAACTTTAATCTAGTTACTAAGTTAAAATCATTACAATGTATAGCTTCTTTTTTTCTCTTTTTAAGTCATATTGCCAAAATACACTGAATATGAATATGATAATTTTTAAACATGCATAAATTGTGTTTATCATATGGAAAGAACTCAGAAAATTTTCTACTTGAAAAAAAAGTTTTTCTTAAAACCAATGTTTAATGCAAATATGTATACTGGGAAACAAATGGCATAATTCATATTAGAGAATGAAAACAACACACACACAGATATATATATATATATATATATATATATATATATAGTGTGTCTCGCTTTGCTCACACTTCTCCCTGTTTAGGTCTCACTTCTTCCTGTTCTGTCCAAAAGGAGAAGTCACTTCTCCCTAAAACTCTAGTCTAGCTTGACCCTGATTAGCATGTTATATTTTTGTGAAAGCCTAGAGACCCTGATAGTTAATGTAAGACCACTCTCGCCTTCACATGACATTTTCTTCACATTGATGTAATTTGGTTAACTATATATTATATCCTAGATAAAATATTGAGATTGATATTAACAAATTTGGTACAATATAGTATGTTCAAATTTTCACTTTTGTTTGATGAACTGATCATCGGCGATGCAGTTTATAATAATTAATGGTATTAGTGTTGATAAACACAGTTAAATACAAGTGTGATATTGCGGTGCACCTCACATTGGCAAGGTACATGTGCTATGGGAGTGTCAAAATTTATCTTTTGGGGTAAATGATAACATGAGACATAGGGAATATGATGCCAAAGCAATTTGCATATAAAATATATCACTTCTTGGTGAGATGGTGATTGAAAGTAATAAAAGAGACATTTCAAATGACTGATATTATTTTGAACACGGGGCATTTCACTTTGCTTACTGAAGCCAACCATCTCTTAAAATTGTACTAATTTCATTGGAAAAAGAGGGTGTTGTCAGTCCAGAGCTACTCTGGGTTTGCCACTTGGAGAGTGAGTGTGACTTATTATTGGGATACCCTAGCCACAATGGGAAAATACTTTACAGTATCCCTACCCCTGGGACACCCTAGCCTCAAGGTATTTTAGCACACCCTGGGACACTCTAGCCTTAAGGTTTTTTAGCACACCCTGGGACACTAGCCTTAAGGGGAATTGAACATTGGGAATATTGGGACTGTATAGCGTCAAAGGAAAGTGGAGTTGTTTTATAAGGAAAATAGGAATGGAACATGTGTGGTGACGTCACGGTACTGAAGATTGGTAACAATGTTGCAACAATTGTAGGAACAGGTGTGGTGACGTCAGGATGGTGACGTGGCGTGCACTGGGCTGACCTCAATCGTGACCAAAGAGCGTTAAAAACCTAGAACGTTTGGATGGACTTAGATTTATATAACATATATAACACATTCAACACACAGACATAGATTAATGAAGATTAATCTATCACACACAAACAGTTATACAAACGACTAAAAAATATTAGGCAAGAAATCAAATCTTTTCGAGGCATATGAGTGGCCCTGAAAAGGGCCTTTGGGTTTATGTTATCATCATTCCGTTAACATAGTAGGCATCGCATAGGTCTTCTTCTCTTCCTCAAACTTCTTCTGACTTCTGGTCCGTAAATAAGGACTCTCTTCAGACAGCCTTGTCTCTCCACAAAAATCCTTCTTTTCCAAACGATCGTATCGGTGATCCTGATAATTGATCACGATGATTTTACATGCATGGGTAAGTCAGTACGAAACAGCATCGACGATACGAGGGTTGATGATGCTAAGTTTGTCCACGTCTTGTGACGAGAATAGGTGAAACGAATGAAATGAACCGCGGTTATTTATAGTGGAAGAGTGGATAGAAACGGATTGAGTTTATTCACCAATTCTAACACGCGTTACAAAATTCAGTCACATTGCGGAGTCTGTCTTTCAATCCGAAGAGAGCTAACTGTGACGTCACATTTCCTATATAGGTGTGCTAGCGTCTGTGTGCCGTGAATCCATGCGACAAAGTTTTGAAACATGACAAACTAAGGAGCCGATGAATTGGGGTACACCGGCCGTGGAGACAAGAAGCGATGATATAGCAGCGGCTACCAAAGTCAACACAGGCCTACTTCCAGATGAGATCGATTTTAATTGGGATTTAGTGGATTTTCTCTCTTCTTATCTATAATTTGTTCCGGTACCAGCACCTTCGCCAACTTCTCCTTCAACAAAAAGAAGCATAACAAACTTTTCTCCTTCAACAGCAACAGCAAGAAGAAGAAGCAAGAAGAAGGAAACGACAAGAAGAAGAATCATCAGCAGCAGAGAAGAAACAAGACCTAAGAGAGAAGGAAAAAGTGAAAGTCAAACGATAACGGTACTATTAGACATTTTGGCAGAGCTAAGGAGTCTGAAACACATGTATCAGACTTCTTTAATACGACGGAAAATAAAAGACTTTCCCAAGCCAAACAACCTAGCCATTTTACTACTCCAGCGATATCACCCTATTGGTTTCTACCAAATCATCATCGTTAACAGGAGCCAGTCTAGAAGGAGGCCTTGGCCGTGACGAAGGCTTAAGACAGTTAAAGCAGATTACGTCCCATTCCTGAGGTTTTTTAAAACAAGTACCGAACGTCCAAAAGTGACTTTGAAATGAGCCATTTTACGATGTTGCTATGGAAAATTTCGAGAATTGTTCATGGAGCACGGAGGGATAGATCCTTTGAAAGAATCCTCCACCATTGCCAAAGCTTATTCCTTAGTGTACCGCCAACGATTCATGCCCGAAAATGCTTTGGCTGTCATCAGCCCTCAAACGACGAATTTTGTCAAACGTCAATACTCGGCTAAAGCCCTACGCTGGCTAAATTACTTGTGCGACAAGGAAGACAAATGGATCCAACAAGCTAAAAAATCAGCTTTTACAACGGACCATGGAATACTTGTACCAGGTCACTTGATAGCGACTATTGAAGTTAGCACAACAAAGATACCAAGTGGTGGAAATGCGGGAACACGAGTACAATCACCGTTTGAAAACCGATCACGAGTTTAAACGCATCGTGTAAAGTTACAAGCTGGTGGACCCTCTGAACCCACGGAACAGTTTGTACGGAGGACGGACGAATGTAACCTGTTTGTTGTACCAAGTCGACGAGTAGAAAGGAGAAGAAATCAAATACTTGGACGTGTGTTCGCTGTATCTATACGTGTGCAAATAGTGTCGCTCTTCCTCGGGGCATCCGCAATTGCTGACCGAACACATTTACCTTGACAACATTCGACAATACGAAGGATTGATAAAGTGAAAAGTCTTGCCTCCCACGGACTTGTACCATCCCGTTTTACCTCACCAGTGCCGAGGAAAATTAATGTTTCATTTGTGCCGTACTTGTCCCGAAACGTGCAATCAAGATCAGCCTTGTCAGCACACCCACGAAGAACGTGGATAAGCATGGAATTGTTTCAAGTTCTGGACTTCGGATACAACTGTTAGAAGTGTACGAAATTTACCACTTTCTCAAGACAGAAAAATACCACAAGGGTCACCCAGCTCAGAAAGGTATTTTCGCAGACTAAGTGGATGCCTTTTTGAAACTGAAACAAGAAGCCAGCGGCCATCCATCCTGGTGCCACACTCCCGAAGACCAAAATAAATTCAAAGAGAAATACTTGGAGCAGGAAGGCATCACTTTAGACCACATCGAGGATAACGAAGGAAGGCAGTTGTTTGTCAAAGTGATGTTAAATTGCTTGTATGGCAAAGTGGCACAAAGACCGTGTTTACCCAAGACGGAGCATTTGACATAACCTTCCAGTTACTTCCAGATGATTCACGACAAACCCAAATACACGAAACACGTGGACGTCGTTCGTGAGGACTTGATCTTAGTCAGTTACGAAGAAGAACTGCACTTTGTAGAAGCCGACGAATTCGGAAATGTCATCGTTGAGGTTTACGTGACAGCTCATGCTCGCTTAAAATTGTATGAAGTTTTAGAACTGTTAGGAGATCGCGTCCTGTATTTTGACACGGACAGTTGCATCTACATCGATCGCCTGGGTCATTGTTACCCTTAAATCGAAGGAAACCTTTTAGGAGCCTGGACTGACGAGCACCCCGACTACAAGATTGTAAGTTTTGCTAGTGGTGGTCGCAAAAATTAGAGTTACGAATAACGGAACAAACAAGGAGAAGAACACACGGAGTGTAAAGTGAAACGATTGACTCTCAATTATCGCACCAGTCGAGTGGTGAACTTTGGCATACAGAAAGAAGCTTTGCAGTCTGGACAGGATGGAAACTTTAAAGTGACCACCTTCGAACCGCACAAGATGGTACGTTTACTCACACACCATATCGTCAGTCGACCTTTGGAAAAAATGTATCAAATCGTGTACCGTAAGCGAGTGCGACGTCCCAACCACTTCACTTTACCTTACGGACATGCTAGTATAGAAAAATGGTTCCAAGAAGGTAGGCACTTACAAGAAGGATGACTTTGACACAGCAAGAATTGAGTGAGAGACCCACTGAGAACTCCAAGTTCAAACCATACCATTTTCCTGTCTTCTTGCTTGATTATTGTAATTGTGCCAGTCGATTGGAAACGTTTACAAAATGGCCCACTGATAGGGAAGGATTACTACTGCGAATGTTTTGGCTAGAACAGGATTTGTCTATTTGGGACCTGAGACTGGATTGGGATACAAAGTACAATGTTTCAGTTGTGGTATGAAGTTGCGAATGGGTCGATATATCTATAAAGATTCAGCTATTCTGGAACATTCTTGATGGTCTCCGCACTATCCTTACCTTCCGATGGCTTTTCCACCCATTACACTACGGTACAAGTTTGACGGTACCTTAGAGAAGGTAGTACCGTTGTCCAGGAAGAAAAAAAAGGAAAACTTCCAAAACTAGGCATAAAAATATACGATGTACAAGCTCGAAAATTCATGACGACTAGTATAAAATGGGACAACATCCAAGACCGATAGTTCATTGTAACTACCAAGACCAATCGAGAAAGATGAATACTTTTAAACAGACATCATTCAAGTTCGGTGATTCACAAGTGGAGTGCGATGCTGTTCGTTGCTATGAGAGTGATGCCGCCTGCTGTGATCTCAGCGATGCAGTAAAGCATCATGGAACTTTGCTATGACTATTACCACTACTACCACTAAACTTACTGGCTTTCATGGCCAAGGTCAACCTCCACGTGAAACCATGCATCTACCACCCTACGGATATCATCCAAAACTGCGGATTTCACCCTACCCTCGTCGAAATGAACCTGTGAAAAACAAATATTCGTTCCCTGTGCGTTTTCCTGAAGATTGCGACTTTGAAAGTCGTTTCCAAACGTTCCAAGGAAAACGGCTAAAATATCTGGGAGGACCTACCCCCAAAGAATTAACCAGAGCCGGATTTTTCTACTGGGGCGAAGGGAATAAAGTCAAGTGCTTCAGTTGCGGTGTGTCACTTCACCAGTAGGAGCAGAAAGATTCTGCTTACCTTGAACATTCAATATGGTCTCCGCATTGTCACTACCTACCTTTAGTGGGGCCCTAGTCATTGATGTTGCAAACCATGTCGTTTAAGAAACCATCTTGGCTAGGAGTTAAACGTTGGACAACACCGAGACAAGTATTTAAACCCCATTTGAAAAATAATATTCAAGGATTACCAAGCTAACTGCAAGAGAAGATCTACAAGAAACTTAGGCAGGGACTTGCCAGAGCAAAATCTCAATTGGTGACTGTAGAACTTTTGTGTCGAGAAATTCACAAGAGGAAAGTAACAAAAGTCAATGAACTAGTTAGATATCTCAAGAAAAGTATGCGTTTTTCAGAGTGTTCCGCTTTAGACCGTTTACATCAGAAGATTTTATTAACATTCTTGACCGTTACCTTGAATGGCAGTTGTCAGAAATTACTCACTATGTCCATTACTTTCGCTCTATGAGAAGATTTTAAATAAAATAATACTGATTGAAACGATCATGAATACTTTAGAAGAGAGCATTTGTGGTTTGCATGTGGAGTTGAGAAAACGCATTTACCGAGAGCTGATCAAAATACAAGTGAAACGCAAAGAACCATTGCATCCGTTACGTTACCGACGTTGGAACCACTGGTACCTGAATGCTATAAGAGGACTGATTGAGATGAAAGTGTTCCAATGGTCAGACATTGTTCAACTGGACAAAGACCAGAAGTCTTTGGTAGCTACTCATCCGTCTACTACTTACATGCTTGCCATACTACAACGAGTACCAGAGGAAGAGTTGGTGGATAACCAAAATCTTTTACGCTATCAAATTTTGTCTTCAGAGGAAAATTCTGTGCGATGTGTGGTGTGTGAACTAGTGACTAAACAATCTGGTTTCGCTAGTGGGGTACGATCAGTTTTGTGCAAAAAGTACACTTATTACCTTCGACAAAAAAGAATTATAAAAGCACGATGCCATGCCACAACCTTTATCACTCGTGATACAACAAATTCCGTCGAGGGAAATCAATGAGAGTATTCAGACAGTGGATCATTACCAACTCTTATTACACGAACTGTGTCCATTGAATTGGGGACGTCATGTGGTGTGTGTTTTAGTGACTTGCTTCTGAGTTTACGTTTACCAGTCGATTCCTTGTAGACTCTTTACGAACAGTACTTGCCACCAAATAAAACATGAAAGTGGTTCCTTTAAATGTCAATGAGAGACTCATTCTGCTCAAAGCAATGCATTTTCATCTGGATACTTCTCGACCTCTACGAGAAAAAAAGATTCGTCAACGTTTAGGTACTAAAGATGTATATGAGGATGTGTCTGTAGCTTGTGACGTACACCCTCACTGGACAGATATACGTGACTGAAAAAGTTGGGGTTTTGAGGATTAGGCAAAATAAGTGGTCCAGTATGCTCAAGAGTTGTGATCCTCAATTCAAACGTTCAGTGAAAAAAGATCATCGAGGACAACCACTCCCTTCAGGACACGACTGTCCTGAACATTCCTGAAAGACCATTTCGGAAGGACACTTGTGTGACTGTATCCAATGTAGAGACTGTAAGAACATTACACACTGTCCCTAGGACACATTGGTTACCAAAAACATGTTGTACATTGACTTGTTTATATTCCACTTTGATCGTTTTGATGTGTTTGTTATTGCTGTACTTAACCATTTGGCTTTTATGCAGTTTTGTCCTTCGTGTTGTTCACTTTAAAAAAATATACGTGTCCTGAAAAAAGTATAAAAACTCTTGTCTTGTCTGTCTTCGTGTCAAAAGTGACATTCCCTGCACTACTATGGCTACATCTACTGTCTCTGCTTCCTCTTGGTCCACTTTCAAAGTCATCAACAAACACTTAGACCGTGCCAGTTGGGAGGCCGTTATCTTCGCCATCCCTTTAACACGTTAATTGCAAGACCTAGCGGTTCAAGCAAAACCGAATTTGTCAAACGTTTGATCGAACATCAACATCATTTGAACGATCGTCCACCTCAACGGATCGCATGGTGTTACAAAGAGTGGCAATCAAGGTGATTGCATCGTGTTTATGGAAGGGATTCCTGGCGAAGATGACGAAATCGTGGATGACCCCAGTCAAACCCATCTGGTCATTTTCGACGACATGTTAGGAGAAGACGAAGAAGAAATTAAACTGTATTGTACGCGCAAAAGGCATCATCGTAATGCCAGTGTCATTTACATTACTCAAAATTTGTTTCAACAAAGTAAAGCTCATCGCACCATCAGTCTCAATGCTCATTACGTGGTCTTGTTTAAAAGCCTTAGAGATAAATCGCAGGTGCAAGTCTTAGCCAAACAGTTAGGAACGCGTTGGCTGACGCATGCGTACGACGATGCCACTCAAACCCCACACGCCTATTAACTCGTGGATTAAAATCTCACCACTCCCGATTATTTGGGATTTCGTACCCATCTGTTTCACCACGAGTGCCTAGACGGAGGACCTATCGTGTACACGTCCCCGTCGTCGAGTTAACAACAACAACAACAACATCAACAACAAAAATCTATAAAAACCTCAAACACTTTGGGTCTGTCTCACACAGCGTCAACATGACGTCCCTTCAGTCTCATCTTCCCGTCAAATTGATTCGTGCCTTGTACGGCATCAGTTGCGAAAAAAATAAAAAAATACGTGCTCATGTCTTAGAAGCCAGTCTCAAAGAAGTCTTACGATGGTTTAAGGTGAGAGCACGTCAGTTACTTCAAGGCATCATTCACATTCCTCATCAAACCAAACGCTTGTCTGTCTTGACCACTGGGGTTGATGGTGGTGATGGTGATGGACTTTTCATCAGGGTCTTAAAATCTTTCAGAGTTGGTAGAGTTGTTTCGTCTAAGGCACTCTGGTAAAAGAGTTGCAGTCGTTGCAAGACTTGACCGTACCGATTTTTCTGTTCCGGACAAATCGCTTCGATCCATCAACGATTGCAATTTGAGTTGTAACTAAGACATCTCTGTTAAATGAGGATTGGGAGTTACATGCGGGGACCGTTGCTGTAGCCAAAGATGATATTCCATCCCTCGTTTGTAGGGCACTAATGCCAGTTTTCGTCCTTCCATTCGATTTCATTGGCCACGTCTGAGATCTTTATACTCCAGAGGTCGCTTTTATCTTCTTGGTCCCATTTTTATCATGCTCCCATGAGTCCCCAGCGTTTTTCCAAATTATCCTTTCAGCAAGGGTCCTTACAACATGGGCAAAATTCCTCCGCGTTGTACAACATATTCTATAGACGGATGGGTATTTTCTTCTTGATCATTTGGCGAAGAACGTGTCGATGCTTAGCTAAGAATTCTCTCTGATTTTGAGACAAAGATTTCGTGCCTGTCAAGACATTCAGGCAGGATTAACACATGGAATCGACGATGTCTTTGGAGGATGTTTGAAAGAGTTGTTTTCGCATGGGTTCAGGGGCTTTAGATAGAACTGACTGGACGTACCAATGTTTGACTAACGATGAGGCAAGTCCTTTCCTTTTCGTTCCTTTTGGGTTAGAAGAGGGATGGTTTCTGGGTGGGACATCTTTGGGTGTTCAGGAGCACAAAACACTGATTCTCATTCTTAACCGCAGGTATTTTGTATACTGGAATGCGTCGCCACTGATTGGCATTACGTCGTATCAACTTCATGGCATACATCACACATCGCAACGGATTAAATCGGGACAGTTTTTGCTTGGATACATCCAGTAAACTCTGTAACATACCCGAACTCTCTTGGACTTTGATTTTGGGAGCAGATACTTTGGGAGCAGCTGACACTGCAGGTAAAGAGGAGGAGGGTGTCACCGCTGTTGGAGAAGTTCTTGGAGACGCGGATTTCCATTGTTTCATCAAATGAGGAAGAACTGGTGTCAAATTGGGTTTGGGAGGCATCACCATCAACGGAGAAGTGGAAGAACCTGAGGCTACTGGAGACGTGGTGACCGTCGCTGCAGGTCGTGGTTTGCGAATGTAATGTTGCGTCCTGGCCGAAGTGTCTCTCTTGCGGGTAGAAGCTGTTTTCTGAGTGCGTTTCTTTTTCTGGGGACTATTCTGTTTCTTTTTCTGTGGTTACCTGGTCTTGACACCGTTGCTCGTTTTCTTCTTTTGGATTCGTTTGGCTATTTTGGGAGTGGCTTTCTTCTTGGGAGGACTTTGAGGGCAATAGTATCCCATTTCAAGAGGGAGCGAATGTTGACACCTCCTAGAGAACCGTAACTTCCGGGTTTCAAAATTATTTGCTTGTTTTTTAGTGTCGATGCGGCGATCAGCCAGATGCGTCAATGCTACTTGGTTTCTTTCAAAAAAGCGTTTGGTTTGATGAGGAATGTGAATGATGCCTTGCAGTAATTGACCTGCTGTCACCGTAAACCATCGTAAGACTTCTTTGAGACTGCCTTCTAAGACACGAACATGTATTTATGTTTTTTTTCGCGACTGATGCCGTACAAGGAACGAATCAATTTGACGGGAAGATGAGTGTGACGTGACTGTTTGTTATGCCGCCACTGTCGTAGGTGTTATGGTTGGGGTGATGTGCTCCCTATATTCTATTTAAATTATTATAGAAGTCCACCAATGCTCGATTTTGGTTGGAAGTTAAATTAGTTAAAGATAGATGTAAAGCTCCGAGCCCCCAGTAAGGAATCTCGACGGTTAAATGTTTGAATATACAAAAAAGTGAAATTCACGCAATAACAATTTAAAAACAATTCAATTGTGTACGAGGTTTTTATAGATTTTTGTTGTTGTTGTTGTTAAGTCGACGACTGGGACGTGTACACAACAGGCCCTCCGTCTTGGCACCAGTGGTGAAACAGATGGGTACGAAATCGCAAATAATCCGGGGGTTGGGCTTTAAATCATCGAGAAAATAGGCCTGTGGGGCTTGAGTGGCATCGTCGTATGGATGAGTAAGCCAAGGGGTTCCTAACTGTTTGGCAAAGACTTGCACTTGCGATTTATCACTAGGGCTTTTAAACAAGAACACGTAATGAGCATTGAGACTGATGTTGCGATGGGCTCTACTTTGTTGAAACAAATTTTAAGTGATGTAAATGACACTGGCATTACGATGATGCCCTTTATGTCGAAAATGACCAGATGGGTTTGACTGGGGTCAGAAACGATCCCGCCGTATTCGCCAGGAATGCCTGCAACAAACAAGTTGGAATCGCATTGACTTTCTCGCAAGAGACAGTACGCCGATAGTCAGTTTTTGTAACACCACACGATCTGTTGAGGCGGACGATCGATCAAATGATGTTTATGCTCAATCAAACGTTTGACGAATTCGGTTTTGCCTGAACCGCTGGATCTAGGAATTAACATGTTGAAGGGATGGCGAAGATACAAGGCCTCCTAAATGGCACGATCTAAGTGTTCTTCAATGACTTTGAAAGTGGAGGAAGGGAGCAGAGACAGCAGAAGTAGCGATAGTGCAGGGAATGTCACTTTTGACAGGAAGACAAACAAGAGTTTTATACTTTTTTCAGGACACGTTTATATTTTTAAAAGTGAACAACACGAAAGACAAAAATACATAAAAGCCAAAGGGTTAAATACAACGATAAAACACATCACATCGATCAAAGTGAACTACAAACATGCCTCTGTACAACATTGTTTTGGTATCAAAGGTGTCCTAGGGACAGTGGGTAATGTTCTTACAGTCTCAACATTGGGTACATTCACAAAGGAGTCCTCCCACAAAGGCCTTTGGGGAATGTTCATGACAGTCGTGTCCTGAAGGGAGTGGTTGTCCTCGGTGACGGTTTCTTCTTCTGTCCTGGCACTGTCACTAACACAGGATTAAAAGTTACGTTTCTTCACTGGACGTATGAATTGAGCATCACATCTCTTGGGCATTATTGGCTACTTCTTTGGTCCAAGCCTTGAAACCCCAACTTTTCCAGTCACGTACATCTGTCCAGTGAGGGTGTAAGCCATATGCTACACACGCATCGTCGTTCACATCTTCAGTACATAAAAGTAGACGAATCTTTTTATCCCGTAGAGGTCGAGAAGTATCCAGATGAAAACGCAAGGCATTTAACAAATGGGTCTCTCATGGACATTTAATGGGACAACTTTCATGTTTTATTTGGTGGTAAGTACTGTTAGTAAAGAGCCCACAAGGAATCGGCTTGTAAACGAAATCCCAGAAAGGAAGTCACTAAGTCACACACCACACGTCTCCCCCAATTCATGGGACATAGTTCTCGTAATAAGTGTTGGTAATCCTTCACCGTTTGAATACTCTCATTGATTTCCTTCCACGGGATCTCTTGTACAACCACTGTTAAAGGTCGTGGCATGGTAGGTTATTTTTATACTATATTTTGAACTTTCTGCACAGAAATGATCGTACTCCAGTGGCGAATCTAAATCGTTTTGTCACTAACTTGCACATAGCAACACACCATTCAGAAGTTTCCTCTTGAACTAAGTTTACATTGTGTAAAAGATTTTGGTAATCCTCTAACTCTTCCTTTGGGATTCGTTGCAGTATGTCTACCTTCTAGTAAACAGGAGCAGTCACAACAAACCAATCCTTCTCGCCCACGTCCAGTTTAACAATGTCTGACCACTGGAACACTTTCATCTGAGTCAGTCCTCTTACAGTATTCAGGTACCAGTGGTTTAAGCATCGGTGACGTTACAAATGCAGTTGTTCTTTGCGTTGACCAGCTCTCAGCAATCCACTAATTTTCTCTTGTAAAGTATCTATTCAGTGTCCTCCAAGAATCGTGAGGTCGTGTCCTCCCATAAACAGTCCTCGTTTACTTTAGAAAAGAGCATAGTTTACAAATGGAGAAATGATTTTGAGTTTGCGTTTCACTTGTATTTTGACCAGCTCTCGGTAAATGCGTGCTCTCAACTTCGCAGGCAAATCACGAACGTTCTCTTGTTAAGAATCCATCCAGAAATTACTGAGGTTGTTCCACTAAAGGTAGGTAGTGGCAATCCGGAGACCATCGAGCATGCTCCAGGTAAGACGAAACTTTCTGCTCCCACTCGTGAAGTGACACACCACAACTGAAGCACTTGACTTTATCCCCTTCGCCCAAGCAGAAAAATCCTGCTCTAACTATTTAACTGGTCCTCCCAGATATTTAGGCCATTTTCCTTGGAAGGTTTGGAATCGACTTTCAAAGTTTCAGTATGTAGGCAAACGCACAGGGAACGAATATTTGTTTTTCTTACAGTGATAGCTGCAGTAGTTTGCTCATTTGTGGATGACATCCGTAGAGTGGTAGACGCATGGTCTCGCGTGGAGGTTGACATCCACCATGAAAACCAGTAAAGAGTACACGATGACGAGTGGCATCGCTTTCGCATCCATCAGGTTTGACATGCAGAGCATCACTTTCCATGGTAGGTGTAGTGGTAGTAGTAGTCATAGCAAAATTCACATGATGTGGTACTGAATTGCAGATGTCACAGCGTACGGCATAGCTCTCATTGCAAGGCACAGCATCACATTCCACATGCGAATCACCGAACTTAAAAGTATTCAAACGTTTAATCTTTCTCGCTTGGTCTTCGTAGTTACAATGAACTCTCCTTCTTGGATGTTGTCCCTTTTTATATGCTTACCAATGTCGACGTGTCCGTTCTGCAAAGTGAAGTGGTTGGGAAGCCGGACTCGCTTTTGTTACACGATTTGATACCCTTTTTCCAACGGTCGACTGACAATTTGGTCCAGAGCTTTAAACAATTCCACGCTGACCCACGTTCTCGTTAAGGCATGCTCTTCCTGAATGTGCTGAGATCGGTTTTCAAACGGTGATCGTACTTGTGTTCCCACATTTCCACAACGTGTTATCCTTGCTGTTATAACTTCAAGCGCCGATGACAAGTGCCCTCGTACAAGTCTTCCATGGTCCGTTGTAAAAACTGATTTTCGGTGTCTCGTTGAGTGTAGCAGACCGGACATCGGTCAAAAACTCATCCGTGATACTCGTACACGATCTTGCTATTTTATGATTTCCAGCCATCCACCGACTACGTTTCAATGAACGTTTCACCTGCCCCGTTGCGGGTATGTTGGATCCATTTGTCTTCCATGTCGCATAAGTAATGCAGCTAGCGTAGGGCTTTGACCGAGTATTGACGTTTGACAAAGTTCGTCGTTTAAGGGCTTATGACAGTCAGGGTGTTTTCGGGCATGAATCGTTAGCAGTACACCAAGGAACACGCTTTGGCAA
Source organism: Unio delphinus (assembly GCA_029339505.1). Lineage (NCBI taxonomy): Eukaryota > Metazoa > Mollusca > Bivalvia > Unionida > Unionidae > Unio > Unio delphinus. The sequence goes on along the minus strand of JAQISU010000366.1, from coordinate 1,666,781 downwards.
TGGTACAGGCTTCTTTCAAAGGATCTATCCCTCCGCGTTCCATGAACAGCTCTCAAAATTTCTACAGCAACGCCGTAAAATGTCCAGGTCGGGACGACACTACTTTAACATTTCTTTCTGAAAGTCAAAGTGGTTTGAGGCTTGAGTCTGGTACCAAGACTAGAAAGCTTTTCGTTGTTCGGTACGCAAGTTGTCGGGGTCGTAGTAGTGAGCCTCAGGCAAATGGGGTAGAGCGGCTTGTTGAATAGCTTCGGTATTGAAAAAGAGCGGAAATAGCCTTTGAAAATTTCTTGCATTCCAAACGTTTTAGGCTTTCAATTCAAAGACATGGTCAAGTAACTCATTGAATCTTTAAACTGCTCTTGTCCCACTTGCATGGAAATGATTTTTGGCTCCGTTCAAAGTCGCTTTCGGATGTTCTGTACTTTGTTCCGTATCCTGTCTGAGAAGAAATTGTCCATCGTATCCGGAAAAATTGTGAGCCATCACCGTGGCATGACAATGTCAATCTCCATATCGTTCGATGTCCTCTTGGCTCCACGTCTCGTCGATGGGGTCAAAGATCCATTGGGTGAAATCGGCTAGCGTGTTCGGTCCCCGAAAGATATGTTCACGTCGTCCAGGAATCTTGCTGCAATGAGGGCAATGGCTAAAGATAGACTCTTGGATGCACTTCTCGCACGCACGGTGAACCACAGAGAAATTAGGAATGTGAATGCCAGTCTCTTGAATGCATTCGAAATAAAAAAAGATGAAATTGCCTTTCCACTGGTCATCGTCTTCCTCTTGATGTTTGGAATGGTATTTTTGAATGTAGCATTCGTATTCCAAGTCCATTATTTGGTGACAAATGTGAAATCATTGATTTCCTGAACATACGTGTAACTTGGCACTATTGGTACGTATACCTTTATTAACAAGTAGGGCAGAATCTCAGGAGTTGACAAGCACTTTTCTTCTGTGAACTTTGCGTCTTCAGACGTTGTTGGTAACAGGTAGGACTGACAAAGTGATCTGACTAGCTGGGCAATGCACCCGTTCTTGTCCTTCGTCCAGACAGGGTTTAGTGGCCAAACATACTGAGCATCTAGATCCACAACGCTTGTTTTGCTCTCGATTCTTATAGCCAGAGTCACATTTCTCACAATAATAACTGTATCCAAGGAATGGAGCAATACTGGCGATGACATCGAAATGTTCATCATGATGATAGACGTGAATGCATTTCCGTCTTTGAAATTTTTGCCTCGAAACAACAAAGGTCCGCGCACTTATTGGGGGTGTACTTTCAAGGTGTAGCTTCGAACCAAGAACTATTGCAATTTGTGCATTTCAGGAATGCTACAAGGTGTGTTTTTGGATAGCCCCGCTTGCTGTAACAGGAGTTCAGCTTCACTTCGTTGTTTAGCTCGGTTCGATTCTTGAATAGTTTTCCATGCTCTTTTCCATTCTGCTGTGGCATTCTTGTCGGCATTTGTTCGACACACCACGATGGCACGGGCTAAACACATCTGGTATTGAGGGTTGTTAATTTGGACGTGACTACGCTTGATGCTATGAAGGATGTCCACCAATAACACCTTTTTCCGTCCGGTCCTTTGAGGAAGAGACACGTGGGTCGTGAACAGTGTCGCTTTTCCATCGGTGAGGTGAAACTTGTAGTTGGATTGTTGCACGTGTTGAATCTTGGCGATTACTTTGGAAGGTATCAATTCTTCTGGGCTGCTAAAGTCGATCAAAACGGGGAACTTCATACTGTCGTGATGAATGGAACGTGACAAGCGATCGTCTTCTTTGGCTTCACATTGTCGTTTCAGTGTGGTTAACAAAGAATCCCACACCTCAGTGATGAACCCCTCTGCTTTCTCCAACGGTACTTCGGACTTGAAATCTTTAAGCTTCACCGTGTACGTGTAAGTTGTAGTTGTACACTTTTAGGGTGATACTGGTGAACTTTGGTCGGGTGAAGACTGTGGGACTGGATTCGGGCTCACTCATGTCAGCTTCAAAATCGCTGGCATGAATTTGAGCCAAGACTTCAGCTACTGTGAGAGGCGATAAATCTGTTTCTGCCTCTTACTTTCTTCTGCTTTTTCCACAAAATGATGCGATCGTTTCATCTTGACTGCAAAAAGTAAAATGACTACATTTTAAGCGCCATGGGTCCCTATATCCATGTCAAACCAGGGTCTTCCCTATATAAAGGGTCCGTGTCTTCCCTCCCAGTAATGATTTCACTCTCAAACCGACCAGAACGAAGGAAGAGCCCACACAGATAGAACTTCTGATCAGAGCTTTGCGAGGTGTCATACGAAAGTTTTCTTCAGACAAGCCGACGAACTACTCCCCTTCCTTTCGAGATAAAGTCAAGATACTTGCTATATCTGTAAGAAGAATGGGCATTGGGCTACAGAGTTTCCAGACCGTACAAAAATAATAAAAAAAGACACAGAAGAAGTCTATAAACTTTTTCAAGTGTTGTATTGTGAATGGGATTGTAAAATTTGTACCAGAATAGACCAGACAGAAAACGTAAGTGTCACTTGGTTTTGATTTTTTAGGATAAATACATACGCTCATGCACTCACACACGTACATCATGGGCAAAAAAGGAATTGTCGAGTTTTAATTGATTTTGACAAAAGAAATACTATATCTTTTCATTAGAATTTGGTGGGCCTGAAAAGGACCGTTGGGTGTTTCTTTTATATAAAAAAAACAAACTCAGGAACGGGACGTAATCAGTTTTATCTGCCTTAAGCCTTTGCCACGTCCAAGGCCTACTTCTGGATTTGCTCCTGTCGATGATATTGTGGAAATCACTAGGGTGGGTATCTCAGGTGTACTAACAGGTTTGAGTTGTTTGGCTCGAGAAGGTCGTTTTCTCTTGGGTCGGAATAAAGAAGCCTGATACATTTGTTTCAGACTCCTTAACTCTGCTAAAATGTCTAAGTGCACTGGCACCGTTTGAATTTCACTTTTCTCCTTCTCTACTGGACCTTGTTTCTTTTCTCCTGCTTATTTTTCTTCTTGTCGTTTCGTTCTTCTTGCCTCTTCTTCTTTTCGCAGTTGCTTTTAAAAGAGAAAAACTTGTTCTGCTTCTTTCTGCTGCTGTAAACATTTCTCCTATTCTTCTTTCTGTCTCTGTTTAAAATCCTCGACGTGTGGTAAAGAAGGAGAAGGTAGCGATGGTACTGTTACAGGAACAAATTCTTGCGAAGAAGAGAGAAAATTTACAAAATCCCAGTTAGAATCGGTCTCTAATGGAAGAAGGACTGTGTTGATTTTGTTAGCTTCTGCTATACAATCACTTCTAGTGTCCACGGGAGGTACACCCCAATGATCTTCTTCTTAGTTTCCGTCATGTTTGAAAACTATGTCACATGGATTCACGGCGCACAGATGCTAGCGCACCTGTACAGGGAGTGTGACGTCACAGGTAGCTCGATTCGGATTGGAAGACAGATTCCACACTGTGACTGAATTTTGTAACCTGTTCTCGTCACAAGATGTGGAATCATCTACCCTCGTATCGTCGATGCTGTTCCGTACGGACTTACCAATGTATGTCAGATCATCATGGACAATCATCCTGATCACCAATACCAGCGTATGGAAAAGAAGAATTTATGTGGAGAGACAAGGCTGTCTAAAGAGAGTCCTTATATACAGAGCAGAAGTCAGAAGAAGTTTGAGAAAGAGAAGAAGATCTATGTGATGCCCTCTATGTTAACGGAATGATGTTAACAAACAGAAACACAAAGGCCCTCATATGCCTCGAAAAGATATTTATTCTCTTTGCCATATATGTGTTTGATGTTTATCAATCTGTGTATGTATGTTGTATATATATATATATATATATATATATATATATATATATATATATATATATATATATATATATATATATATATATATATATATATATATATATATATATATATATATCCCGCCATGCGTTCTAGTTTTTCTCCCGCTGTTTGGTCCGATTGAGGTCAGCCCCTTGCCACACTGTTACCGATGTTCAATACCGTGACGGCACCTCACCTGTTCCATTCCCATTGTCCCTATACAACAACTTCACTTTCCCTTGTCGTTATACAGCCCCAATATTCCCCAATATTCCCCATGTTAAATTCCTATTGTCCCTATACAGCTCCACTAGGTCCTTGAAAACATTGTCGCCATACAGCCCACGACCTTTTTGACTGGGATTTCCATTGTCGCTATTCAGCCCTCTATTACTACTTATGAGATTTTAATCTCTTTTAAACTATCTGCTCTTTCATTTTTAGGCATGTCAGTTTATGAAGGTATGCACGTGAATTCTATCGTACAGTTATTGTGTTTAGGATCTTCAGTCTCTTGTTCACTTATTTCAATATTTTCTCTGCAGGACGACGCTAGAAATGGCGGAGAAAAGATTGTCTATGAATTCCTTAATGCTTATATTCATTTTCACAGACGTTAATGTAACTAAAGCAAAGCTTTGGCGAAATATTGACTGCTTAAGAGATGTAAGCTTGAGGGGGTACTATAGTTAGTTCTTCTCGGACATGAATTTATTTCGATATACTAATCCACATGCTATGGATAGGCCCCTATTGCATAAGGCTCCTTTGAAGGACCAATATCTCTGTGATACAGCAATAATTGTCTAAATTTTCCACAGCAACGGCGTAGTATGTACATATCGAATCGGCAATATTTTAACATTTTTCCTGACTGTCAAACGGTTTTGAAGAGTGAGTGTGGCACCAAGTATAGAATCCTTCTTCTTGTTCTGTGTGTATGTCATCGGGGTCGAAATAGAAAACATCGGGCAAACGCGCTAGAACAGCGTGTTTATTCAGTCGAGAAAGTGTGGAAAATAACCTTTGGCCATTTCTGCCGTTTTGAGGCATTCTACTGAAAGGCATGGTCAAATAACTCATGGAACCTTTATATTGTACTTGTCCCACTTTCATGTAGATGACTATGGCTCCATTCATGGCGACTGTTACATTCTGTGCGTTTTTCTATATAATTTTTAATAGGAATTGTCCGTCGTATCCCGACATACTGTGAGCCATAACTGTAGCATATCGATGGCAGTACCATTAACACTGGATTTCATCTTGACTCCAAAATGTCGTCAAAAGGGTCTAAGATCCATTCGGTAAAATTGTTAAGAATGGAGGGGGGGGGGGGGTCCCGAAAGATTTTTTAAAGTTCTCCTTTAATCTTACTACAATAATTCGGACAACGAACACATATTGGCTATTGTATGCACTTTCTCCAAGTATGATGAGCTACGCAGAAGTTAGGGACGTGAACACCAGACTATTGCTTACATCCAAAGTAAAGAAGATAAATCTACTTGTTTCTTTACTTATTGTCTTCCTTCAAGTCTTTGTCTAGTCTATTTTGTATTTTTGAATGCATCATCGATATTCAAGTATACTATTTGGTAAAACAAAACGGGCATAGTGGGTTTCCTGGACAAACGTGTGCTTTGATGTTATTGGTTCAATTGAGATGGCCAGACGTAGAGCACGATCTCAATTATTCGCACGTACTTTCTACTGTTCTAATCGTGTCATACGATGTTGTTAGTAACATGTAGGGCTGATAAAGGTTTGCTTTCAAAGAAGAACAATGATTTCGTTCTTTTCCTTCAGAAATGCATGATCTGGACACTAAACAACCCCAGCATCTATCTATGCAGTGAATATCTTGCTCCAAACTAGTAAATCCGTGGTCTCATTTCTCGCAATAATAATTGTACTTGAGAAATCCGGTGATACTAGTAATGGTAAAGAAATGTTCTTGATGATGATTCACTTGTATGTATTTCCGTCTCGGAAATTGGGGCCTCGAAACATAACAGCTCCGCGAACTGCTTTGAGGGTACACTTTCAACGTATAGCGAGGAGCCAAGATGTCTTGAAGTTTTTGCATTCGAAGAGGGCATCACACGGTCTCTTTCGAGATGCCTGCCTACTGTAACAATTCAGCGTCTCTTCCTTTTTAGGTTATATCCTATTGTTAGATGCTTTTACATGCTCTTTTTAATTCTATAGTTTCGTTTTTGTCGACATACGTTCTACCCATGACGATGGCACAAGCTGAGCACATCTGCTCTTGGGAGTTGTGAATTTGGACTATATCGCATTTGGTACTGGTAATGTCATCCATTTTCCTTGTTGGTGATGTTACTCAAACTTTCCATTTTTATACCTGTACAGCACACGATGTGAAAAGCCATCTATTAGCTTAAAATAACTTACAATAAAAAACCCACTCCAATAGTACGAGAGCGCATTTTTCTTATCCCAGTTGCTTTGGGGCCATCAACCTCCCTTTTGATTGGCAAATTCATCAAAGCAGTAGTAGCAGGAACTGCAATACAATTTAGTTTATTCATGGTAAAATTGTTAATTATGTAATTCTTACCTGCTTCTATTTGAATGATCCACCATCCTACTTAGATGTCCAGTAGACTTGGTCAAAATCAGAAAAAGGAAGATATTCTGTATGATTGGCTATGATTAAGAATCAGACTGAAATCATATTAGTTTCAGTTCTTGACCTCCAGTTTCTAATTGGAAGATATACTATTTAGGACTTAGCTACCTGGTAAAGGCAAGCAGTGTAATAGTAGCAGTTAAGTATTATACAATTAAAATTAGTTTTACCCCCTCAAAAAGATCTCGAATGGGAAGAAAAAAAAAACAATCAAAGCATTATTAAAGTGATATTGTTTTAGATTGGCTGAGATAGAATTTATAGTTCTGAACCGATTGTGATCAAACTTTAAATGTATGCTTATTAAGATCTCAGAGGAGTAGATATACTGATACCAAAGAGTTAAACTTGCATCTGGTTGGTAGAGATTGCCACTCATGAAACTTTTTTCTGATTAAAGTTTGATCAAACTTTCAAAATGGATTCATATAAACAAGTTCTTCGATGAATGTGATAAGATCGAAACATATTAATACGATAATCTAGCATCGATTGGCTGAGATTGTTTCCGCTATGGAAGCATAATTTCCATATGATTTAGATCAAACTCGGAAAATATGATTACCTTAATAATATGCCGAAAAAGTCAAACAATTAGTGCAATTCACTCACGCTAACGATTCAATTTTGCATGTTTTTGTCTGGTGTTGAAATCCCCTGGAAACCATATTTCTGATTTAAGTTTGGCCGGGAGTTGTGGCGTGGTCCAGTTATTTGGAGTCCTGGGTCGTTGTTTGATGAAACTTAAATCATAAGCTTTAATTTGCAATATCGTAGATGGGTTTCATAATGGGGTATATACTCGCGCAGTAATGTGATAATCTTGTATCTGATTGTATATCCTTGTTATCACTCTGGAGACCATATTTCTGATGTGGTTTTTATCAGAGCTGAAATATATGCTTATATGATGGATATCTTGGACGGGCACAATAACGAGTTTGCCAGGCATCTTTACCTTCCATTATGCTCCGCAAAAAGAAGTCAGGCAGGCACCGATAAATGGCCGATACTGGTGGAGAAATTCCATATGACGGAAGTTATACAAAAATGCGTCGGCTGTAACGAAATGGCATTAAATCTGTTATTTCCAGATTTATCGTTATATACATGTTCATTGTATTAGTCACAACTATGTCCATTAAAGTTGTACATAGTGCTTCTTTAAAGTGCTAATATGGAATACTGTAATTTTCACCCATTATTTATGAGTTCGGAGGTGGATGTCTACGGCATGAGATGACAAAATTATATAGTTGTGCTTTCCGAGTGTCAGAGATGCTTTTCTTGAGTCAATGTGTGATCGATTGTATTTTACCATTATTGTATATTAAGTTTCAACATTTTATAATAAACCGATTTTTATCTCATTGCAATTAGAATGAATTAATGTAACAGATCGTCACACGTGGTCACAAAAAGTCAGACCCCTCAAATATGGCATCACAAAGCTCTGCTCCCTTCTCCCCAGAAAAAGCTGTATTTCCTATTTTAAAATTAACATGTTTCAAATCACTTTATTGTCATTGTAGTATGTATTTAGTGTAACTCTGCACTCTGATATTGTAGGAGAAAGCATATTAAAAAGGAGGCACTGGAAAGCTGAAATTGGCAAAAGATTCTTTTGAAAATATTCTTTGTCTAGCTAAAACTGCAGATGTTCAGAATATTGTATTCAAATTCTCCTATAATTTTCAAATAAAGTAATTATAAAAAAAAGACTTTGAAACTTTGTAGTAGAACGAAGAAGAATAGAGAAAGTAGAATTATAAAAATCATTATGCAATACACAAAATGAAAAGCTCTGGTAGAATCATTGGAATTATTAAAAATGTTTAATAACAGTTAGTCAAAAAGTACAAAATGTATGCTTCTCCATTCTCCCATGGCGAAGCAAAATGTTCCTTCATGGAATAAATAGGGAGAGCATGGATCTCTTCATCCAGTGGAATGGATATTCCATTCAGATCAAGCTCTGTTTCGTCTATCCAATCTGCACTCTCTCCATTTTCTTCGTTTGCGATTACAACCATTAGTTCACGTTGCCGATGTGCAGCGACTCTCTGTGGCCTGATGCGTTTGGGCGGAATAATTTATTCCTGCTTATGTGTTAAAGAATGACTGGGCATCATGACTAACGACGCGAAGTATATGTAACATTTCTTCCAAATCCTATCGCTAAGCACGGATTGTACTGACGGACAGTACAAATCATATGGAATTGACCTATAAGGATTTGAAGAGCTAGGAAGGATGTCATCCACTTTCAAACTTTATTCTACAAACAGAGATAGGAATTTATGTGATGCTCCGTCTATTGTCCGTTCAGGATTTTTCAGACATTCGCTTGTTTGAACAACTGGTAAAGGAGGAGGAAGAAATCTCTCCGTTACTACACTGAAATAGGAGCTTCTTGGCTTAAAACAGCACTTGTTGTCGGTGCATTTTACAATTTGTGTAAAATATTGGCTTGTTCGCACGTGGACGTCATACCATTTCTGATCACTGAACAACATCTGTTTTTCATCGAGCTCAGATTCTGTTGGATCGATGAATTCGGCCACTTCCGGAAAATGATCGACTATCAACTGTGACCAAATTTTGGCTAGAGTGTTTCCTGAAAACTGCAAATTCTTCTTCTCTAAATCAGCGTCGATGGTAATTCCTCTTTCGTTCAAATGACTACCGTTGTGGTCATGTGGTAATATCAATCCAGTAAGTTCCTAAGTGAGCGGCGCCATTTTTATCTCAACCTTATTAAATGCATTCCTTCCTGGAGCGTTGGTAGCGATGAATAAAGCGTCAAAATCGCACTGAATAAAGTGGTGGACTGCAACCTGTTTTTAATTCTTGCAACCAGTGATCAACTTTAACTTGCAAATCTGAATAATTTTTTATTCCATTCAACTTATGAACCAGTTCTTCCTGGCAAATCTTTCTGCTCTTTGTAGGATATGCTAGCACGTACGCCTCAAAAAAACACTGGAACATTGTTACTTTTATCCATCGTAGCGGTCAATTCTTCATAAAAAAATTGAGATTATTATTGGTGTAATATAAACTTTAATTTATTCTGTTTGCAATATAAACTTTATATATATAAACTTTAATTATTATATTTCTTAAATGTAGGACCTTTTATAACAGAAATCTGAAAAATATCAAAATTTATTATTTATTTTTCTATCAAACTTATAAATTATTAACTTTCTAGCAAAGTTTATAAATTTAATTTTAAAGCACAAAAGTTTAGAAATTAAAAAGTTGCAGAAAAATTAAAACATCTTTACAAAATTAGCAATGATTTTTATTTATATTTTAAAACTATATATAGAAATATCAAACAAGAGTGTTATTAATTTTTCATTAAACGCCGGAGAATCTGGCTGTCTGCTTGACGTGTGTCAAGCTGGCAGCAGAAAAATAAATCTACACAAATTAAAACCTAAACATAAATCTTCCACCAAAAACAAGCAGCTACATAAATAAAATCAACTGACATCAAAACGTCATGAACTCCCCTAAACAACACACCCATTTTCACTACTCATCTTAACACTTAGAGGTGTGATAGACTCTCACTTATATCAGGGTGCACCAAAAACCAGGAAACTCTAAAGTTATCTCAACAAATCTGTAAAGTATGCATGTCGAAAACTTTGTATTATACATTACTACAAACGTCATTTACTCCCCTAAAAAACAAACCTATTTTCACCTACCGCGTTAACAGTTGGAGGTTTGTTTTTGTCGATTTTTATTTTTTCTGCTAGCTTGACACACGTGTCTGCTGGAACATGCCGTTGAGTAATTCATAGTTTAAATTAAGAATCAATATCAAGTTAATCGGATGTACTCATAAAAGGACGTTGAATCAATTAAAATCACTTTCAAAACTCAAAATATTCGCTGGACGAAATATCCTAGAAAGTTCGCTTATCACTAAGTAAGTTTGGCGATAAAAGGATCATTTCAATCTCGCTTTGTCGACAGCAGCGGACTGGAAACGGAAGAATGCTATTTGGAAAAAACAACTATTGGGGCTAGTAGGGGTGTTGGTCGTTCGAAGACGAGTCCACTTTAATTTGAGCACATGCACGACTCGCGTGAAGCTACCTAAAATGTCATTAAAATAAATCGTAAGCAATACAAAAATTAAGTGGTACTTTTTTTTAAAGTTGCGCATTTTGATGTGACGTCACACTTTTTAAACACTTTCCTCCCCCTCGTCACACATCGTCACAAAGGTGGGACCCCCTCCCTCCCCAGGTGCGTGACGTCATTTATGGACGGTATCTTTAAGAATCAAATCTAAAAATAATCCAAGAATAATCCAAAAATAATCCAAGACTAATCAACGAATTAAATTGCAAAAGTTCTAGGTATAAAATATTGTAATAATTTCAAGTTGGAATCCCGACTATGAATCCAAGATGAATGACGATTACTTATACTGTAGACTGTACTGTTTTTTTAATCTACAGTTCCTTGTAGAAATACGCATAATGACACTCTGGTGTTGGAAATCCGAATAAAACGTCACTAAATGTCTTTGTTCAAGAATTGTGTTTGAGCACACATATATGTCACAGAATTAGGCGAAAAATAATTTTTTTTTCTTGAATTACAAACTAATCTCACCATTTTTTTTTGTTTCGTCGTACATGCGTTGCCTGGGGTGAATAAGTGGTTTTTCTCAAGGTAAGCGGCGTGTAACGATTTGCATGTGCCTGATTTTGAATTACATGAAATCCGGAACATTAGTTTCACGTAGTGCACGGTAATCTTGCCGTGATTTCTGCTCACCTATTTGAGAGTATACAAGGCAGAATATTTCTCATAATAATTACGGGACCTAAAGTATCTAATCACAGGATAGATAGCTCGTCTTTCAATCTCCAGCCAAAGGGGTGAGTGTTAAATTTATATTTCGTTTTATTGTGAATTTTATTCAGTTTATCATTTCATATAATGATGCCTTTATTGCAATTCAGATTTTAAACGTGGAATATTTGGAATTACAAGTCACCATTAGACTTTAAATGCAATAGCGTGATCTAAGGTTTAGATTATTTTTTGAGACAACTGTTATTAGTCTGGTTTCTTTATTGTAGCTGATAACATCTAATAACATCTGATAGCATCTCTGATAACATCTGATAACATCTGATAGCATCTCTGAGAGCATCTCTGATTACATCTGATAGCATCTCTGAAAAACGAATCTGATAGCATCTCTGATAACATCGTTGATAACATCTCTGATAGCATCTCTGATAGCATCTGATAACATCTGATAACATCTGATAGCATCTCTGATAACATCACTGAGAACATCTCTGAATTATAGCTGATTTATTGCGGAACATCTCTGATAACATCTGTTATCGTAGCTGAAATTGTTGCTGATTTATTGTGCAATCGAATTGAAGTATCTGACTGTCTGTCTGTCGAACTGTCTGTTCGCCTACATCTGTCGTGACGTGTAAATATCCGGAAAGCTAGAAGTCCGAGTGTCGGAGCTGTCTAGAGTTATAAACATCCGGGGCGACATCTAGGGTATTGAGGAACGTTGGTTCTTGTAGATGTTGTATGCTGTCTGTACGTATAACTGTGGTGGATCCGTGAAAGGCAAACGGCCGATAAAAGTATTGGTCAACCCTAGGTCTTCGGGGAAACTTGGCGGCGATTCAACTGTGGGTGAATCGTACGGTTATACAGGGTCGAGACACATGTGTGTGTTGCAATTGTAGTACAATTGAATACATTGTTGTATTTACATGGTTATTTCAGAACACAATAGTATTTCAAGGCATTGCATGATTCTCAATAAAAGCTAGCAACTTGATTGAATACCTGTATATGTTCGTGCTAATTGTCGCAATCCATACGTGCGATAGTATAGTTTGATGTTTGTGTTTATTATCGTGATTTATACTTGCGTTAATATAACTTTTGTAAAGGTTCTTTGGATCTGTGTATAGTCCAAGAGATTCCTTTGTATCTGTCTTTTATTTTGTATTAATATTTAATTTGTTCATGTATTGTGAATGGTTGTGAGTGTAATTGTGGGTTGAACGCATGAGTTATTGTGTTGATACATCATTATTTTTCATTAATAATTTATTTCATAAATTTACATTATCTTTCACACTTGTGTTTGTGTTGTTCATTTAATCCACCATCCACTCGGTAACAATTCTGTTACAATGGTGTCAGAAGTGGGATCGCTGGATTAAGTGAGCTGTCAATCATTTTTGTGAAGTATAAACATATTTAAAGTATTGGTTTGGTTACCTTCATCAGGAAGATAAGGTCAGCCTGTTTATACATTTATATTCATATTACAATTGTCATGTCATCCCTTAAAGACTTGGTTGCCTTAGGAAAAGAATTTGGTTATGAAGGTGAAAGTTTAAGGAAATTTATCCAAGAAGAACAAGCTCGAGAAAGAGAAGAAAGGGTAACGGCAAGGGAATTAGAAAGGGAATTAGAAAGGGAAAAAGGGGAGGCCGAAGAAAGGAAACGTGAATTAGAAAGGGAAGCCGAAGAAAGTAAACGGGAATTAGAAAGGGAATCCGATGAAAGGAAACGGGAATTAGAAAGGGAAGCCGATGAAAGGAAATGGGCCTTTGAGAGGGAAAATATAGAATTTGAGAAGGATAAGATAGAATTAGAGAAGCAGGCCCAAAGGGAAAAGATAGAATTAGAGAAGCAGGCCGAAAGGGAAAAGATAGAATTAGAGAAGCAGGCCGAAAAGGACAGGATAGGATGGGAAATGGAAGCGGAGGGAAAGCGAATAGAGTTAGAAGAAAAAGCAAAGTAACCGGATCATGATCGTAAGGTAGAATTAGCGACATCTGGAAGAGAACACGATTCTGCCTTTAGCAAATTAAGGGGCCCCAAATTACCTCCCTTTGACGATGAAAAAGATAACATGGATAGTTATCTTCATCGGTTTGAGCGGTATGCCGAAAACCAGAAGTTTAGTCAAAATGACTGGGAACTGCATCTTAGTGCTCTATTAAAAGGTAAAGCACTGGATGTATACTCGCGACTTCCGAGAGACGATGTGTTTAAGTACGACGTCCTAAAGGAAGCACTTGTAAAAAGGTACGAGCTCACTGAACAGGGTTTTCGTAAAAAGTTCAGGTATAGCAAGCCCGATAAGGGAGAAACCTTTGGTCAGTTCACCGTTAGAATTGCGAACTATTTTGAGCGGTGGATTGAATGCGGCAAAGCGGTGAAAACGTTTGAAGGGTTGACTGATTTCTTGCTCAGAGATCAATTATTTAATACAGTTGGGCGAGAATTAGATCAATTTCTGAAAGAGAAAGTCTTCACAAACGTAAAAGATATGGCTAAGCAAGTCGATTTCTTTGCCGAAGCTCATGGGGGAACCCAGAATGTGGTTTGAAAAGATTTTAAGTCTGGAAACCAGTCTGCGAGACCTATGCCTAGGGAGCTTGTGAAATCGGCTGAGGCAAATAGGTCAGTTAGGAATCCAGTTATTCAGCGTGTGCGATGTTACTTGTGTAATGCATGGGGTCATGTTCAAAAAGACTGTCCTAAAAGAAAGGGACTTGTACATAAGGTAGCAGTGGCTATACAAAGTAAAGGTATATCTGATAATATCGCACAGGTAGAACCTTGTATTCATTCGCTTGGCACGTGTCTATTTCCCGAAGCGCGTGTACCAACCGCGAGAGGGTTTGTCAATGGTCAAGAAGTCGTAGTATTACGTGACACTGGTTGCACGGGCGTAGTGATCAAACGTAGTCTCGTGCAGGATAACCAAATGCTCGGGTGGGAGTCCCCATGTATGTTACTTGATCAGACAATGGGTCGCATTCCCGTAGCAAGGATCACGGTAAAAACACCTTTCCTAACGGGAACTGTTGATGCTCTTTGTATGGAAAACCCTATTTACGATCTGACGATCGGTAATGTTGAAGGTTCCCGTCTTCCAACCATGGCCGATTTTAAAATACATTTGGCCTTTGCAATAGAAACGCGCGAGCAAACACGGCGAGAGAAAACCGCGTTTCATAAATTAATAGTCCCTGAATCGATCTCAGGAATTTCGCGTGAGGATTTCAAACAAGAAAAAGAACATGATGAATCCACCAAGACAATTGTTGAGAAAATCACGTCCGGCGCGATTAAACACTGCAAGGTTTGGGGTAGCTATAGATTCGTACTCAAGAACGGATTAATTCATAGGGAGTTTAGTGCTCGGGAGGGTAAGAAGTATTGGCAAGTGGTCGTACCCCAGATATATAGATCTCAAGTACTTAGGGTGGCGCATGAGTCAAGCATGGCAGGACACCTAGGTAAGGCTAAGACCACTAGCAGGGTAGTCGCTGAATTCTACTGGCCTGGTGTTAATGGCGATGTCACACGGTTCTGTAGGTCGTGCGACGTATGTCTGAAAACCGTATGTAAGGGAATGGTCACAAGGGTGCCCTTAGGACAGATGCCATTAATAGATACACCGTTTAAAAGAGTGGCAGTAGATATTGTAGGACCAATACACCCAGTTACCGAAAGAAAGAATCGGTATATACTTACTCTGGTTGATTACGCGACCAGATACCCCGAAGCGGTAGCGTTACCAACCATTGAAACGGAAATGGTAGCTGAAGCATTAGTTGATATCTTCAGTAGGGTAGGGGTGCCAGAAGAAATCCTCACTGATTGTTGTGCCCAATTCACCTCTGACCTCATGGGTGAAATAAGTATGCTGTTATCCATCAAACAGCTAAACACTACCCCATACCATCCGATGTGCAATGGACTGGTAGAGAAGTTTAATGGTACCCTGAAAAGCATGCTATGAAAGATGTGCGCGGAACGTCCGCAAGACTGGGACCGTTATTTAAACGCTGTTCTGTTCGCGTACCGTGAAGTACCGCAGGAAAGTTTAGGGTTTTCACCCTTCGAATTGTTGTACGGTAGAACAGTTCGAGGCCCGATGCGGATACTACGCGAACTATGGACTGGTGATGTTGCGAACGAGGAAATAAAAACAACTTACCAGTACGTGTTAGATCTAAGAAATAAACTTGAGAGTACATGCCAGATGGCACGTGACGAATTGATTAAATCGGGGCGCAGATATGCCAAGTATCATAACCGCAGAGCGCGATATAGGAAATTTCTTGTAGGAGATCAGGTGCTATTGCTTCTTCCAACGAGCTCAAATAAGTTACTAGTCCAGTGGAAAGGTCCCTATGAAGTTAAAGAGGTAAAAGGTGAGATGGACTATAAAACTGACATTGACGGTAATTTAAAGACCTTCCATGCTAACATGCTCAAGTTGTATATCAAGAGACAGAGCGACAATGTCAATAAGGGAAGTTGAAAACATAGGCGCATACTACTTGAGTAGGGCATGATGGGAAATTTGTATGAATTTGCCCAATATTAAAATCCCGATTGTAGTATAACCAGTGTAAATGTTGTAAGATATCATCAGTAGTTATTTTTCTTCTATTCTGTGTTAGTTTTAAAAATGTGTACATTTTTATCCTTAGGGGGGAGGTATTGCCACAGAATTAGGCGAAAATTAAATTTTTTTTTTTTCTTTCTTGAATTACAAACTAATCTCACCATTTTTTTTGTTTCGTCGTACATGCGTTGGCTGGGGTGAATAAGTGGTTTGTCCCAAGGTAAGCGGCGTGTAACGATTTGCATGTGCCTGATTTTGAATTACATGAAATCCGGAACATTAGTTTCACGTAGTGCACGGTAATCTTGCCGTGATTTCTGCTCACCTATTTGAGAGTATATAAGGCAGAATATTTCTCATAATAATTATCATTCTAGATCATCATCATTCAGGCAGAGAACCCCGAAGAGAACGGACCGGTCTTTTCAGCACGGAGAGTTAGCTGTGGAAGGCAGTGAGAAAAGGCGCCACTATAGGACTGAACAAAATAATGCAGCCATATGAGCAGCCTAGGTGTGAGGATGTAATAAAACACCCCACTGGAACCAAACTACAGCAGCCACGTCAAAAAGAAATATTCTACAGAGCATGGAGGGCTGAGGCAAATTGGCGGACGAGAGGCCACGTGGAATTCAAAATGGCGTCCTCACCAGAAAGAAGGACATGGGCCCAGCAACGTCACCTGAAATTGTTTCAAACAGTCACACAGAAACATTTACTCCATGAAATCTGCGGAACAAAGAGGAAAACTGACCATGGTAAGAGGATAACTCCCAGGGTCAACCTACTGCCACGTGTAACAGACGTTCCGGGGATACATGTATAACGACAACGGTTTTTTATTCATTTGCCTGAATGATAATAGGGACTCATTTGGCTCTGAGTTTCCCTTTTCGACTAACTATATGGCCCTGAAAAGACAAATATGACATTTTTTGGCACTGCCTTCAACAAATTTATAACCCAATTCCCCTACCATTGACTACACTTTTATGTGTCGCTTAGGCACTTTAATTTAAATACAATAGGGACTTACACATGTACACTTAGTACTAGTCCCTATTTTTGATAGGATGATAAATAATATTTTTAACTCAGATATTTGGTAAATTGCACAGGTGGCTTACACATTATTGGTTGTTAGGTTGTCCATTAGTATAACTGGACTGAATTTGACATACAGGTGCGTGCTTGGCGCTTCGTCACCTTTGCTCCATGCTGCAGTAAATTCTCGTGCTTGCACGACCATGTTACGCAGCCATAAGCGAATATGAGAAAGCTAATTTTCTCTCGCTTCATTGCTCTTGCAGACTGATAGGAAATAGAATGATTGGGTGGGTGTGTGTAGGTTCTATTCCTACCCACCCTACGGCCTTACATTCACCCAGTGGCAGTTCAATAACTGCCCCGTGGTGACGGCCAAATTAAATAAGCACTCCTTTGAGTGTATAAACGCCTGCAGGGGATGTGGCACATTTCCTTCCCCTCAGGATAAATTAAATAACCCATTTTATGGGATAAAACAGTGCTAAGAGCCTCCGGGACGGAGCACTTTAAACAAATATCATTCATTCATTCATAATAATTACGGGACCTAAAGTATCTAATCACAGAATAGATAGCTCGTCTTTCAATCTCCAGCCAAAGGGGTGAGTGTTAAATTTATATTTCGTTTTATTGTGAATTTTATTCAGTTTATCATTTCATATAATGATGCCTTTATTGCAATGCAGATTTTAAACGTGGAATATTTGGAATTACAAGTCACCATTAGACTTTAAATGCAATAGCGTGATCTAAGGTTTAGATTATTTTTTGAGACAACTGTTATTAGTCTGGTTCTTTATTGTAGCTGATAACATCTAATAACATCTGATAGCATCTCTGATAACATCTGATAACATCTGATAGCATCTCTGATAGCATCTATGATAGCATCTCTGATTACATCTGATAGCATCTCTGATAACGCATCTGATAGCATCTCTGATAACGCATCTGATAGCATCTCTGATAACATCGTTGATAGCATCTGATAACATCTGATAACATCTGATAGCATCTCTGATAACATCACTGATAATATCTCTGAATTATAGCTGATTTATTGCGGAACATCACTGATAACATCTGTTATCGTAGCTGAAATTGTTGCTAATTTATTGTGCAATCGAATTGAAGTATCTGACTGTCTGTCTGTCGAACTGTCTGTTCGTCTACATCTGTCGTGACGTGTAAATATCCGGAAAGCTAGAAGTCCGAGTGTCGGAGCTGTCTAGAGTTATAAACATCCGGGGCGACATCTAGGGTATTGAGGAACGTTGGTTCTTGTAGATGTTGTATGCTGTCTGTACGTATAACTGTGGTGGATCCGTGAAAGGCAAACGGCCGATAAAAGTATTGGTCAACCCTAGGTCTTCGGGGAAACTTGGCGGCGATTCAACTGTGGGTGAATCGTACGGTTATACAGGGTCGAGACACATGTGTGTGTTGCAATTGTAGTACAATTGAATACATTGTTGTATTTACATGGTTATTTCAGAACACAATATTATTTCAAGGCATTGCATGATTCTCAATAAAAGCTAGCAACTTGATTGAATACCTGTATATGTTCGTGCTAATTGTCGCAATCCATACGTGCGATAGTATAGTTTGATGTTTGTGTTTATTATCGTGATTTATACTTGCGTTAATATAACTTTTGTAAAGGTTCTTTGGATCTGTGTATAGTCCAAGAGATTCCTTTGTATCTGTCTTTTATTTTGTATTAATATTTAATTTGTTCATGTATTGTGAATGGTTGTGAGTGTAATTGTGGGTTGAACGCATGAGTTATTGTGTTGATACATCATTATTTTTCATTAATAATTTATTTCATAAATTTACATTATCTTTCACACTTGTGTTTGTGTTGTTCATTTAATCCACCATCCACTCGGTAACAATTCTCTTACAATGGTGTCAGAAGTGGGATCGCTGGATTAAGTGAGCTGTCAATCATTTTTGTGAAGTATAAACACATTTAAAGTATTGGTTTGGTTACCTTCATCAGGAAGATAAGGTCAGCCTGTTTTATACATTTATATTCATATTACAATTGTCATGTCATCCCTTAAAGACTTGGTTGCCTTAGGAAAAGAATTTGGTTATGAAGGTGAAAGTTTAAGGAAATTTATCCAAGAAGAACAAGCTCGAGAAAGAGAAGAAAGGGTAACGGCAAGGGAATTAGAAAGGGAATTAAAAAGGGAAAAAGGGGAGGCCGAAGAAAGGAAACGGGAATTAGAAAGGGAAGCCGAAGAAAGTAAACGGGAATTAGAAAGGGAATCCGATGAAAGGAAACGGGAATTAGAAAGGGAAGCCGATGAAAGGAAATGGGCCTTTGAGAGGGAAAATATAGAATTTGAGAAGGATAAGATAGAATTAGAGAAGCAGGCCCAAAGGGAAAAGATAGAATTAGAGAAGCAGGCCGAAAGGGAAAAGATAGAATTAGAGAAGCAGGCCGAAAAGGACAGGATAGGATGGGAAATGGAAGCGGAGGGAAAGCGAATAGAGTTAGAAGAAAAAGCAAAGCAACCGGATCATGATCGTAAGGTAGAATTAGCGACATCTGGAAGAGAACACGATTCTGCCTTTAGCAAATTAAGGGGCCCCAAATTACCTCCCTTTGACGATGAAAAAGATAACATGGATAGTTATCTTCATCGGTTTGAGCGGTATGCCGAAAACCAGAAGTTTAGTCAAAATGACTGGGCACTGCATCTTAGTGCTCTATTAAAAGGTAAAGCACTGGACGTATACTCGCGACTTCCGAGAGACGATGTGTTTAAGTACGACGTCCTAAAGGAAGCACTTGTAAAAAGGTACGAGCTCACTGAACAGGGTTTTCGTAAAAAGTTCAGGTATAGCAAGCCCGATAAGGGAGAAACCTTTGGTCAGTTCACCGTTAGAATTGCGAACTATTTTGAGCGGTGGATTGAATGCGGCAAAGCGGTGAAAACGTTTGAAGGGTTGACTGATTTCTTGCTCAGAGATCAATTATTTAATACAGTTGGGCGAGAATTAGATCAATTTCTGAAAGAGAAAGTCTTCACAAACGTAAAAGATATGGCTAAGCAAGTCGATTTCTTTGCCGAAGCTCATGGGGGAACCCAGAATGTGGTTTGAAAAGATTTTAAGTCTGGAAACCAGTCTGCGAGACCTATGCCTAGGGAGCTTGTGAAATCGGCTGAGGCAAATAGGTCAGTTAGGAATCCAGTTATTCAGCGTGTGCGATGTTACTTGTGTAATGCATGGGGTCATGTTCAAAAAGACTGTCCTAAAAGAAAGGGACTTGTACATAAGGTAGCAGTGGCTATACAAAGTAAAGGTATATCTGATAATATCGCACAGGTAGAACCTTGTATTCATTCGCTTGGCACGTGTCTATTTCCCGAAGCGCGTGTACCAACCGCGAGAGGGTTTGTCAATGGTCAAGAAGTCGTAGTATTACGTGACACTGGTTGCACGGGCGTAGTGATCAAACGTAGTCTCGTGCAGGATAACCAAATGCTCGGGTGGGAGTCCCCATGTATGTTACTTGATCAGACAATGGGTCGCATTTCCGTAGCAAGGATCACGGTAAAAACACCTTTCATAACGGGAACTGTTGATGCTCTTTGTATGGAAAACCCTATTTACGATTTGACGATCGGTAATGTTGAAGGTTCCCGTCTTCCAACCATGGCCGATTTTAAAATACATTTGGCCTTTGCAATAGAAACGCGCGAGCAAACACGGCGAGAGAAAACCGCGTTTCATAAATTAATAGTCCCTGAATCGATCTCAGGAATTTCGCGTGATGATTTCAAACAAGAAAAAGAACATGATGAATCCACCAAGACAATTGTTGAGAAAATCACGTCCGGCGCGATTAAACACTGCAAGGTTTGGGGTAGCTATAGATTCGTACTCAAGAACGGATTAATTCATAGGGAGTTTAGTGCTCGGGAGGGTAAGAAGTATTGGCAAGTGGTCGTACCCCATATATATAGATCTCAAGTACTTAGGGTGGCGCATGAGTCAAGCATGGCAGGACACCTAGGTAAGGCTAAGACCACTAGCAGGGTAGTCGCTGAATTCTACTGGCCTGGTGTTAATGGCGATGTCACACGGTTCTGTAGGTCGTGCGACGTATGTCTGAAAACCGTATGTAAGGGAATGGTCACAAGGGTGCCCTTAGGACAGATGCCATTAATAGATACACCGTTTAAATGAGTGGCAGTAGATATTGTAGGACCAATACACCCAGTTACCGAAAGAAAGAATCGGTATATACTTACTCTGGTTGATTACGCGACCAGATACCCCGAAGCGGTAGCGTTACCAACCATTGAAACGGAAATGGTAGCTGAAGCATTAGTTGATATCTTCAGTAGGGTAGGGGTGCCAGAAGAAATCCTCACTGATTGTGGTGCCCAATTCACCTCTGACCTCATGGGTGAAATAAGTATGCTGTTATCCATCAAACAGCTAAACACTACCCCATACCATCCGATGTGCAATGGACTGGTAGAGAAGTTTAATGGTACCCTGAAAAGCATGCTATGAAAGATGTGCGCGGAACGTCCGCAAGACTGGGACCGTTATTTAAACGCTGTTCTGTTCGCGTACCGTGAAGTACCGCAGGAAAGTTTAGGGTTTTCACCCTTCGAATTGTTGTACGGTAGAACAGTTCGAGGCCCGATGCGGATACTACGCGAACTATGGACTGGTGATGTTGCGAACGAGGAAATAAAAACAACTTACCAGTACGTGTTAGATCTAAGAAATAAACTTGAGAGTACATGCCAGATGGCACGTGACGAATTGATTAAATCGGGGCGCAGATATGCCAAGTATCATAACCGCAGAGCGCGATATAGGAAATTTCTTGTAGGAGATCAGGTGCTATTGCTTCTTCCAACGAGCTCAAATAAGTTACTAGTCCAGTGGAAAGGTCCCTATGAAGTTAAAGAGGTAAAAGGTGAGATGGACTATAAAACTGACATTGACGGTAATTTAAAGACCTTCCATGCTAACATGCTCAAGTTGTATATCAAGAGACAGAGCGACAATGTCAATAAGGGAAGTTGAAAACATAGGCGCATACTACTTGAGTAGGGCATGATGGGAAATTTGTATGAATTTGCCCAATATTAAAATCCCGATTGTAGTATAACCAGTGTAAATGTTGTAAGATATCATCAGTAGTTATTTTTCTTCTATTCTGTGTTAGTTTTAAAAATGTGTACATTTTTATCCTTAGGGGGGAGGTATTGCCAAAGAATTAGGCGAAAATTAAATTTTTTTTTTTCTTTCTTGAATTACAAACTAATCTCACCATTTTTTTTGTTTCGTCGTACATGCGTTGGCTGGGGTGAATAAGTGGTTTGTCCCAAGGTAAGCGGCGTGTAACGATTTGCATGTGCCTGATTTTGAATTACATGAAATCCGGAACATTAGTTTCACGTAGTGCACGGTAATCTTGCCGTGATTTCTGCTCACCTATTTGAGAGTATATAAGGCAGAATATTTCTCATAATAATTACGGGACCTAAAGTATCTAATCACAGAATTGATAGCTCGTCTTTCAATCTCCAGCCAAAGGGGTGAGTGTTAAATTTATATTTCGTTTTATTGTGAATTTTATTCAGTTTATCATTTCATATAATGATGCCTTTATTGCAATGCAGATTTTAAACGTGGAATATTTGGAATTACAAGTCACCATTAAACTTTAAATGCAATAGCGTGATCTAAGGTTTAGATTATTTTTTGAGACAACTGTTATTAGTCTGGTTCTTTATTGTAGCTGATAACATCTAATAACATCTGATAGCATCTCTGATAACATCTGATAACATCTGATAGCATCTCTGATAGCATCTATGATAGCATCTCTGATTACATCTGATAGGATCTCTGATAACGCATCTGATAGCATCTCTGATAACGCATCTGATAGCATCTCTGATAACATCGTTGATAGCATCTGATAACATCTGATAACATCTGATAGCATCTCTGATAACATCACTGAGAATATCTCTGAATTATAGCTGATTTATTGCGGAACATCACTGATAACATCTGTTATCGTAGCTGAAATTGTTGCTGATTTATTGTGCAATCGAATTGAAGTATCTGACTGTCTGTCTGTCGAACTGTCTGTTCGTCTACATCTGTCGTGACGTGTAAATATCCGGAAAGCTAGAAGTCCGACTGTCGGAGCTGTCTAGAGTTATAAACATCCGGGGCGACATCTAGGGTATTGAGGAACGTTGGTTCTAGTAGATGTTGTATGCTGTCTGTACGTATAACTGTGGTGAATCCGTGAAGGGCAAACGGCCGATAAAAGTATTGGTCAACCCTAGGTCTTCGGGGAAACTTGGCGGCGATTCAACTGTGGGTGAATCGTACGGTTATACAGGGTCGAGACACATGTGTGTGTTGCAATTGTAGTACAATTGAATACATTGTTGTATTTACATGGTTATTTCAGAACACAATATTATTTCAAGGCATTGCATGATTCTCAATAAAAGCTAGCAACTTGATTGAATACCTGTATATGTTCGTGCTAATTGTCGCAATCCATACGTGCGATAGTATAGTTTGATGTTTGTGTTTATTATCGTGATTTATACTTGCGTTAATATAACTTTTGTAAAGGTTCTTTGGATCTGTGTATAGTCCAAGAGATTCCTTTGTATCTGTCTTTTATTTTGTATTAATATTTAATTTGTTCATGTATTGTGAATGGTTGTGAGTGTAATTGTGGGTTGAACGCATGAGTTATTGTTTCATTACTTTTCATTAATAATTTATTTCATAAATTTACATTATCTTTCACACTTGTGTTTGTGTTGTTCATTTAATCCACCATCCACTCGGTAACAATTCTGTTACAATATATTTCCAGGAAAAAAAATTAATCCTTTTGAAATCCAAAGAAGAAAATTATAACTCAAAATCTGGCTACAACAAAAGAACACAACTTGATACCAAGTGTAAAAGCCCGAAAACTGATCTCTCTCTCTCTCTCTCTCTCTCTCTCTCTCTCTCTCTCTCTCTCTCTCTCTCTCTCTCTCTCTCTCTCTCTCTCTCTCTCTCTCTCTCAAACAAAGGTTATATTGTATTCTAAGACGCAGTAAAGGAAAAACCGGAATTGCGAAACACAGGGTCACGTGACCGTGTTTACATATAAAAAATTACGAACACAGAATATGGCCTTGATTAGACCAATGATTTTACTACGAGAATAAAAAAAAGTTGCTTACTTCTTAAATCACGTAGTCCCATCATGAACTTGACAACAACCAATCATTTTAAAATAAATACAGAAATTTGTTTACGTGGCTGCTACTAATTTTGAATCAAAGTCAGGATCCAGACCAACAAATTGTGTTTATGAAAGAATGATTAAAGTCAACCGATTTCCTGGAAAACTATCATCTCCAGTGAATAAATTTATATTATAATATATATTGTAATAGCATGTAACAGAATAAAACATTATTTATAACTGACAAGCAATTCAATTAAAATAAATATGAATAGAATCAGATATACGTAACAACTCCATGTAGCGAGGATAGTCTATTGATAGCCGCCAGCCCTTTTCTTTTTCAAACGTGTATTTAGCAGTAGCTCCATAACTTCAAACTATATATTGTAACAACAAGCAATGTTAAATGAAGTGAACTGAGCTTTATACAATGCACTTCTTTGAACATTCTTAGAGCCGCTGAGTAGTATTTTAATATACTCTTATATTGTCACACTTTAAAACGCAGTTATAATAGACCATAGACAACCCTAAGATTCCTGCATATTTGACCAGTTACATCATTTAAGTTATAAGTACACAGAAGGTTAAGATCTTGACATTTCTTTAAAAATTTAACCTTAAGTTTGTGCATACTGAGTTACTTAAGGTTATACATTTATGTTGTAACTTATTAAATATGTTAAAGACATAAATCGCAAGCTTCGAACTAGTCCTTACGAACATATATGATGCATTTCTTCTGCAGAACAGTATCAAAGTCTCTTACAAACCTACACTCTTTCAGTACCATACATTGGCGAAAATTGAGGTACTTTCAAAACGTACATTGAACTAAAGGATAGATACATAACTTTGAGACATAATTCCTGAGATTTCAGTGATAAATAAAACATTTTGAAGAGGGAAGGAACGAATAAGGTTCACAAGTTAAAGGTTAATGAGTAAAATGTTTTCTTATTCTTCTGATCCCAGTATCACATTTTATTTCAGGTTGTATCAATTACACTTAATTTTTGTCCTTGGTGCAAAGTAGTTTCCTCTGTGGTGTCCATGGATTGCATAAAATAACCTCAAATACAGTATATTTTAGACAGACTACAATAAATGCATGCTATCAGGGTGAATAGAGTGTACGCTTTGCTAATGAAGCTTAATATGATCAGTTTCTTCGACTGACATAAATCTCTTGCTGATTTTGGGCAAATGCTCAATCATGGACAGAAAATATAAAGAAGAGACGATGAAATATTCAGCAAATAATGGCTGCAATATTTTTCAAGGTAGCGCAGATGGAGGTTAAATGTTGACATGAATATCAAAGTATAAATTTTTAATTGAATCGTTACTCAAAGATAAAGAAATCAAGTTCTTCTACAGAAGTCTTGCAGCGGGAAAGGCTGAGCTTATGTGTTAGAAAATTTTACAAAGCACAAGAAGTTACCCTACTGTTCGATCTGTTATTGGCTTTTAGGCACAACCGTTTGCATTCTTGAAGTAGGTACAGCTGTCCTTGTACTGGGTCTAACGACAATCTTCATCACACGATAGGCTACACATAGCGGCCAGTATAATTGGTGGATAAATGAATCGTGGAAACTGGGTATGAACCACATACCAACGGCAAGCTATTTGCAAGTATCCTCACATACCCATATTGACAGAGACAGAGACACGAAAAAGTGAGGATAGAGCTCAGATGGCAGTAAAGGTGAACTGTTTAGACCACTCGGCCACCGATCTTTACCCCCCCCCCATTGTACAGCTTGGGGAATGTTGGACGTAATAAATAAAGGATAAAATTGACATGTTCTAAAAGTGGATATTTTCCTACTAGATTGTGGTCAAGCTTAATGTCGTTTCTATTTCAATATCACGCATGAGTAGCCATGCCCTATATTGGGTGTATTTCGTAACAAATAAATGTAACAACATTATTCAATAATATCACCAGAACTGTAGTTCCAAATAAATTATGTACCAGATGTGATGACATAACATCTGCCTATTTCCATGTAGGAATGCATACACCGCACATATTAACAAACCTCCCGATTCCCCCGATACCTGTGTGTTTCTTGTACAACCGATCAACCGATGGATTTGCCATGTTGTTATATATATATATATATATATATATATATATATATATATATATATATATATATATATATATATATACTTTGCTTTAAAATTCAATTTTAATCTGATTTAAATACAAATAAGTTAAAGATAATGTTTATGAACAGTTGTTACTACTCTATGGTCATGAATGAAGTAACAGAAAGAAGCGAATCCATCACGTTTCTTAAAACTTAACACACAATTTATTCATCAGTGATATAAAGGAATATATGAAAGGAACTTACATTATTATGAAGTGAATTCAAAATAATCCTGAACAAGTTCGATTAAAGTCTAACACAATGAAAAGCTCCGTATCAATTTTGGAACCTGAATGTACTAGTCCGCCTGGAGTCATGAAATTGTCAAAATGGTATTGTTCAGAACTCCTTTAAATAATCCACAATAGTTCCAAAAGAATATCAGAGTCCAAATGAATACTTTATATTTTTACTGAACAGTCCAAACATATTTTACCTCTCGAAAAATATCTAACGCATCCTATATAAATGAACTTAACTATTTTAAGATACCACCAGTCCAATCGGATAAGGCTGAATCTTGTCAACATATTGATTTACTAATTCATTTTTTATTAGTAACTATAATCGCATAAGGAAGCATTTATTTATAGTTCCTACGCAATTTTACTTTCTAAACATCGTATGATAGACCCTAAGCAAGTACGTCCAATTCCAGCTATAGATGATCACTACAATTTACAGTCATGAATAAAAATTAAATCAATTATACAAAATCATGTACCGGGAGTTTCCAAAATATAATATAGATATACATAACACAGCCTGCTACACAACATTTGGTACCAAAATATCAGACATAGAATAGTTGCAATAAAGTTGTGGTTGACTATGGTTTTGGAACACAGTGGATTTCGCTTGTATGTTCATGTATCAGGCAAAGATTATTAACTCTGCAGCACACACATTTTATCCTTTGATCTTTGGGTGAAGATAACAAAAGGTTAGAAGCAGTGGTTGAGCATGGACTTGAAATTTAGGGTCTGATTTTATTGATGGTTGGTGTTTTAGGTACTGCTGTTACTACTACTAGTATTACAATTACTACTACTACTACTACTACTACTACTACTACTACTACTACTACTACTACTACTAAGGCAGCTACTACCTCCGCAATAACAACTGCAACTACTTAGTACTAATACTACCCAAGGTTTATGGTTAAATTGTTTATGGTATGAACTCAATTTATCTGTTAATCGATTACAGCTACTACTACTACTACTCTAGGTTTATTCTAGAGTGAAGATATACTAAAGTACATCTGATAAAATAAATTTATATTGCGAATATTGTATTTTTCATTTAAATCCACTTTATACCGCTAATAGAAATTATCTCGCATCTGTACCACTAGGGGTCCATACAGTTTTGAGATCATATAATAATTCTAATTGAAATACAATAACGACAATATTTTATCGATGAATTGTCAGTCCTATTACGGGCTTGACTTTTCGAACGCTCCTTATTGAAATCAACACCTGATTCTATAGGTGCGGAGTTAAAAGCACATTTGAAACACATGTACATATATATATAAAATGCTGAGCTTTTCTCCATATAGAAAGGTACTTCATGGATGGATCAATACTGAGAAATATACAAGTGTGACTTGAACATGGACGGGACTGTCTATGGACAAGTGGAGTTAATGGAACAGAGTGGGTCTGTCTATGGACAAGGGTTGTAGAGGCACAAACACAATAGAGATATATACAAATAAACAAACAACTATACAATAGAAAAAATGGGGAGGGGGCAAAGAGAGCAGAAATCTTTTCTAGACATATGAGTGGCCATGAGAAGGGCCATTGGTTTTCTTCTAAGTTCTCTCTTCCCTTCGTCTCCACCATCTTCTCATCTTTTCCAATACATGTGTCGTCTTCTCCTGTATCCCATTCTCCTGCTTCTCGTTCTTCGACTCTTTTTTCTTCTTTTCATTTTCATCTTCCTTCCACATCTTATCCATTTTTGTATCCTCTCCTTTTTCTCTTTTCCTCCTTTTTTTCTTTTTCCTGTTTCAATGTATTCTTTATCATCCCTTTGACCTTTCTTAAATTATTGATTTCCACGTTGACAATTATGGGACTGTGGACGTCTGTCTCCCCCTTTACTAGTATCTCTTTAATGATGTTCAGGTTATCGATAACCTCTTGCAACATTTCCATTTTGTCTATTTGGCTTGTAGCCATCTTTGACTAATCAATGATGAACGGCATGAATGACGAACGCTACATTTTACATATCTCAATCACGGACGTGAACGAAAACATCCCGTCACAAAAAAACTACACAAGTTACATACAAAACAACCCAAATAGTTATCATCGCTGACCTAAAATAAGCTTTTGTTTACATATTTTACACACCAACACAAGGATACTAAAACAAAATGCATCTGAATCCCCCACTTGTCAAAATCAGAAACATAGTTAAAGACAGATCTCTACTCATAGGATCATCAATACTCAAAGGTGTAAGAACAAGAGGGTTATATAAAACTGACGTAAAAACCCATAGAGGTGCATCGATTAACACTATTGCAGAAAAAATATTGGAAATGGATATGTCACCATATCATACTGTAATTCTTCTCATTGGTGGGAATAATTACAGTAATGGTCAATCTTTAAAGGGTAGTGAGGATGATTATGAAAGCTTGTTGTATGCCATCAGGTCCAACAACACAGAGTGTAAATTAATCGTCTCAGGTCTACCGCCAAGAAGGAATATATTTATAACTCCATTAAATGATACCCTAATTACGTTGTGTGAAAATTTCCAGATCCTCTTTGTTCCGCAATACAGGACCTTCTTCAAAGACAATCGAGTGAACCAACAATTATACCAGAGCGACCCAATCCACTTGTCTAACAGAGGTACTGCCATGCTCCTTAGGAATATAGACCAGTACATAAGAGTTATAAAAGGGGTTAGGCATGAGTCAGAAAACTGCTTGTATTGTGGAAAGCACGGTCATGTAACACAGCGGTGTCTGCATGGAAAACAGATTCGTTTCCATCTTTGTAACGAACTAGGACATAAGCAAAAGATGTGCACATACCAATAGGTAGAAGGCAATGATGTACAGGCCTATGAAACACATATCCAGCAACAAAATGCGTTAAAATGTGTGAATACATTACAATGTAATAACTTCAATTCTATAAACAGGTTTCAAGCACTATCTAATTTGTGTGTAAATTGTAACTTGCTAACATGTAAACAACTATGTGATACTGTTCAAGTTACTTCTCCCTCTGAGGCTCCTCAAGTGTCTAATATATCATTGTCTTATTGTAGGTATGTAAATCAGTCACATATTGAACATCCTTATGTATCCACTATATGTGGTCATGGTACAACAGATGGATCTTGTATGTTTTCTTCTTCAAGTGATTATGTAAATAATCAAGGCGATGAAAAGAAATATGTCAAGTCTAAAAAACAATACATTGCATACTACCTTGTCTGAAAAACAATTTTCTGATCAAAATTGTTATGCCTTTGGCCTCCTCAAAAGAGGTCTGCAAGTAATCAACCTAAATATTCAACACATCCTCACTAAACTGAATGAGATAAAGTTAATATTGCAGCAAACTAGACCAGTCCATATTCTAGGTATATGTGAAACCTTTCTTTCTGATGATACTGATGATTTGGCTCTCCAAATACAGGGGTTCAACTTTGAAAGAAAAGATAGGAAATCCATGGTGTTTGGAGGTATTTTTCTCCATGTAGACAGTTCCATTAATTATAACAGACGTGCTGACCTAGAGCCTATGGGGGTAGAGAGTATCTGGATCGAGATAACCCTTGCCCAATCAAAGCCAATACTCTTATGTTCAGTTTACTGGCCACCTAGTTCTACAGCTGATTGGATTGATAGATTTTAGGTGCAAATTCAAAAGGCATTACTAAAGGAAGATTTAGAAACTATCATAGTAGGTAATTTTAACATTGACTACATGAAAACTCCACCATTAACATGGATAAGTAACTTTGAAACTTACAGCTTTACTCAATCAATAAACACCCCAACTAGAGTATCAGATAAAATTACTACTATCATTGATCATGTCTATACTAATAAACCTGAAAACATAACTGAAATGAATGTGCCAGTATATGCACTGAGTTACCACTACCCAGTCTGTATAACTAGACATGTTCCGAAATCATTTAAAAATGGTCAACACATTGAAATACAATACAGGGACTTTAACCAGCTTGATGAGGAAATGCTCTTAAATGATTTAGCTTGCAAACCCTTCCAATCAGTCTGCAATATAGTTGATGTCAACACTGCCTTAGACAAATGGTATCGGAGTTTCAATGTAGCCTTAGACAAGCATACACCAATTAAAACGAAAAGGGTTAAACACCAAATTACACCCAAATGGATTACCACTGAGATCAATGAGGCTAGGCACCTAAGAGATAATTTCCACAAGAAATAAATGAAAAGCTATAGAAAGTGGACGAATAAAACTAAGCACATGATATATAAGGCAAAAGAAAACTACTAAACAGGCTATTGGTAAAAGTACGAGTACCAAGACATTGTGGAAACATCTAAAAGAGCTGAACCCACCCAAGAACAGTTGTCTTATACCTAGACTTAAGCTAAATGATGATATAGCAGCATCTGTTCAAGACATTGCAGAAATGTTCAACAATTTTTTCATAAGCATCTCCAGTAACAGTATTCAAAACCAGACTAACATCCCAATTGAACTTACTGCTCTTCTATCATTAATAAGAGCTAAATTACCTAATGATAATTATGTTACAATAGCTAATGTTAGTGAAGCTGATGTTTTTTATATGCTAATTAAGGTGAATATTAATAAATCCTCTGGATTGGATGGTATTGGTCCACAAATTCTTAAAATTGCTGCACCAGATATAACAAAGTCACTAACACATACCATAAACTTAAGTATAATGAGTAGTAATTTTCCAGAAACATTGAAATGTGCAAAGGTTACACCTATCTATAAGACAGGAGAAAAGGAGGATCCAGGAAATTACAGACCAATATCAATTATACCTGTATTGTCAAAATTATTTGAAAAGCATGTAGCCATTCAGGTCTATAATTTTTTTGAAACATACTCCCTATTTCATAAAGCACAAAAGTACCACTCGTGCCAAAAGGAAATGGATAATGGGCATATGATTGGGATTGTTCTCCTTGACTTCAAGAAAGTTTTGATCTTGTTGATCATGAAATTCTACTGCAAAAGTTGAACTGTTACAGGTTCGACAATCCTTCTTTAAACTGGTTTAGATCATACCTAAGCCAAAGGTCTCAACCAGTAAGTATTGGCAATATTAGCTCTCAGACTCGCACTGTTCATTCAGGGGTCCCTCAAGGCTCAGTTTTTGGCCCTCTCCTCTTCCTTATCTATATCATTGATCTATCATTAAATAATGAATCCACAAATAAAGATTTGTTTGCAGACGATGCAACCTTGTATACATATAGTTCTGATACTGAAGTTATCCAAACAAACTTAAACTCAGACCTTATTAGAGTTCAAAACTGGGCACAACAAAATAGGATGGTAATTAATGAAGGTAAAACAAAATGTCTGATTATGGGGACATCACAAAAGCTACACAAGTCAGGGAACCCAGAACTATCTCTTGCAATAAATAATCATCCTTTAGAAAGTGTCAAACAGGAAAGGCTTGCAGGTGTGTTTGTTGATAATAATTTATTATGGAATGACCATATTGACAAGCTTTGTAAAACACTGTTATCCAAAATTGCCCTACTCAGCAGAATCAAGAAGTATTTACCTATGGAAACTCGCAATCTCTACTACAAGTCATATATTATTCCAACAATGGATTATTGTTCTAATGTATGGGCAAACTGTGCTAAATCTGAGCTTGACAGGTTTTATAAATTTCAGAAACGAGCAGCACGCATAATTTTAGAAGCATCTATTGATCATCCCTCAAAAGCATAATTTACAGAACTCAAATGGTTCACAATATATGACAGGATAGATTTTCACAAGGCAGTTCTTTTATATAAATGTCTACATGGAACTGCACCAGAGTATCTACAGGTCTTATTCAGGCCTTTTTCAACACAACACCAGTTGAGATCAATATCATATGGAAACCTTCTAGCACCAAAACCGAGAACAAAGCAGTTTAAAAAGAACTTCCAACACTATGCTGAAAATATTAGAGTATTTAAGAAGAGAGATATCATGAGCATGTATGTTTCTAATAGATAACAGAATTTTGTATTTTAATACTAAACATGTTAAAATTAACAATTATTGTTATCTTCATATAATGTGTATTGTTATAGTCTCCTGAACAGGGCCTCAAGGGAGAATAGTCCTTGACTAATGAGTCACCCTCTATAAATAAAGCATTATTATTATTATTATTATTATTATTATTATTATTATTATTATTATTATTATTATTATTATTGCCTTCATATCGTGGAGAAGGAATGCTTTTTTCAAAAAGACATACAGAAATAATCACCTGCAATGAGCAATCCTACCAATCACACATATACAGACACACACAGACACACACAGACATACACACACACACACACACACACACACACACACACACACACACACACTACAGACAAACACCAATATTTTTGGCAAATGGATCAGTCTCTCTATTCTAGAGATCTGGTTGTCCCTGATAAGGACCTTTTTTATATCTTTATTACAACTAATGTCCACACTTTCCACGCTAAGCACCACACACGCAATGTCGGCTTAAGTCTTTGTCCAGTTTACTCTAGCTGTTGGGAGTAAGGAGGGAGCTTGAGTTGCTCCAGAACCCCAATCTTCTATTTGAGGGATTCTGAAGACTCTTTCCCCTCCTTGCTCTTCTTCGATGTCCTTGCGGATGCTGAGGACAGTTTGGTTCCCATTGTTTGCGCTGACTCTCCAATTCCTCCTCCCCATTCTCTATCTGGGTAACAGAAGCTCTCTGTGGTGGTATCGGTGGAGGTGCTTGTCGTTGTGGTGGTGATGGTGTACCTCATATAAAATACACATAGACTATTTTAAAAGTCAGGGAAAGGAAGTGTTTATAGGCACACTTCTGGTTTTTACCTAAAGCCAAACAGAAAGACAGACATATATTTTGAAAAATGAGTAGTTTGTCTTTTCTAGATTGTTAGGGGAGCACTGAAAAGAGCTGATTTGTTGGGGGTTATGTCTGGGATTGCGTCCACGTCTGGCTGCAGGCTTTCCCACAGGATAGGGTCTGCTCGTTCGGAAGGATATGGATAACTGTTTCGTGTCCATACGGCATTCCACAAAACCTCTGCCTTGCTCCTGCTGTTGCTAATGCTGCTCTCTCTGCTTTTTCTGAAGTCTGTACTTCTCGGTCCATTCTTCTTGCTCCTTCTTGAGTTCGTCTTTAAACACATATTATATCAGCTCTTGGGCTTATTTCAACATCCGAACATTCTCTGTCTGATCAGGCTTGGATATCAGGTGTTGCCTGACACGATATCAATTCACGTGGATTTCGTTCAGCTTTGCTAGTCTTGAAGAGATCTTCATACGTTGACGAGTATACAATGGATGGTCAGACTGGAGACAGCCCCAATTTATATGGCACAAACGAGGTCGCGTTAGAAAACAATCCTACGTTTTTTTTTGGGTAGGAACGCTATGGCTCATGTGGCTCATGTCATGGTGAGTGACCGAGAGCATAGATAGTGACAAAAGAATTTGAAAAAAAGCCATCAACAATTCTTTCAAAATATAAGTTTTATTCAACCCACAAACAACCAACACATTTTTTTTCAAAAAGCGTATTTTTGACAGGGTTGACAACGTTGTGAAGTCAAGTTAGACTTGCACTGATGGAGGTCATAGGGGCATTCATGTACACTACTTTTATTAGCTAAAGACAAGATATATACATAATGGTCACAAAACTATCGATCTACTTTGATGAAATAAAAACACTCAATATTGCCCTCACACCATGGAATCTGTGCCTCATAATTTCACGTTATTAACGAGATTCCACTGGGCATTTTGTTCTCATAAAGTTGATGATGTCGTCTTCCAAAGGCGGTAGTCCGTGCGAATCAAATACTCCACACAGGCATCGTGGAGAAAGTAAACGGCCACCCAGTGGGTTCCTGGGAGATCACTGTCGTCCATTTTGATGACATAAGCTTGATAATCTTTAGGTTTGCGATGAGTTAGTTTATATTTAGAGCACATGACAGGATTCCAAGAAGCGGTGTACTGTGTTTTGAAAGGTAATACAGTTCCCAGGTATCCATTTTATTTCTTGTTTCAGAGGTAACGACAAGTCATCAATTCAATACTGAGGTTTTGCTTGAAAATCTCTGTCAAGTATTCGTCTCTTCGTTTCGTCTCCGTACTCTGGACCAAGAGAGATTCGATGCGACGTATCTCTAGGACAGTCAATAGAGGGGAGGAATGATCACAAAAGTCGTTATATCACTGATGCAACACTGCTTCTTCCGAGATGAGACCCCAAGCGTCATCCAGATACTCGTCCAAATTTGCTTTTTGACTTATTATCAGACATTTATAGTGTGGAATTTGATTTGGCATGATCATTTTGACATCCATAGCAATATAAACTCGAAAGGAGTTGCAGTGGCAGTCAGTTGAGGGCTTCACTGCTGACAATACCAACGATTAAACGTTTGGGTAACTGTCCTTGGAACAGATGATCCTCGATCTTGGATCCGTGTCAAGCGGCAATGGTGAAAGTGTTCACTTCTACTCGTCGTATCGGATACGTGGCGGTCGTTCTGCGAAAAATGTGTGGCTGATGCCGTTTCCCACTTTAGGTAACACTTCCATGCGTCGCTCGTAGAGCTTGGATTCTTGAATGATGGTTTTGTACTCATTGGCATGGCCATCAAATGGAAAATGGTCCTGCTACGATTCGGTCTCAAGCGGATATCCACTCCGTTCAGCAAATACTTTTCTTGCAACCACATGTCCATCAGTTCTTAACTATGTAGATGGAGAATTTTCTTTCGACGGTAGTTACACCCCACATTGTGAGGAGCGTCAGCTGATGTTAGGAATGTGTTGTTAATCATGTCCTTGCCTGACGTGTCAGGTTTCCATACCACGCAAGAATCCAGATAAGTGTTATTCGCCTCTTGTCCGTATGTCAAGAGATTTTTCAGGTACGCTCGGTAAGGGTAACTATCCGTGCTGCTGCTGACTAGTTTGTTATTTAAGTACAAATCCACTACACTGAACAAGGAATGATTGAAATTGCTTACCGGAGCTACTCTAGCATCATCTCCTGGAGTGGTGTCTTCCGTTTTGATCACTCTGACTTTCAAGTACAAGTATCTGCTAGTCAGAACGATGTAATCTTTGGGATTTCTTTTGGTTTCACATTGGATGGGGATGAGGTTGTTAAAGAGGAGATGGGATAAAGTTCTACCCAAACAGATCCATTTCCTACTTGGAACATTCGCAAGACTCTCGGTGCATACTTTTTCTCTTTGCGATTTAATAATAAAAAGCGTCTAATTCTCGGACGATTCTTCTTTTCTTGGTTTTCTTAGCCATGAGTTTGTGAAGTCCTCTGAAGGGGTGTCTTCGTCGTCTCTTTCTGCTTTGTTCTTGCTGTGGTTTCAGGGAAGCAGGAATGCCTGACTGGTCAGCTTCCATGACATTTATAGGAGTTTCTCGTCGTCCCGAAATTTCTTCACTATTTTGCAACAAGACATATTTGCCTGCTCTCAGTAAAGCTTATTTTGGGCTCTGTTTGTCGATGATGACAGTTTGGAGAAATTCTTTGCCTCAGTATATTTCAAGGAGTGCAATCCTCGTGTCACCATTGGTTTTAAAACGTAATCCACCAAACGAAACGCCGATTTTAGCATATCTCCTAAACCATGTCCTAGCTTGGGGAAATGATCAACAAGGCCTCTGCAATCTTACTAGGGTTGGGAGCCGCTGACGGTGTTTAAAAGACTTCTCGTACGTCTTCTTCCTCTAGTATCCGTGTGGCTGCATCTGTCTTGCCCACTGGAGGTGGTGGTGGTTATGGACTTTTCATCATAGTCTTAAAATCTCTCAGAGTCGGTCAAGCTGTTTCGTCTAAAGCTTTCTGGAGAAAGAGTTGAAGTTGTAGCAACACTTGACTATAGGAGCAAAAATACACTTAATTACATTGCTTGACATGCGTTTTTGGGGATATATTTTTTGACAATGTTTGATAGACCAGACCTTTGTGCACATGTTCTACCATTCAGAGCCAAAAATTCTTCTCTTTTTCAGCAACTTCTTTTTTTTGTCCGGTTGGGTCCTTTCTTGGGTAGACGTCAATGCTTGGCTAAGTGTTGTTTCGGATGCGGGGCCCATGGACGGGACTGTTCTTTTCTTTTTCCTTTACCTTTTCGCACAAGAGAATCGCAATGGTGATGGTGATCACTTGTTTTGGGTGGCATCTTTGTTCCGGGGCACACACAAAAATACACGTCGATGGCTTGGCACATACCCTTTTATCTTATGTTTTGCAGTAGGCCGAAGGTGTGTAACCAGTCTTTTTGATAAACTCTTTGAGTATCGTTTTAAAAAAATGTGACGACTTTTTTCTATATCGCCAAAAAATCCTCCCCTTTGGATTCTCTTTTTTTACTTTGGACGATGGGAACTTTTCTGCGGTAGACCTCGATGCTTGGCTAAGCGTTTTTTCGGATGCGGGGTCATACGAAGAGTATGTCTTTTGTTTCCTTTTCGTTTTTGCACAAGGGAACGACTATAGTGATGGTGTGCACTTTTTTAGGTGACATCTTTTGGCGTTCAGGAGCACAAAAACACCGATTCCCATTGTTTGCCCTAGTTGTTTTTATAGTGGAATGCGGCGTCTCTGATTGTCGGTCAGTCGTATCATTTTCATGGCAGGCATCAAGTGTAGTGGAGGAGTTCGCAACGGACTAAGTCGGGTCTGTTCATGCTTGGATAAATCCAGTAAACTCTGTAACATGCCCGATCTCTCTTAGGCTTTGATTTTGGGGAAGAATACTTTGAAAGCATCTGCATCAGCAGCTAAAGAGGTCGAGGGTGTCTTCGCTGAAGGAGAAGTTCCTGGAGGCATGGGTTTCCATTGTTTCATCAAGTTATGAAAGACGCATGTCAAATTGGGTTTGGCTGGCATAACCAGCAACGGAGAAGTGGACAAACCTGTGGCTACTGGAGAATCGGTCACTGTAGTTTCATGTCGTGGAATGGGTGATGTAAGGTTGCGTCCTTGCCGAAGTGCCTCTCTTCCGGGAAGAAGCTGTTTTCCGGGGTCTTTTCTTGGTACTTTACTTTTTCGAGGGTTATGACCTGGTCTTGACACCAATGCTCTTTTCATCTGGGTACGTTTGGGTCGGGGATTGGCTTCTTCTTGGGGATGACATTGGGGTCATTGGGATCCCATTTTAAGACGGAGAGAATGGCATCTCTTAGAGAACCTATACCTGTAGGTTTCAAATTGATTTGATTTTAGGTTTGAGTGTCGATTCGGGGATCTGTCAGTTGCTTCAAGGTAGATAATCCGGAGACAGAGTCCCTAAGGCGGTATGACAATGACTTCAACGTCATTCCGACAACTCCTGAAACGCCGTTGGTGCCAAGCTGTATCGGCATTTGTCGTTCTTATGGGTCCCACAGCTGCGTGGAGAGCGGGGATCTGCTGCAAGGGAAATAGCTGATTATCCATACCACCCTGCCCAGGCTTTGTATCTCCACTAGAGAGGACACTCCAGCGTCGTCGTAAGGCGTTGGCACAGCACGGGAAGCAGCAGTTTACCGGTTCTAAACCAAAGTTCGATTGGCGTAGAGCTTGGTGCCAGGGGTTGCTTCTGAAGGTGGGAGAGAACACCATGTCTCACTGGAGAGCTACCGCCCGCCTGAAACTGTTTTTTTAAGTTAATTAAATTATTTATTTAGCTTAACTACTTATTATTGCTGTTATGTTATGACATGTTGGTTGAGAGTAGGACATGCATTTTATTGTAAAATGAGGTTATGCTTTTTGCCGTTACCAACATGAGTTTATCCCATACATAGTCATCGATAGACGACAAGCAATCTACTCTGCTTCCAAGAAGTGTCTCCAATAGTATATCGTCTTCTTGATTAAATAAATTAACCCCGTCTATCACCTCTAAAGTGTCAATCACCCTCTCAAAGAAGACGTTTCGTTCTTCAAGGAGCTTTTCACAACCTAAGATAAGATGTTTCGCTCTGTCGTCAGTCTCTTTTCCACAGAGTTTACATATCATAACTTTTCCAATAAGCATGATATATAGTTTCACTATTTCAGAAAGAGGCCATAATATAGATGGAAATTTACGCCCAAAAAACCATATACTGCTTGGTTTTAAGTCCAAATGAATGTTTCTGAAGTGAATTAAATCGCTCCTTAGTTCAATAGC
The DNA here is from genome assembly GCA_029339505.1 of Unio delphinus. Taxonomy (NCBI): domain Eukaryota; kingdom Metazoa; phylum Mollusca; class Bivalvia; order Unionida; family Unionidae; genus Unio; species Unio delphinus. Next base: position 1,627,893 of record JAQISU010000366.1, on the reverse strand, counting down.
TGTATTCCAGGTAGATTCTTCGATTTTTTGAATATTATCAATAATACTCCGATTCCAAACAAGTTTACCTTCGGTTTGTACTCTTACTGCATATTCTAAGAGAACACTTCGCATACCATATTTCTTGAATATTTTGTCAATATCTGCTATAAACCCCGTCTGTCTTATTGGGTTGGTCAAGTACTGACATAAACGCAAAATGAAAATCTTTTTCCAGATAAGAGTCCAATCGCCCCTACACAGCCTGTTGAAAAAGTACAATTTGATCTTATCTATGTATGCTTCCATTGACCAGAGTCCGAAGGTGCTACACGTTGCCTCTATGGGCGAATATTTATCGAAAGCTTGCATACGTCGCGCTGCATATCTCTGACATAGCTCAAGTTCTTCTATATTGGTGTTTGTCATATTCGACCATAATTCACATCCATATAGGACTGAAGGTAGAATGATTATTTTCCAGATTTTCATACTTGTTAGAGGGTTCATTCCTCCGTCTCTGATACCAATACAATTAAAAGAGTTTAATAAGTGTTTACCTTTATCGCATGCTTCTTTTATCGCATCGTTAGGTTTAAAGTTGTACTTTAGAGGTATGCCGGCATATTTCTTACTTTTGACTACTGGAATTGGCGATTTGTCGAATAGAAATGAAGGGATATCATTTCTTATTTTGTTTGTAAAAAGGATGCTGCAACTTTTATCTGCGTTATATTTCAATCTACACCTTTTCGCATAATTAGAGATTGTATCGAGCAGATGCTGCATCGAATGATGCGAATTAGCCATTACAGTTGTGTCATCCGCTAATAAGACACACGGCAGGTGGAAATCAACAAGATTTAGGCCTCGCAAAGTGTGATCTAAATCAGTGATCAAATCGTCTATCATAACGAGAAAGAACCAAGCGGACAAGATACGACCCTGCCCTACACCCTGCTTATTAGTGAAATATTTGAACAATTTTCAATATCCTAACCCTAACCTAACAATTCTCCATTGTTGCTATCCATAAATAATGTATGTATGTATGTATGTATGTTTGTATGTATATATGTATGTATGTATGTATGTATGTATGTATGTATGTATGTATGTATGTATGTATGTATGTATGTATGTATGTATGTATGTATGTATGTATGTATGTATGTATGTATGTATGTATGTATGTATGTAGGTATGTATGTATGTATGTATGTATTTGTGTGTGTGTGCGTATGTGCATGCGTGCGTGCGTGCGTGTGTGTGTATGTATGTGTGTGTGTGTGTGTATGTATGTATGACCAATATAGCATCCAACAGAAGGCATATCCAATGTAATATATTGTACTCCCTAATAAACACTTTCACAACATAAAGCGAAAAGTATAAACTAGATGAAGAATTAGGCCTGTCAAACATTTACCAAATTGTTATACCCATATGGATAACATCCGTCTCTGACCGTGTCACATATTATTTATTTATGTTAAAAAGATGCACATATAAGAAGCGTTGATAAACAATTGCAGACAACATCCAACATAGAACCGTGCCATATATACAAGAAAAGAGGCACTTGCACAACCTAATACACCATACTCCAGCAGCCACATACATTTTAATATATAGTTTCCTCTAATATGCACTGCAATATAAAGTGAAAAGAATACACAGCATTAGGCCTATCATACATTTTCCAAATTATCACTCCAATACATACACCTACACGCCTAAAATATCGTTGATCCATCACTAGACCTGTAATATATTATTTATATATGTTTAAAATACAAACGGATAAAGAGCTTTGATAATGTAATGTATATTTAATCTAGTTGTTAGTTAGTTTTTTTTATTTCATTGCATGATATTTTAAGTTAACATTGTCTGCTGGACTTGACCTTGACCAAAACTCACTTTTGCTTGACCTGCTTGACTTTCTTAAAATGTAATTTTATGTAAACAACTAATACATAGCTAAATTATTCTCTATGATTATGGGCTTAATATCAGAACCTTTATTAATAGAAGAAGTAAATATGTTTATTTGGGTCAGGATTTAGGACTTTCCCATTCTCGGTTCTAACGCGGATACTATCGTGGATGGAAATCGAACGCATGAAGGAGATCTTCCGGTGAATATCATCGATGTGAATAGCCTCCTCCTCAACTGTTCGATCCTCAGGGTTTGCTGACGTGGATCGGATCTGCCTTCAACGTGATGTACTCTCCCGAGAATAACGTCCCACTGGAAGCACACATACAGATTCGTCATAATCACTTCATTTTTAATTAGAAACACTTACTCGATCTCGGAAGTAACCATGTAGCTCAAAGATCAATCCGGAGCTACCTTCCATAATAATCACGAAATAATAAACTAGGATCTGCACGTAAAGCGGAAGATGCAGAGCATCTTGAAGTAAGTCAGGTCTAATAACTGCTCTATAGACGGAAAATTATGTTCACAGATAAAATAAGCAGCTATGAGAGGATCACTCGTACAGCGGCGTAAAATAGTGTGTGGACTTTTATCCATGCTAGCTGATCTTCTTGGAATTTTTAGCGAAAGCGGCTCCAATTTTTCTCAAAGCGGCAGAAGCGGGTGCCACTAAAAAGGCCTTTGCCGCTAAAATGGCTGCGAGAGAGATATAGCCACTCAAGTTAAGTTACCAGCATCACAGTCGCAGGAAATGCAATTTCCAAATCTTTCAAACTAGGCATTTTTGAAAATGTCAGCGGCCCTTATCGCAAGATCAGAAAGAATTTAAAAGATATTAGAGAAAGTTTGTTGCACAAAGTATACACTCTCTTGGTACCATCATGATCAGTTATGGATTAAAAAGATTATGGTTAAAAAATAGAACGTCTTTTCATAACAGTGTTATTTTATAACACTCTTATAACATAGCTCCGTTATTACATAATGTCGTCATGTATTCCAGGTTTACTCCAGTCGACCGAGTACGAGTACGTTGATTACCAGGACACCAATATCGCCAATTTCAACACGAGCACGCATCAAAAAGTGGAGACGCTCGACTAAGATGTGTACCTGCTTCCCCTTAAATCCTTTCTGGAAGTCCGCGGCAAAAATACAACCTGCGGTGGGCAGAGGGGCCTATGTGGCTGATGCTCGCGTCACGTTACAGAACAACGAATGGTCGTGATTCAAGCCGGTTCAATACCAAATAAATAATCATATCGTGGAAGAAATCAATGGATACTTACTCCAAGCCAGTAATTTCGATGAATTGTATAATGTCCCGCGATGACTACATGCGAACGTGTGCCACCAACATCTGGTGGTTGAGAGATACAGCTACGGGAGCTGCTGTGAATTCCGAATTTGCTGCCAAAGCAGTCATGCTTCCAGTAGCAGGTGTGGAAAATGCTGATGCACTGAACGAAGAAAATTTCAGAAACAATTTTAAACTAGCACGTAATGCTACCTACACAGTCAGGTTTGCAACTATACGTGCTCTCACCGATACCAGCCACGAGATCTGCATGATGCTTCCCCTCAGCAGGATCTTTGAAGTTTGCGGGCATATCCGCACGGTATTCAGAGGTATCAAGCAAACGCTGGTGCTGAAAAGAGATTTTCCCAACCAATGTATCCACAGATCAGTAGCAGCCGATGGACAATTCAACATGACGTGGTTGTCGCCGTGGATGCCCAAAATCACTGGAGCCATCACCAGAACTACACAAAATGTTTTAAAAGGAAACGGTATTTCCAGAAACCATCGTGACATCGCCCACAGGTTATCGAAATAAATCCATCAGAAGAAAAACCCCAAATAATGGTATTTAAGACAACGACATGTGGTACGTCCCAGTAGATTTAACACTGTCACCACAGCAAAAGAAAAGTATTGCTGTGACAACCATGCATAAAAGACAAATTTTGATAAGACTTAAAGTGTCGGTGTTCTCAGGACCTGAGGAAGTCATGCTGACCTACCGTCATGCCACCTTGGTAGCCAAACAAGATAGTGCACGAAGAGGAATTGTCCTTAATTTATCTGCGTCACAGCTGTCCAAACAAGGAGGATTCATGGCACCCCTGTTAGCAGGAATCGCTGAAACGTTAACTCCAGGATTACTCAGCATCGAAAAAGGACGACAACATATGCGGTAAAGGTATTTGCAGCAAAGACATGAGAGAAAGATAAGGTTTTATAGCGGAAAACGAAGTTTCCTCCGCTGTCCATACTCAACCTCAAAAATGAATTAGTACCCAGCGTTGGAAATTTCAGAGGTGCATTTTCTTAGAATCAGCTTCCTTAACACATTGCACCCGACGATAGCTGAGTAATTAAGCTGCAACATTATTACGATGAACATGCCACTCACTGGGTCGCCGTGGTCAACGATCCACGTTACAGCGAAGTTGATTATTTCGATTTGCTTGGTTTACCTCTACCACAATATCGAGACGACTGGAGACAAGTCCAGACTGCACCTTGCCTGATCCTATACGCGGTCTAAACACCTCATGTCATCTTCTTCGAGTCGGGGTATGAACATATACGATCAGCTGTTTTATCTACCAGAACGACTTTCATGATGAGCCAGGTCTTGCTGTGCACTCTGTGTCAACAGGCACGGGTAGTACCCTCTGCTTTTGCTTGCCGTACGAGGAGATGCCTGACCTGCCATTATAAATCAAGACAGAGCCGCTCAGGCAAATAATATGACGACCACAGTGTCCATCATTTTTTTAATCGGCTTCTCTCGCTCAGTTAATGATCATTTAAAGATAGCATTTTCACTAAAAGATTTGACTTCTTCTGACATCTAGTTGTAATGAAAATTTTGCCAATCTGACATTTAAAATTTATTTTAGTATGAGTTTCCACAAAATGACTTCTTTGATGTCTTATTGGTTCTAAATGCAAACGGTGTAATGTTGCCAGAACGAACCTCGCAAAATTTAATTTGAAAATTGTGCTATTGCTGAAAGAAGTTTCATAATTCATCAGTTAAATCAAGAAATGAACGTATCTTGAATTCTTGAAAATTTGTTTCAGACAATAGAGCATCAATACCTTTGATGGACTTTTGTTTTCATATTGTCAGAAATTTGGAATCTTATATTAGAGAATCAGGTCGAAAAAATTAAGAACTAAACTATTTGCACTAAAACAATCTATTGAATGCGTTATCTAGTTATAAACTTCATCACGTCGTATTTGGCTTTCTTTATCAAGAACAATTTATCAATGCAGTCATTTAACATTTCAGAGCCACGGATCATAATTCTTCTTTTGTACGTTATGTTGTAAATGAGAGGTATTACATGGCATAAGGTTATTAGCCATGCTTTTGTTGAACAAGAAGATTTCACAAAGCCCATTTCCTTATTAGCGATGCTTGGATGCAAAATCATAATCAATCGGGTTTAATTATTACAAATATTGGTATAAAATGAGCAAACAAACAAAAGATAAATAAAGTCGTGTGAGAGAATAAAGGATCGTACGATGCATACAGACAATATAACATTCAGCTTGGTCCCCACCCCCAACCGTGGAAATCTGTACTCTCGGAAACTTACAACAAAATAATATCTAATGTGTATTGGTCACTTTAGACTGCGTGTTGAATAGAAAACGTAGGTGTTGGATAGTACTTACCTGGATGCTGGATAGAAGAACATTGAGTGTTAATAACTCCAAACGGCATTTCACATTGTATAATATAAGGTGATTGAAAATAGATACCTGTGTACAAGCATGTTTGTGTTTGGATGCCTGTTCTTAAGTGTGTGTTTGATCTATTTCTCAATCCTGTTTAAGGTCCATATAATGTTCTGTTTGTGTAATTGTGTATTAATTCCTACTTTTTGACTCTCATTGGATTGCACAAATAAGCCAATGCTCATTCTTAAATATGTCTTTGGTCTCGTCTCCATCTTTTACTTCCCCATGCTGCTTAATATAAACTGTGCTTGTATATGTGCGTAAGCACTGCAACACTTTTATCTGCTTTCGCTCCGTTTATGCCGAAATGTTATTTTCTCAAAACGCATGGACACTACATATGTGATGCAGAACCTCGTGACTAATTATGACTTCGGTTGATTATTTGGAAAAAATAACTCACTCTCAACAAGTCATATATCACATTTCGCTCAAGGTTCGAAAATAGTTGTAAACAAAGGAGCTGAGATTGGATATAGTCAGCATAAGTGTTCGAAATTTCATAGTGCAGAAACCTTAATTACTAACAAACTAATAAACATATATCTACATCATAAAGCATGTGCATTGCAACACAATTGATAATTTTTCTCCAGGGATAATAAATTGCGTTTTAGTGAGAGGGTTGTATCATGTTTTAGTTTTAAAGAAGGATATGCTGGTGTATGTGTGTAATCCCAGCTTTTCTTTTGTGATTTTCAATATTATGAATGAATGGGTGTTGTTCACGCTAAACGTGCGCATTTAATAGTAAATGTGGAGTTTTCGAAACTCCAAAACGGCGTGTTGGATAGCAAATGTGCAGTATTAACCACACCAAAGGTGTTGATAGTGAAGTGTGGGTGATGGATAGCAGTTATCTGTGTGTTGGTCCAATATGTATGGCACTCATGTCAAAGCAATGCATATATGCATTACAATGGATTTAATAAATTATAACTAAAGAATTTCTCGCTTAGTATGAATATTTTAAACATTTTGAATTAATATATTGTCATTAGTTTTCTTTTGAAAGTATGTCTCTTCTCTATTTACAGCACCAATCAATATCATATTATTTTTCTCAATGTGTAAATCCCTAGACAAACTTGTACATGCCATAATGGAGATTGAAGGGGAGAAATTGCTCAAGCAGAAAAAAATTGGAAAATCTTCATAAAAATGTACCAACTGAAAAATAAAATAAATTATGATGACACAACATTATATTTCCCTGTGTCCTCAATTGTTAATTTTAAAAAATGTTTAAACATTTTGTCAGCGATATAACTAGTGAAGTGGAATTCGGTGTTTCTTTCTGCAAATGGAAAGTATTATAAAGTGCAATTGTGCGTAGAATTCAGAAATTGTAGTTTGCAAAGATCATTATTAACTCAGTGATATGCACATTTGTAATAGCTTACGAAACATTCATAACAATTATAACAAACACTCCCTTACAAATAGTTCATAAATAAGAAATCGCATTTAAAAATCGTCCCATTAGCTTCTGTCTGATAATGTTTCCTCTTTCATTGACAAGACTATTAAATATCACTTCCTTATTATTCTCTTCATTGTTACCATTGTCATAGTTCATGCGTTACTTTTCATTAATTGCCTTGTTGTGCAGTTTGAAGACAGCTGCGATAACCTTCACCCATTTTGGGGCTGTAAGAGTAAATTCCTTCCTGTGTTGCGGATAAACCCATATATGAGACAATACAGCCTTAAATTCTTACGAACAAAGATACACAAAGTTTCAATAAACTACTGACAGAAGCGTTTAATAACATCATCTAGAGGATTTATTGAACTCGCGGTACTGATGATATCGAAAATTGGGAACCAGTCCAGAATGGGTGGACGACAAAATTGAGTATCTATGGGTTGGCTGGCCAGCATTCGTTTATATTGAAAGCTATAATTCAGTAAACATCATCTTTTAAGAGCTTATAGTAGTTGTTAATGAAATAAATAGACAATGCTTTATTGATGGAAATTCAGTCGTTTTAAAGTTTTGATTTTGCAAAACTCACTATGAAATTATCATCTGAAGCTTTTGTGCATAATTGAAGTCACATATTACAAACACATGCAGATCCAAAACATGTCTCGGCTCATATGGTTTTCTGTGTACATAATCTGTTATCAAAGATGCGTCTATACTGATGAGTATAGGTCTGATTATGAGGGCATAGAAATGTTAAAGTTACTGAATTTGTTATATCATGGTGTTTGCATAATTAATACCTTGAGTCCTACAGAGAAAAAGAGCCATTCAGTGCTTGTACATATGCATCTAAAATAAATATTACCATAAATGCAAAAATATGCTTCTATTTGTGGATAACAAGCAAGATGAATCTCTTTTGTAAACCTCATTGTTACTTTCAGTGGGATATTAAAAACACTTTCAGATGGCAAATGTTGCAATGAAAGGGGAGTGGTGAAGTGTGTCGATTGAACTATGTCAGGTGGATTGTTTGTTTAACATTCATGCGATAAGATATATAACATTTATATAATTTGCCTTTTATAGACTAATTGTGACAAGCGAAGTAACACTTCCTTGTTATGTTTTGAATCATTATGTTTCAGATATAATCAGTTAGGTCTCTATCACCATACGAAAAGATAATGACCTCTCGTGAACAGTTGTCCCGCCAAATTCCAAATTCATTCGATGAATGTTTTGAAAATTCATATGTTTCAGTTGGCTTATGCCTACCAAACTGTAAAATATATGTGATTTGGGGGAATTGTAGATACTTTTAATATTTTTTTCTGACTTTAAAATTGAACAGTGTATAAAATTATAGTAAGATATAACTAGTAGAATGGAATACAGTGCCTTCTTTCTGAGCTTGGTGTGTAGTATTTCATGTAGTTCCTAACAGCAGTTAAATATATAGGAGAACACATTGAACTGTACCTAAGTCTTGATTTGCACACATCAAATGCCCTCTCCTCAACAGCTCCAGCTTCTGATTGGTCATCATTATATCTCTGTTCTGCTACTGATTTTGATTTGAGTATGGGAGAAATTAGTTAGGATTGTTGAGGGTACCCTGAATCCCCAACAAGCCACTCATTCCCATGGTTCTCAATATGTCGACTCAAACCAAAATTCTTTAGCGTCAATGAAACATGTTCAGATCCATTTCATTTGCTAACAAAGATGACAAATCTTCATAATGTGTTTGTAAGAAAACAACATGTAACAAATGCAAATTCGAAGTCATCTAAAATGTTCAAGACAGAAAAGTACTTGTTAAGGGCTTTCTCACTCCTATAGGCACCCATACTCGGGCAACAGTCCGCATTTACCAGTCATTTTGGACATTTTGAAATATTTAATAAATGCTGGTAAGCCAAATTAAATCATATGTACGCATTGTTTGTAAGTTGCTAATTTTGTTATAAGCACAGGAGTCTGACATTTTAGTGCAAGGGAAAATTCTGCTTAAGCATGGTCGTTTACGTAACTTACTACAGCAGTTCATTAACCACAGCTTTGCCACATTTGCTATTATCTAACATATGTCGCCAGATCAACTGTTGAAATGTGCATGTGCGGTATTGGTCACAACAAAGTGCTCCGTGGATAATACCTGTGGGCCATTGGTCACTCCAGAACTTTCGTTTGCATTTATAATACCTATCGTCATTTTCTATATCAGCCTCACCATCAGCATAAAATCCATGATTAGCATGTGTGCATTTTTTCGGTATCTTGCTAACTGCAGTTACTACAATTGTGTCATGGTCCATTAATAGTTCCAGTTCAACAGAACAAATCATCGGTGAGGCACCATAAACGAAGCGTGGGCTATTATTGTAGTGATCTGGTTGTAACTTGTAGTTGTAATGCAAACGTTCCTGACCTCTTCGGAAAAGACTTTTTTTTATAACATTTAACCCAATGGGTATCTCATTTATTCGTTCATGACATAATGATCGTGAGAATTATCTAATGTTTTACGTTTTAAACCATTATGATATCTTGTATATATTGGTCATTTGCTATGTTCGAACTTGAGAACAAAATGTAGAATTATTCTTTTGCTGAACTGGATGTTTTAAATCAAGCAATATTAAAAAATTATTCATAGAGATGGTTGTCCTATTTCTGACATTCTGCCTCCTTAGTTTAAACTGACATGTTTTATTAACAAACCTGTACCGGATTCAATGTTTGTGTCAAATACTCAAATGTTTCACCCATAAACCTAATATATATTTGCCGCAATGATAGTTCTTTCTATTGTTATGTCCTTTTCAATCTATATGAAGCTATTAAATGCAAAATCTACCTAAATATCAGGGTCTTGTCTCACAAATTCGCCCGCTTTCTTATTGGAAATAGGTAAATTTCAAAATATTACTGTCCTGGTCACAAAAGCAAAGTTTGTGAGAAATAATAACCATTTTCTATACTTTTTAGGCATAAGCAATTACGAAATAGCAGTTACTACCCAGGAGCAAAAAAAAATGTGTTACATAGTGTAATAATTGCTAACCGACACTATAAACATTACATCAAATTGCTTGAATTTTAATTTTGAACACCTGATCTTAACATGGTTTAATTTCCCACATAAGCAAATGTCATTATATTTTATAATGTTTGGGATCGGAAGTTCACGCTCAGTACATTATATGGGATCTCATTGAACCTATAGTTAATCTGTAAGTCACGTAAATGGCTGTATGTACTAAAAATACCCAAATTTGTTAGTTTCGTATTTAATATTATTATATATGGTAATGCATTCTAATTTATTAAATTGACAGTGTGTGGTATTTATGCATCAGCTATAGAGTACTATATCTAAGGCAGAGTTTCTTTGGGAGCGTGACGGATAAAGATAATTCACTAGTGGCCACGAGCTGAAACAGTTATACGCTATATTTGTGCTGAGTTATAACCACAAGTTTATTTTTTGCCACGCATATAGTTCAGTGAGATCATATGGGCGCAAATTTGATATTGTGTGGTATCCTATCTTTGGCGGTCGATGTCAAAATTGCTTAGCTGTATTGTGTTTGGGAATAATGCAATTCTCGCTCTGGTTTTGTTACATATGCCGAGTCTACAAAACTGTACTATTAGCGCAGAGAACCGCTATAATGCAGTACAAGTGGCAGGCATCCACATAACTAGTAAGACTCCGCCAGGTCTTTTAAGTTGTGCTGCAGACAAAACAACATGCATGTTTTTCACTTTGTTAAGTTGACAATAGTCTCTAGCAGCGGAAAGAAGAAGTTTCTTACTTTTAGCTTGAGAGAGAGAGAGAGAGAGAGAGAGAGAGAGAGAGAGAGAGAGAGAGAGAGAGAGAGAGAGAGAGAGAGAGACAGAGAGAGAGAGAGACAGAGAGAGAGGTTAACTTCTTGATACGATATTTCCATGTGGAAAGTTTAACTTTTTTGATCTCATGAGACATATTCCTAATCGGTTTTTGAAGCATCAATGTCATATTCACCAACACGATGAAAGTTCTATGGTGGCAATTGTATACAAACATCCTTTTTATACCATATCCTATCATAATATTTGTCAGGTTAGGGAAAACATTTGGGAGCTAAACTTGTGACTTATTCATAGTTTTTGACATTATTTTTGCTGTACTATTCAAAAACTGCCCAGTATAAATTTTGGAAGCCTTTTTGACTTGCGCTGTAGTTAGCTAAAGTGTATATATGGTGTCCTTTCCGAAAACATGTAATTTTCCTGGCTAAACATGGATAGAACGAGTAGAGAACATAATTAGCGAAACTCCTTATAATGTTTCTGTGTTTAAGCCTTATTGACTTCATTTATTCAACCCGATTACATAGTTCTATTTTGCGCTCGCAAATGTAAAGAAAATGGTATGCGATTGCTATTAGAGTTGACATTATTTCCAAATTGTTTTTTAATTGATATTGCGACTTCTATAATGCTGTGTGAATTATTTATGGCGACGAAGACTTCGCTGTCATGAAAAATCCTGATGGTGCGTTTGACCTAAACTGTAAATGACGTGATTATAGCATCCTTTGGTTTCAAATGATCCTAGGCTGCATAAGAGTTGATGAGCACGTTGTTTGCACCTCTTATGTTCACGGGATATTTTTCTTCATGATAGCCATCTTAGTGATACAAATTGTGAGTTGATAAATCCTGGCAGATATCCTAAGCAGTTGTAAATCGTTAAGTCAATACTGCAATAGCCTGTGAGTGTCAAGCGAGTTTTACGCGTAACATAATGTTGACAGCAACATGACCTTGCTCTGTAATGCTTATTTTATTTTCATCAGTTATATCGACAAAGTATGCACCTTACACAATGATCAAAACTGATTCTGTATGATTATCCAATCTAAACTTGTTAATACTTGCTGTAACATTAAAAAATCATAAATTAATGCGAGTATCTTACGACAACTCTACCTGAGCGTAAAATTGATGCTGCTTCATTGAGCCAGCTTGGTATATAAAGGAGAGTTTGTAACATGGTTGTATAAATACTTGTACAAATATTGTATTCATCTTTGATAAGTAAACTTTGATTAATTAAAGAATTAGTGGTTCAATGATCTTATTGTCGACTTCAAGACCAACATTTGCAGCATGTTTACTAGCCGCCAATCTTATCATAATTATTCATGTTTAGCAAGTTCCTTTCATACGGCAACAGTCATTATGGTCTTCTTACTAATTGTTGTGTTTCCCTTAACGAGAATATTTTTGTGGCCAATAGTTTGTGTTGTTCTTCAGAGGATATCCTGAGCAAATCACTTATCTTTGATGTTGCTGATGGTTGTTCAGAGCAGCAGAGGAGGCGAATCCTACAACGTTTTCAGACAAAATTACGGCTTCTACGGCCTATTCCAATTAGAGAAGGGATGTATATGTCTTATGGATGGGGGAGGGGGAGAAACATGGATATCAAACATGAACATCGATTTTTCCTACGAAAAAAAAATAGTCTCCATTTGTGAAAATTCGAAATGGGTTAAAAAAACTCCACCGAATCGTATCCTACGATGAAAGTCCCTTCAGGACTTTACAAACAGACTAATTTGTAAAACCTAACCTTGTAAATCAATCAGATTATTAGATTGGTCAGTGAGTTTGAAATTAATTCTGGTTAATGAATCATTATGACACCGCATATAGACTGGATTCACCGGAGACTCAATGATTAAAAATCCTGGAGGAGCTGTTGGTGCAAATGAATATAGAATATATCCTTGCTGAGCTTGATTTGATCGTTCGAGATTTATTTGATAGCTTCCTTCGATGACATCACATACTAAATTAAGCGCAATCACTGAGGATATATTCACGTTGAACGGAGCAATATGCCTGCCGCCACCGTCTGGGTCATTATTATGTTTGAGGATTTTTTTTTCCACGCATTTCGAATTATTTTAAAACCAACATCGATGGCATCACTGAGAAGTTGTTTTAGTTCTGGTACGTTATATTCTGGTAGTTTGAATGTCGGAATATCTTTGACGGGGATTTTATATTGATCTGCAAATAAATCTCTTGTTTTAGGATTACTGTCACCTAATACCTCTTGAATAATTTGTGAATGAAATGTTTCCATGTCACTGATGATTTTGTTACATGTTTCATGACGCTGATAAATTCATCTCGGGTGAGAGAGCCGGATTTAAGGAATATTAACAACAGTGAAAAATCATTATTTATTGCTGTGAAATTTTCGGCAACATTGAAGTTAGGTCTATGAAATTCTTCTCTACTTGGATGTGTTATACCGATTGCTAAAAATTTCGGTTTGTCATAGTCGCTATAACTCTTTATTGGATTATCAGATTTTATCCTGTCGGTGATATAATCAGTTTTTTTGTGGTTCAGGTGGTAAATTAACGGGTTCTTCCCGGGGTGGTAATTCAGGCCATCCTAGTACGGTCCTTATTGAGCTTTGATAGATATCTACGACGTATCCTTCTGTGCTTATTTTAATGGCAGATGAACCGTTATAGCGATTTTCGATTCCTTTCCAGTAATCGATTTTATTCTACGCGCTAATTCAGCATTGATTTGTTCAATTTGTTCAATTTGGTATGACCCTGTTGGTATTGAAACAACGTTCCAGTCTGGAGTCCCGTCTGGTTTATTATTATTTGCAAATACCAAGGAATTATTGGGTTGTTGACCGCCAAATGATTTTGATCTGATATTATGCCAACTATGGTATACTCGTAATTTTGCTAGCGCGATTTCCTTCACTGGAACAGGGGAAGGGAAATTCACACTGAATTCTGGATTCGTTGAGGTTATTGAGATCATGCTTGTTTGTAATGGGTTCGTGTTCTCCACTATTTGTTGAAGTAATTCCATCGGTGTTGTCATTGTTATTATACTCATGTTGTATTTCTAATTTTGACATCGCGGAATCATAAATACTGACCATCGCTGAGAACTCACTATCTGATATAATTGTATCATCGAGCGATGACGATATCAATGAGGATAATTGCGAGTATGCAGTGGATACAACATGAAATTGAATTAAGTAATCTTGCAGTTTACTCTGGCTGCATGATGATATTTTTTTGTGATCCCGGTTGATATACCCGCGATTGTAGCCGCCGCAGAAATGAAAATTGGAACTACGACCGGGACAATCATTGTAACCGATGCAAGTATTTTCCGGCACCAGCGAGAACGCCTGACACCGAGTACATAGTAACATCAATTGCGATGGTTCTTCGTCGGTATCTTTTTATTTTTATTTGAAACTCCTCGGCGAGGGTTTTAAGTCTAGTTTGAAATTCTCTGACCTGATCATAGCGATATTGCGATGATGAAATCATTGTTATTTTAAAAACGCAAGCGTTTTCAATTGCGATTTCAATTGAAACCGTTATTTACTTAAATCCGCTACGAATTCCAAATACCACGTTGTTGAAACCCTAGCCAAAGATTTATCAGTAGATGTTATCGTGAACTTTTCAGTTGTATCATTGTCAATGATCGTTGAAATCGTATTGTTGACCCCGGATGAACTTGACGATTGAATATTGAATTGAGTCGTTGTTACTAGTGTTAATCGATAAATACCTTTGACGGTTGCAGTGATATCTAATTTGTTGTTTGTAGGTATCCACGCAAATGATCCGTGTTGGATCGTGTATACTACGTTATTAGTTTTCTCATGAGGAATTTTTGTTTTTTCAATGATTGTTATCATCCTCGGAAAATCAGTTTTGATATCTTCGATGAAGTTTTTCGTCTCATCAATAAATTAATTAATTTCAGCGATAGATGGTGTAAATACAATCGGAGACCCAAAGAACTTATGAGCGACATTTCTACGAAAATTATTATTATTTTTCAAATGATCGTCAAATTCCTTATCGTATTCAGTGAATCTATCTGTAATAGTCGAGAAGAGTACACCCGGTTTGAGTTTACCCTGATCGGAAAATAACACGATAGTATCCTCGATTGCGTTTCGTTGTTCAACCAAAATATCATCCAACGACACATTACTAGTTTTCAATTTACCCTGACTATCTTGAAATACAACTATTTCATTGGGATCAACACTTGTTAGGTTCAAAGTCTCAGCTATTTCATCTTAAATTTTTTTTTTATATCACCCGTTGCAGTGTCATTGGGTTTGGGTTTCAGAGGTCTTCCCCAAATATCAATCATGTTATTGTAAAACTCCCTCTCTAAAATCTTTGTTGACGACTACGACGTTGCCAGCGATTACTAGTGTATTCATTTACGACAACATGTGGTGGTTTTCCCTTTGGGTTACCCAAAGAGTTAGAAATAGCATCGAGGACATTTAATACTTCGCTGCCACATATTGGTGGATCATTCATTTGTTGTGTTGGTAGCGTAGAATACCAAGTCTTCATTGGCAAAGTTTTTATATAACTCATAAACTCTTTTGGCGGGGCTAATCCATATGAATCAAATTAGACAATCCCACGTGGATTAATAGCGTATGCAACCCAGTGACTTCCAGGTCCTGTGCTGTTATCGAGATTAATGATACCGGTTTCAACGTGATTAGGTTGTGCTGGTAATTGAAACCTCTGAAGTTTTTTATGGCTAGTTTTTTAGCAGCATCGATTAAATCAAAATTGGACATAGGAACCATAGGTTCCTCAATCAAAGATTCTTCAATCGAAGATTTCTTAGTTAACAAACCGGTCCTAGTCTTAGGCCTTTTCCGCTGTACCATGAATACGGGGTTCCTGGTAGTCTTAGGCCTTTTCCGCTGTACCATGAATACGGGGTTCCTGGTAGTCTTAGACCCTTTCCCTTTTTTTTATAACCCTGCCCAATTGCCTTTTTTAGTGCCATTCCTGCCGCGGTACCAACAGCCCCTAACGCTGCCGCTTTAGCCACCGCCGGGGATGCTGCTGCAATCAAGGCCGGAACTGCAGCTAACAATGGAAATATACCACCTGATTTTATCATATTTTTGATAGCAGCCGCAGAAAGAGTAATCTGAACACCTTTTTTTGCTACAAGTGCATCATTGAAATGTTTTATTTGACGAGTTGTCAGTGATAATTTATTTGCACCAACAGTCATTTGATTAGGTTTCAACGTGATTGTGGTCCCGCATTTTTTAGCCGATTCTGATTGCAATTTTTTTATTTGACCAGGAGTTAACGCAACACTAATATTACTATATGACATATTATATATAATATATTGATTCTAAATCGTTTACAATTTCAATGAAAAATCGTTCAAAGATTTTCTACAGGCGCATCTACCACTCTCATTCTTCCTGCAACACCTTCGAGTAGCATTGATTTGTCACTGAGAATGACAGCAACTGCTCTATAATTAGCAATAGCACCACGAGTCACATTAGCTCTAAAATGTATATCAACGACGGACTGTCTTGTTAAATCAAGATGTTCCAGCTAAAAGTAATAGATCGGATACAGATTCTTAAAGTCGTATTGTGATATTTGTAGACCAGTATCAACATTTTGATCACGTGCCATAAACGACAACAATCTATGATACACGCGTGCAATATGATTTTCACCGTAATCATGTTGTACATCTTCAGATGGTTCCTGCTGGCCGTTTATTCTCAGTGAGACGTCTTTAACACCTAATGGATCAAATATCATATGACTGAAACGTTGATCGCCAACTCGTGTGTTATCCTGTAACGCTACGAATATATGACGTGGCGCAGCAACACATTGTTTTGATGCTAGGTTCCAAGTGAATAACCCGTTGATATTTGATTGTTTAACATCCGTGGTCACTGATAACCAACTCAACAACGACTTTCCTCATTGGTCCATAAATGATAGTAATCGTTCTTCTGCGGTGATTGATGGAGTCAACACTGGCATCCACAATGATATTTTTGTTAAAATGACTTTACCAGCATCAGCATTGGGATTTGCATTGTCTGCTGGAATCCTCCAAATTGCGTCATTATCATCACCCTTTCGTACAAGCGCTACTGTATGCTTCGCCCCGTAGATAACTTTTCGGACGTTTCTACAGAATCCAAATATGTGATGCAGTGGAATTGCGCATGAAAATGATTTACGAGCCCCTTGCAACATTGAAATACGTGTTGCAGCTCCTAGATTGAAATTAACATCGTTGTTTATAATCATATCCTCGGCATCAATATTAGCAGTGCCAGCATTACTCTTTGGTCGTCTTACAACAAATTGATTTCCTCCAGCGGTATTTTTAACATATTTTGCAAACATCATAGAAGGTACCGCCGATCTTGTATAATCATCAGAATATCTCGCTAACCCGATTATTGTTGTAGCCACATCAACATCACGATCTATAGACTCAATTTCTTTTCCATCGATGAGATATCTAGCACTCTCAAATAGCGCCATGATACCATTATTGACAAACCCGACTTGAGTACCAGCTGGATACGGTGCTGGTACAGCAGGAGTATCAGCAGCTGTTACAAGTTCACCTTCTACTTCAATAAACGCTTCAGCGGGTAGAAAGTATTTACTGGTATCATGGACTTGAAGTTCAATTCTTGATCGACTATTTGAGTCTATTGCATGATAGGCGTAATATTGATAATCGCGTACAGAATCATCCTTGCCAGCTGGGGCGTCTATATCAAACGCTGGATCAGGTGACCTTTTGAACATTTTATTCCATTTATCAGAGTCTAAATCGTGAAATTGTAAACGATTTTCATCGTCGTAGTTTTTTAAAGCCACTTCCTGCTATCATATTTGCAATATTGCTTTGGTCGGGGTTTATCAACGACGCTAATTTTTCATCTACTGCGTTATTTATAATTTTACTAACACTTGCAGGCATTTCCGCTGTAGACGGTAACGGTTTCTTTTTTCGTCTAACTAATGATGTTATTTTATTCTTCTCGGCTGAAAACGCTTTCCCGGCAAGATCTCCAACAGCACTAATACCCTTATCACGAATAAAATCAATAGCTTTCATTGATAATTGTTTAGCTAACGGCATCACTTTTGGAGCCATTCTTGCAAATAATCCTGCAATTGTATTACCTAAACCATCACCATAGTATGCTCTATAAACTGGAAATCGTGAATTAATTACATAGACGGGGGTTGGTTTATCATGATTATAGTGTATGATCATTATTTGAAATCAGAAACAATTTTTCAATTGTAAAACAATTTGCCAATTTGAATTCAATCACTATGATACCCATTTGCTAACTCGTCAATGAAATTTCGATATGTGCTGATATGTATGATACCGCCTTAAAATAACCGTCTACATATATCAGCTGCTTCATTAATTATTTCTGGAGAGTTATTTCCAGCTCGGAACCCTCCTACAAGAACGTCTAATCGTGATATATCATTGATAACACTACCAGGACATGAAATCCTTGGATTTTCACTGGAATCTTGCAATCCACTTCCGCTATAACCAGTTGCTTCATTTAGTTTTTCTAAATCCGTTTCTTGTAAATATCTATCATCATCATCATCATCAGGTGGTAGTTGTTTTTTAGGTGAAAAAGATATTTTCTTTGCAAGTTGCTGTCGCTTTTGCGATTTGGGCGTTTTTTGTTGTTGTTTTATCTCTTCGTATTGATTATACACTATATCCACCGCATTGATATATTCAATGTATGATGCACTATCTGTCTTAATTTGACTTTTTTTAGTTTTGATTTTGTAGAATATATCAGCCCAATGAGTTAAATTCTAAACAAACTTATGATGTTCTGGTTTGAACATTTTTTTTCTGTTTTCATAAGTCGTAACAACAAGCGCAGGAATTTCTGTTGGATCAGTCTTATCAATTGCTGCTAACCCTTCCTCGTTAAATCTCACCCGTAGATCATCTACTGTTCTTTTTTTATTCTGTTTTTTGTATAACCTGTTTTGTTTGTTCAGTTTTCGCTGCTATTTTTTCAAGTTCACCAATAACAGATTTCCCCGTCTCGGGAACATCTCCCCGTATAGCACGCTCTACCCCTTTCGTTGCTGTGGTTACTGGTTTAAACAACTCTTCAGACCCCAAAGCAAAATCAGTTTGTAAACTCTGTCTAGCTTGCAGTTTATTTCTTACAGAGTCACGAATTGGTACAAATCTATTAATTGCATCTAATTGTTCACGAGCTAATCGGGTCGTTAATGCTTCATTGACCATTATTGAAACAGTAAACAATTTTTCAATTGCAAAACAATTGACATGTCGGATGACTTTTAACACCACTGTGGAAGTCATATTTTGATGTTTTAACAGCCCTATCAGGTTTGTGGAAAGTATCATAATTGTATATAAAATAAATAAATCTGATAGTTTCCACACTTTTCCATTGACCATCCATTACCAGTCCATCGATGTTTTCACTGATTTCAATCAAAAAGTGCTAAAAAAATGAGAGTCAGTCACAATCAAAAATGATAAGAGGGTCGGACAATCAAAATCGTTCATTTTTTTGAATTAACGTCCGTAGGTTTCTAATTTTAGAGTTGACTTCCTTTTTCAATTCGTATGCAACGTTTTGAACAGAAGGTGAACAAATATTGAAATATTTTCCGGCTTCGTTCATTGATTGAAATATTTTTTCTTCGTTAGTTGTTGTATTCAAAGATGTCACAGGTCTCTTCCCAACCGTTTTGCAAGTGGCAGTCTTTCCTCGTTTCAAATTCTCACTCTGTGTGATAGCTTCTAAATTATCCAATTTGTTATTTTTTGGATTAGAATCCTTGTGATCAATAACAAGACCATCCTCGATCAATCCATTAAACACCTCGAAGATGAAACGATGGCAGTAATATTTCTTCTTTCCAAACAACAAATACCCTTGATTATTCACAAAACCGACCGGTTTCTTCAGTCTACGGTTTCTTACAACACCATCACTGGATGCCTCATAATTTGTAATCACAGGGTGTGGTCTGAATTCTTGGTTCACTTATATACTATACTATTTGTCTAATTCATTGTTTGGTTTAATGATTACATCACTGGAAAATCTTTCGATGTAGTCTTGGGGAGGTTTTATGATTTTATCCTTGACGTTGTCAGGGTCAAGGACTTTTTCAGGGTCATAATTTCTGATTGATTGTCCATTTTTTATTCTTTTATCATAATAATGCTTCAATTCCCTGTATCGCTTTCCACCACAAGCAATACACAATTGTGATTTTCCCTTGACCCCAACCCCACATCGAATACAGGGTAACGGACCAAGGCTTCCACGTCGAAAACTTTGCATATGATACCAACAGAACTCATTTCTGCATGATTTGTTACACGGGGTTACTGATCCAATCATAAGCCATTTGCAATGATTCATTATACATAAATCTTTCATTTAAATACTTGTTTTTAGTATAGCATGAGGGAGTTAAAGAGAACACCTTCGAAAAATGCTAAATTCAATACTGATAAGGAGTGTAAAAGATTATTGAAAATTAATCCTAAATTTAATCTCGATAGACCAAAAAAAAACGTCCAATAGACGGAAATATGAAAGAGTTTAAGAGATTATTGAAAACTAATCCTAAATTTAATCTCGATAGACCAAAAAAACGTCCAATAGACGGAAATATGAAATAGTTTAAGAGATTATTTAAAATCAATCCTAGATTTAATCGCGATAGACCAAAAAAACGTAACAAGAGATTGTAGAAAATTAATCTCAAACGTCCAAGAGACGGAAACATGAAGGAGTTTAAGAGATTATTGAAAATCAATCCTAGATTTAATCTCGATAAACCAAAAAAAAAATTAATAGACGGTAACATGAAGGAGTTTAAGAGATTATTGAAAACTAATCCTAGATTTAATCTCGATAGACCCAAAAAACGTAACAAGAGATTACCGGCAATAACGGCATGGAAAAATGTTCAATTCAATCTTGATATAGTTTCTGATACACCAAAGAATAAAATTCTTGATAGAGCCATGATTAGTAAAATCAGAGACTGTTTTAATGAATTCAAGCGTGATGGAGCATCTTATTGTTGGTCAACATTTCGAATTGATGGTGTTGTTGACGCTACCATGAATGATGAAAAAGCAGCAGTGATAATTTCACGTCTTGGGAAAAAAAGAAATTTTTTTCGAATAAAATTCCTTATCCGTGATGATGGAAAATGGATTATTAGGGATAAATTTGAACCCATTCTCAGGGACAAAAAATCTGTCACCGTGAATCAAGATTCACAACCAGGATTTTTGACCGGAATTGACAAACCCTACTACGAAAGATCTTATCCTGTAACAGCAGTTGTTTACGGGGTATATCCGCTCAATGAAAAATCTGATATTTCAAAACTAGCACCCATGAAATATTCGACAAGGCTCAATTGTGTAGCAGAACGAATAATGGAACACTTCACAAATGCGTCCCGGGGAAATAAACTAAGTGATCTAAGACAAAAAAAAAAAAACCGAATGGGAATTAACGGTAAAAGAGAATGGGGCAACAATTCAGGATATAACCAAATTAGAAACATCACTGAGATTTACAATATCGGTAAGAACAATCACCGGTGAAGTATTATACGAATCGAAATATAATGAAAATGGAGCTCCATTTGAAATTATTGATCATAATGAACACGCATGGTCATCTGCAGTAACAATATTTCCACGGGATAGAACTGTAAAATATCTGTTGGGAACAGAAGAGTTTTTTTTCAGAGCAGAAATTATTTGATGCTATTTACAATTTGAGTTAAAACGATCCTGTGTCAATGTGGCTATTTCATAGTACTTCAGACGATGAATGTGGATTCGATCAGTTTGTAAGACCCAACGGATAATTGTACCGTACTGAAGAGCTGCATAATCAAATGAAACAACTAGCTAGTGAGTTTTCTGGGGGAGAAGACAACGATCAATTATTAGCAAACTATTTTACACTACCATCAATTGCAGCACATTTTGCTAGAAAGAAAAACGCGTGGAAAGCAACGAGAAGTGAGTTTTTATCAGAAGTCAGATTGTCTTGTCTTGAATACAGCCATGGAGGATTATGGAATACAAAATACGACCCTGAAAACGTTATTTCCGTTGATATGATTGCGTGTTATCCAGGAAGTTTTCTTGGGTATGGAGAGTGTGCTAGATATTTCAAACGATTTGGACACCCCACATACGAAATGGCCCGTGTTGCGATTAATGGACCACTGCCTGATTTTGATTTAACCGGATTCGCTCGTGTAGTATCATTTGAAATGGCTACAGGACTTCATCCGTGTAGTTATCTTTGGATTGGTAAACACATGGCTGAAAAACACTGGATGCCAATAGTGCAGCAGAGGAGGCGAATCGGACAACGTTTTCAGACAAAATTACGGCTTCTACGGCCAATTCCATGTAGAGAAGGGATGTATGTGTCTTATGGATAGGGGGGAAAACATGGATTTCAAACATGAACATCGATTTTTCCTACGAAAAAAAAAATAGTCTCCATTTGTGAAAATTCGAAATGGGTTAAAAAAACTCCACCGAATCGTGTCCTACGATGAAAATCACTACGATGAAAGTCTTTACGACGAAAATCCTTTC
Source organism: Unio delphinus (assembly GCA_029339505.1). NCBI lineage: Eukaryota > Metazoa > Mollusca > Bivalvia > Unionida > Unionidae > Unio > Unio delphinus. The sequence goes on along the minus strand of JAQISU010000366.1, from coordinate 1,605,192 downwards.
AGGATGAAAATCCTTTTAGGATTTTACAAACCTAATATTTTATCAAGTCCGATACGATATCGTGTTCGAGGGTCTTCTAAATTTATTGTGACAAATCCGTGTGGGTTTGATTTAGCGCGGCTAAAGAAATTTCTAAATCGATTATGATCCATATCACCGCAGCACCAAGTTTGCCAAATATTTCTAAGAGTATGAGTATCAACTCCGTTAAATACACACAATAAATTGCAGTTATCTCTGATCTCTTTTGGAATCTGTGTGTATCGTTGAGTGACATATATCACGTCCGTGCTTTTATGCCTGCCTCGCGAAAATATTCTAGCAGGATTTTTTTGTTTATCTAACATCACATCGTCGTATACAACTAAATTGTTGATACTTCCATCGAGGTCTTCTACTGATGGTGCCTCGTCAATATCTGTAATAAATTCAATAATATTCTCACCGGCAATCTCTGAAGCGTTTTCATTGAAATCTTTTAACACTTCATAGCATCGTTGATCATCTACGCTAGGGGCATTTAAATACAGCTTATCCCATTTCATCCATCTCATTATTAAATTAAGCAACAATTGCGTTTTGCCCGATCCAGATGGCCCGATTATAATCATCCGGATAGAGTTGGTAGCGCTGCAACATGCTTAACTGATTCTCTTGTTTTAGTCGCTGAAAAATCAATTATATTCATATCTCTATACATAATTATGGATCTATATTGTGTGAAGTGTAAAACGCGTACTGGCACAGATGACTTGACGACGATTACAACTAAAAAAAACGATCAGCGCTTTCTGGTAAATGCGTACAATGTAGTACAAAGAAATTTAGATTTGTTTCTAAACCCATGGAGCCTTTAAAAAAAGACGAGGAGGTGATATTGCAGCCAAGTTAGCAAAACTCCCTGGAACCCCATGGGCAAAGTATCCAGGAGAAAAACACTTCCAGGATATAGCTACTGTGGTCCCGGAACACGATTGGATATCAGACTTGATGATCAAAACCAACCTCGACGTGGTGAAGAACCAATAAACGCCATTGATAAAGCCTGTCACCTTCATGATGTCGCTTATAAAAGCAGTAATCTGCAACACAGGCATCTAGCAGATGTGAAATTAATTCATGTGTTGAATGCCATTCCTGATAAATCCTTCAAAGAAAAATTAGATTCATGGTTAATAAAATCGGCTATGAAAAGCAAATTGATGTTAGGTGCTGGTAATTAATAACAACATGGAATCTATTTACTATTCTCCGAAAGGATACTGGAGGGGTAGCGCTGCAATCAATAAACTAGCTAGCGCTGCAAAAGTGAAAAAGGCCACTGCGGCTAATTGGTTATCCAAACAGGCACTATGGCAAATTTATCTACCACCGCCTAAACAAATTAATTACTCGCATTTTGATGTGACCAGACCCAATGAAGTTCATCAGGCTGATATATTATTTTTGCCACATGACCACGGTTACAAATACGCTCTAACCATAATTGATATTGCAAGTCGATACAAAGAAGCAGAACCGTTAAAAACAAAATCGGCCACTGAAGTTGTTTCTGCATTTGAAAGGATTTATCGAAAGGGTCCTCTGCGTTGGCCAAATCTATTACAAGTTGATCCTGGCAAGGAATTTCAGGGTGCAGTGTTATCTACAATGAAATATCACAATGTCGCTATCAGACGAGGACACACTGCGCTACATCGTGATCAGGCAATTATAGAACGGTTTAATAAAACCCTTGCTGAGCGGTTATTTGGATATCAATACGCAAAAGAAATCATCCAAGAAAAAAGATCCCGTGAATGGGTTAAAAGATTACCAGCTGTGATTACTGCACTGAATAACGAGATTACTAGAAGAATTAATTTGAAACCTATCAACGCGATTAAAAAGAAGTTTATACCTAAAATGGAAATTCTTCGAATTTCACAAAAAGATTTCAAAGAACCAATTCTTGGTAGTAATGTCACTGTGAGGTATTTATTGAACCAGGAGAGCTTAAAGGGGGCAGAAAAAGGGCTACTGATCCTATTTGGAGTGTTACTGCACACAAGATATCCGGCATAACACGATCTACGTGTAGACCTCCAATCTATAAATTGGATTCAACTGCCCCTCAACGGGGATTTACTAGACAACAATTACATGTAATACCCGGGGATATTCAATTACCACCGCATGGTCTTAACTAGCGCCGTTGCGTCTATTGCACTCAAGACAAGTCAACATCACATTGTTTCTGACATGACCGAGACTGTTATTTTTTCTGTCAACAGTAAATTGGCGAGGATCCTTATCCGAATACTGCCAACGCATTATACAATTGCAACTTGCGCAGTGATTATTCTGTTGTTTCTTCAAAGTGATTATTAATCCAGCATCAATGTCAAATTCTCGTTGTTTTTTTTGTTTGTCTTGTTGTTTGTAACCGTAGAGTCGTTTATCAATAATTTTAACATCAATATCATCCATTGTTGTGTCATTATCATCGCCTGACTCTGTCAGGACAATTCTTCGAAGTTGATTTATTTTTCGTACTCTGGATACTGCAAAATAGACTAAATTTGTCCATTCGATGCGATTATCTACCATCCAAACAATTGTATCCGAAATAGTTAATCGCTGTGAAGAATGTGTTGTTGCTGCGTATCCTAGCGTCCACGGGGATTTATTAGCACGCATTGCATCTTCAACGACGCTGATATCAACCAGCACAATATCATTTAATACGAGAATTTGTTTTTCACGCTGTCCTTGAATATCAAGTTCTATATTCTGCTTTCGTGTATCCGATGGCCTATAACATAACGGTACTGGAAGTGTTGCAAATTTTTCTTGATGCAATTCAAATAACTTCATCTGAAGTGAGTCTCTGACTATTTTTCTACTTGCAATTATCAAATCATTTGGTCTCCACATTTCCCAGAAATCTTTTAATGGAGTTTCCGAAATTATTTCACGCGCTATTTCACATTGGATTCTATCCGGTTGTAATCTAATTAGTTTCTTAAATTCTCGTAATTTTTCATCAAGTTATCTATAATCAGTACTAATTTCTTCATAATAGTCTACAAAACCCTTTAGCCATTCATGTGGAGATGCACCGACAAATGGTGGTGGTTGGCCGTGATCACCGCACATGACGATTTTTGTATTTTTCAATAACAACCACTCAAGAAATATTTTTAATACATCTTCTGACACTGTGTCTATTTCATCCCAAATGATGATTTCAGGAATAAATTTCTCGCCCATACGCTCAGGAGTCCATTTATCTCCTTTCCATCGAAAAAAACTGTGATAAGTACAGGCATTTACCCCTCGCTGTATCATTTCTCTGGCAAGTCTGTGAATTGGTGTTAGCACAATCATGTTGGACTTCCCACGGAATAACTCAATTGCCCGAGTTGTTTTTCCTGACCCACCTCAACCGTTTAAATAAACTGTTTTATATCTGCAGATTGGATCAGATATCGGTGGTGCATTAGAAAATTCTGATTGAATCTCTTTGAGATTCCGATAATTATTTCAATTGTAACATCTGCTGATTGAATATAATTATGAATCATTTCCCGCTTAATTCTCCATGACCCCCAATTCTTGTTTTTCTCACTTTGTGAGGCACTTGTCAAGGAATTTATGAATTCAGCCATTTTGCTATTTATGTAAAATGAATCAGTGGCAACTCTAACTGCGGTGTTATGAAATTTATTGATCATCGAAAACAAATTAATAGAAGTATAACCGAGCATAGAAGCTCTCAAATGTGTGTACTGCGGATTGTATCCATCATTGTAAGTAACAATTGTACCCAATTTGTTTCCATCGGACAGAAAAGCGTCTTTACGATTGACAAATATCCCCTTATTCGTTAAATCCGCGATTACAAAATCGTATTCAGCATTGTCTATAATCAACCGTGAATAATATCTTGTATTGTCATATTTGCCACCCTGAGTAAATTTACCGATTATTCTTCGTCCAAGATCTTTTGCTTCGTTGTTTCTGATTTCAAATAACTGTTTGGACCAATCCATGATTTGTTGTTCATTAAAATCAGGAAACAGTTTTCGCTGTTCGCTAATTATTTTTTCTAGATCGGGTTGTGGTAACCAGACTGATTTCTGTGCTCGATAGGATATAATTGCTTCACTGACAATTAATGATTTTAACATCCCACAATCAATCATATACCGTAATAACACTATTGGCATCCAGTGTTTTTCAGACATGTGTTTACCAATCCAAAGATAACTACACGGATGAAGTCCTTCAGCCAATTCAAATGATACTACACAAGCGAATCCTGTTAAATCAAAATCAGGCTGTGGCCCATTAATAGCAACACGGGCCATTTCGTGTGTGGGGTGTCCAAATCGTTTGAAATATCTAGCACACTCTCCATACCCAAGAAAACTTCCTGGATAACACGCAATCATATCAACGGAAATAACGTTTTCAGGGTCGTATTTTGTATTCCATAATCCTCCATGGCTGTATTCAAGACAGGACAATCTAACATCTGATAAAAACTCACTTCTCGTTGGCTTCCACGCGTTTTTCTTTCTAGCAAAATGTGCTGCAATTGATGGTAGTGTAAAATAATTTGTTAATAATTGATGGTTGTCTTCCCCCAGAGAGTTCTCTGGAGAAAACTCACTAGCTAGTTGTTTCATTTGACTATGCAGCTCTTCAGTACGGTACAATTCTCCGTTGGGTCTTACAAACTGATCAAATCTTTATTCATCGTCTGAAAGCACTATGAAATAGCCACATTGACACAGGGTCGTCTTTGCTCAAATTGTAAATAGCATCAAATAATTTCTGCTCGGTAAAACACTCTTCTGTTGAGGAAATCTATTTTACAGTTCTATCCCGTGGAAATATTGTTACTGCAGATGACCATGCGTGTTCATTATGATCAATAATTTGGATTGGCGCTCCATTTGATTGATATTTTGATTCGTATAATACTTCACCGGTGATTGTTCTTACCGATATTGGAAATCTCAATGATGTTTCTAACTTGATTATATCCTGAATTGTTGCCCCATTCTCTTTTACCGTTAATTCCCATTCGGTTATTTTTTTTTTCGTCTTAGATCAGTTAGTTTATTTCCCCGGGACGCATTTGTGAAGTGTTCCATTATTCGTTCTGCTACACAATTGAGCCTTGTCGAATATTTCATTGGTGCTAGTTTTGAAATATCAGGTTTTTCAGTGAGCGGATATATCCCATAAACAACTGCTGTTACAGGATAAGACCTTTCGTAGTAGGGTTTGTCAATTCCAGTCAAAATTCCTGGCTTGGAATCTTGATTCACGGTGACAGTTTTTTTGTCCCTGAGAATGGGTTCAAATTTATCCCTAATAATCCATTTTCCATCATCACGGATAAGGAATTTTATTCGAAAATAATTTTCTTTCTTTCCCAAGGCGTGAAATTATCACTGCTGCTTTTTCATCATTCATGGTAGCGTCAACAACACCATCAATTCGAAATGTTGACCAACAATAAGATACTCCATCACGCTTGAATTCATTAAAACAGTCTCTGATTTTACTAATCATAGCTCTATCAAGAATTTTATTCTTTGGTGTATCAGAAACTATATCAAGATTGAATTGAGCATTTTTCCATGGCGTTATTGCCGATAATCTCTTGTTACGTTTATTGGGTCTATCGAGATTAAATCTAGGATTAATTTTCAATAATCTCTTAAACTCCTTCATGTTACCGTCTATTAAACGTTTTTTTGGTCTATCGCGATTAAATCTAGGATTGATTTTCAATAATCTCTTAAACTCTTTCATATTTCCGTCTATTGGACGTTTTTTTGGTCTATCGAGATTAAATTTAGGATTGATTTTCAATAATCTCTTAAACTCCTTATCAGTATTGAATTTAGCATTTTTTGAAGGCGTTCTCTTTAACTCCCTCATGCTATGTAAAAAACAAGTATTTAAATGAAAGATTTATGTATAATGAATCACTGCAAATGGCTTATGATTGGATCAGTAACCCCGTGTAACAAATCATGCAGAAATGAGTTCTGTTGGTATCATATGCAAAGTTTTCGACGTGGAAGCCTTGGTCCGTTACCCTGTATTCGATGTGGGGTTGGGGTCAAGGGAAAATCACAATTGTGTATTGCTTGTGGTGGAAAGCGATACAGGGAATTGAAGCGTTATTATGATAAAAGAATAAAAAATGGACAATCAATCAGAAATTATGACCCTGAAAAAGTCCTTGACCCTGACAACGTCAAGGATAAATTCATAAGAACTCCCCAAGACTAAATCGAAAGATTCTCCAGTGATGTAATTATTAAACCAAACAATGAATTAGACAAATAGTATAGTATATAAATGAACCAAGAATTCAGACCGCACCCTGTGATTACAAATTATGAGGCATGCAGTGATGGTGTTGTAAGAAACCGTAGACTGAAGAAACAAGTTGGGTGGGATAATGGTATGGGGTATTTGAGGTTTACTGCTGGGGGAAAGAAGAAATATTACTGTCATCGTTTCGTGTATGAATGTTTCCGTGGATTGATCGAGGATGATTTTGTTATTGATCACAAGGATTCTAATCCAAGGAATAATTCCTTATCAAATCTAGAAGTTGTTACACAAGGTGAGAATTTGAAACGAGGAAGGACTGGCACTTGCAAAACGGTTGGGAAGAGGCCTGTGACATCTTTGAATACAATAACTAATGAAGAAAAAATATTTTCATCTATGAATGAAGCCGGTAGGCATTTCGATATTTGTTCACCTTCTGTTCAAAAAGTTGCAGAAGGAATAACCAAGACGGCGATTTCAAAAAAGAGCGGACAGAAAGTTCAATTCAGTTATGTCTAATGCGTCATAATTTTCAATTAGAGAAATGTCATTGTTATAGAATAATGAATTCTGAAAAAATGAACAGCATTATTGATGAAATCTTAAAATTGAAAAGTCAGGATATCAAACTATCAGATGGTTTAAATCCTGATCAAATCATGTCGGATTTTCAGGATATAGAATACGGAGTTAACAATAACAAGTATATGCTACGAAAGAAATATGCACTCATCAAAAGAATTCAGAATTCTATTTGGGTCTCTCTTTCATTTTCCAGTGAAGTAATTGTGTTTGTCCCGTTATATACTATCGTAGAGGGAATACGAAAAGAATTGGGTAGCGAATACGAATTGAAAAAAGAGGTTAATTCTAAAATTAGAAACCTACGAGCGTTAATTCAAGAAAATGAACGATTTTGATTGACCGACCCTCGTCGTTTTTTGATTGTGACCGACCCTCGTCGTTTTTTGATTTGCCGACCCTCTTATCATTTTTTGATTTTGACTGACCCTCATTTTTTTAGCATTTTTTGATTGAAAATGTCAAAATCAGTGAATAAAGAATATTTCACACACACTGAATAAAAAATCGATAGGCCCTTAATGGATGGTTTGGTCGATATGATGATTCCGATTGATCAAGAAAAAAGAATGAAGGAAGTGTGATATTAATTATTTTATATACAATTTGGACACTTCCTTCATCAATGATAGAGCCATTAAAACAACAAAATAACGCTTACGTGTTTTCCTCTGTTAGGTTAGGTTCGGAAAAATTGTTTTGCAATTGAAAAATTGTTTACTGTTTCAATAATGGTCAATGGAGCATTAACGACCCGATTAGCTCGTGAACGGTTAGATGCAATTAAAAGATTTGTACCAATTCGTGACTCTGTAAGAAATAAACTGCAAGCTAGACAGAGTTTACAAACTGATTTTGCTTTGGGGTCTGAAGAATTATTTAAACCAGTAACAACAGCAACGAAACAGATAGTGTCAACAATCTCTGAAGAAGGAAAAAAACAAGAAGAGTCTTTTCTTCCTGTGTTAGAAAAAATAGCAAAAAGAACTAAACAAACAAAAAAATCATTAAAAACACTTCCTCAGGATATATCAACCGCTTCAGAACAACAACAACTAGTTAGTGGACTAAGTGGACTACCTAAATCAATTATATTTACCGATAGCGCTAAAAAACGAATTCTCAACGAGGATATAGACAATTTAGGTGAATTTGCTGCTAACAGCTATGATTCACAAGAGAAGTTTTTCATGGACAATTATACGGATTATAGAATGTCACATAATGAATGGGCTGATATATTGTATGAAATAAATACTGGGAATTTAGATAGAAAGATGAAGGAATACAGAGACTTCACGAAAAAATTTGAACTCCAAATAAGACAGTCATACGATGAGAAGGAATTTCAAGGGGATGGTCTAGTTGGGAAAAATCCTACGGATTTTCACGCTAGCGTTGGAAACTCTTCGGGTTTCTGTCCTGGTAGTGTTATCAATGATATATCACGATTAGAAGTTCTTGTAGGAGGGTTCCGAGCTGGAAAAAACTCTCCAGAAATAATTAATGAAGCAGCTGATATCTGTAGACGGTTATTTCAAGGCGGTATCATGCATATCAGCACATATCGAGATTTCATTGACGAGTTAGCAAATGGGTATCATAGTGATTGACAAATTGTTTTACAATTGAAAAATTGTTTCTGATTTCAAATAATGATCATACACTACAATCATGATAAACCAACCCCCGTCTATGTAGTTAATTCACGGTTTCCAGTTTATAGAGCATACTCTTTTGATGGTTTAGGCAATACAATTGCAGGGTTATTTGCAAGAATGGCTCCAAACGTGATGCCGTTAGCTAAACAATTATCAATGAAAGCTTTTTTTATTCGTGATAAGGGTATTAGTGCTGTTGGAGATCTTGCCGGAAAAGCGTTTTCAACCGCGAAGAATAAAATAACTTCATTAGTTAGACGAAAAAAGAAACCGTTACCGTCTACAGCGGAAATGACTGCAAGTGTTAGTAAAATTATAAATAACGCAGTAGATGAAAAATTAGCGTCGTTCATAAACCCCGACCAAAGCAATATTGCAAATATGATAGCAGGAAGTGGCTTTAAAAAACTACGACGATGAAAATCGTTTACAATTTCACGATTTAGACTCTGATAAATAGAATAAAATGTTCAAAAAGTCACCTGATCCAGCATTTGATATAGACGCCCCAGTTGGCAAGGATGATTCTGTACGCGATTATCAATATTACGCCTATCATGCAATAGACTCAAATAGTCGATCAAGAATTGAACTTCAAGTCCATGATACCAGTAAATACTTTCTACCCGCTGAATCGTTTATTGAAGTAGAAGGTGAACTTGTAACAGCTGCTGATACTCCTGCTGTACCAGCACCGTATCCAGCTGGTACTCAGGTCGGTTTTGTCAATAATGGTATCATGGCGTTATTTGAGAGTGCTAGATATCTCATCGATGGAAAAGAAATTGAGTCTATAGATCGCGATGTTGATGTGGCTACAACAATAATCGGGTTAGCGAGATATTCTGATGATTATACAAGATCGGCAGGACCTTCTATGATGTTTGCAAAAGACGTTAACAATACCGCTGGAGGAATTCAATTTGTTGTAAGACGACGAAATGATCGTGCTGATAACCCTGCTCCTGCTGGTATCGAGGATATGATTATAAACAACGATGCTAATTTCAATCTAGGAGCTGCAACACGTATTTCAATGTTGGGGAGTGGGCGTAAACCATTTTCATGCGCGATTCCACTGCATCATATATTTGTATTCTGTAGAAACGACAGAAAAGTTATTTATGGAGCGAAGAATACAGTAGCGCTTGTACGAAAGAGTGATGATAATGACGCAATTTGGAGGATTCCAGCAGACAATGCAAATCCCAATGCTGATGCTGGTAAAGTCATTTTAACAAAAATATCATTGTGGATGCCAATGTTGACTCCAGCAATTACCGCAGAAGAACGATTACTATCATTTATGGACCAAGGAGGAAAATCATTATTAAGTTGGTTATCAGTGACCACGGATGTTAAACAATCAAATATCAACGGGTTATTCACTTGGAACCTAGCATCAAAACAAGGCATTGCTGCTCCACGTCATATATTTTTTGCGTTACAGGATAACACACGAGTTGGTGATCAACGTGTCAGTCATATGATATTTGATCCATTAGGTGTTAAAGACGTCTCGCTGAGAATAAACGGACAGCAGGAACCATCTGAAGATGTACAACTTGATTACGGTCAAAATCATATTGCACGCGTGTATCATAGATTGTTGTCGTTTATGGCACGTGATCAAAATGTTGATACTGGTCTACAAATATCACAATACGATTTTAAGAATCTGTATCCGATCTATTACTTTTAGCTGGAACATCTTGATTTAACAAGACAGTCCGTCGTTGATATATACTTTAGAGCTAATGTGACTCGTGGTACTATTGCCAATTATAGAGCAGTTGCTGTCATTCTCAGTGATAAATCAATGCTACTTGAAGGTGTTGGAGGAAGAATGAGAGTGGTAGATGCGCTAGTGGAAAATCTTTGAACGATTTTTCATTGAAATTGTAAACGATTTAGAATCAATCTATTATGTATTATATGTCATATAGTAATATTAGTGTTGCGTTAACTCCTGGTCAAATAAAAAAATTGCAATCAGAATCGGCTAAAAAATGCGGGACCACAATCACGTTGAAACCTAATCAAATGACTGGTGGTGAAAATAAATTGTCACTGACAACTCGTCAAATAAAACATTTCAATGATGTACTTGTAGCAAGAAAAGGTGTTCAGATTACTCTTTCTGCGGCTGCTATAAAAAATATGATAAAATCAGGTGGTATATTTCCATTGTTAGCTGCAATTCCGGCCTTGATTGCAGCAGCAGCCCCAGCGGTGGCTAAAGCAGCGGCGTTAGGAGCCGTTGGAACTGCAGCAGGAATGGCACTAAAAAAGGCAACTGGGCAGGGTTATAAAAAAAGGGGAAAGGGTCTAAGACTACCAGGAACCCCGTATTCGTGGTACAGCGGAAGGGGTCTAAGACTAGGACCGGTTTATTAACTAAAAAATCTTCGATGGTTCCTATGTCCAATTTTGATTTAATCGATGCTGCTAAAAAACTAGCCATAAAAAACTTCAGAGGTGTCTTTATGAAGGATCAATTACCAGCACAACCTAATCACGTTGAAACTGGTATCATTAATCTCGATAACAGCACCGGACCTGGAACTCACTGGGTTGCATACGCTATTGATCCACTTGGGATTGTCTATTTTGATTCATATGGATTAGCACCGCCAAAAGAGGTTATGAGTTATATAAAAACCAGACCTGGAACTCACTGGGTTGCATACGCTATTGATCCACTTGGGATTGTCTATTTTGATTCATATGGATTAGCACCGCCAAAAGAGGTTATGAGTTATATAAAAACTTTTCCAATGAAGACTTGGTATTCTACGCTACCAACACAAATGATGATTGATCCACCAATATGTGGCAGCGAAGTATTAAATGTTCTCGATGCTATTTCTAACTCTTTAGGTACCCCAAACGGAAAACCACCACATGTTGTCGTAAATGAATACACTAGTAATCGCTGGCGAAAATCGAAGATTTTTCAACGAAGTCGTCAACAAAGATTTTAGAGAGAGAGAGAGTTTTACAATAACATGATTGATATTTGTGGAAGACCTCTGAAACCCAAACCCGAACCCGATGGCACTGCAACGGGTGATATAAAAAAAAATTAAAGATGAAATAGCTGAGACTTTGAACTTAACAAGTGTTGAACCCAATGAAATAGTTGTATTTCAAGATCGCCAGGGCAAATTGAAAACTAGTAATGTGTCGTTGGATGATATTTTGGTTAAACAACGAAACGCAATCGAGGATACTATCGTGTTATTTTCCGATCAGGGTAAACTCAAACCGGGTGTACTCTTCTCGACTATTACAGATAGATTCACTGAATACGATAAGGAATTTGACGATCATTTGAAAAATTATAATAATTTTCGTAGAAATGTCGTTCATAAGTTATTTGGGTCTCCGATTGTAGTTACACCATCTATCGCTGAAATTAATTCATTTATGGATGAGACGAAAAACTTCATTGAAGACATCAAAACTGATTTTCCGAGGATGATAACAATCATTGAAAAACAAAAATTCCTCACGAGAAAACTAATAACGTAGTATACACGATCCAACACGGATCATTTGCGTGGACACCTACAAACAACAAATTAGATATCACTGCAACCTTTAAAGGTATTTATCGATTAACACTAGTAACAACGACTCAATTTAATATATCATCATCGAGTTCATTTGGGGTCAATAGTACAATATCAACAATCATCGACAAGGATACAATCGAACAATTCACAATAACATCCACTGATAGGAATTTAGCCAGGGTTTCAATAACGTGGTATGTGGAATTCGTAGCGGAATTAAGTAAATAACGGTTTCAATTGAAATCGTAATTGAAAACGCTAGCGTTTTTAAAATAGCAATGATTTCATCATCGCAATATCGCTATGATCAGGTCAGAAAATTTCAAACTAGACTCAAAACCCTCGCCGAGGAGTATCAAATAAAAATAAAAAAAATACCGACGAAGAATCACCGCAATTGATGTTACTATGTACTCGGTGTCAGGCGTTCTCGCTGGTGCAGGAATAATACTTGCATCGATTACAATGATTGCCCCGGTCGTTGTTCCAATTTGCACTTCTGCGGCGGCTACAATCGCGGGTATATCAACCGGGATCACAAAAAAATATCATCATGCAGCCAGAGTAAACTGCAAGATTACTTAATTCAATTTCATGTTATATCCACTGCATACTCGCAATTATCCTCGATGATATCGTCGTCACTCGATGATACAATTATATCAGATAGTGAGTTCTCAGCGATAGTCAGTATTTATGATTCCGCGATATCAAAATTAGAGCGACAACAACAGTATAATAACAATGACAACACCGATGGAATTACTTCAACAAATAGTGGAGAACACAAACCCATTACAAACAAGCATGATATCAATAACATCAACGAATCCAGAATTCAGTGTGAATTTCCCTTCCCCGGTTCCAGTGAAGGAGATAGCGCTAGCAAAACTACGAGCGTATCACAGTTGGCCTAATATCAGATCAAAATCATTTGGTGGTCAACAACCGAATAATTCACTGGTATTTGCAAATAAGAATAAACCAGATGGGACTCCAGACTGGAACGTCGTTTCAATACCAACAGGGTCATATCAAATCGAACAAATCAATAATGAATTCGCGCGTAGAATAAAATCGATTACTGGAGCAGAATCAAAAATAGCTATAACGGTTCATGAACCGACACTATCATCTGCCATTGAAATAAGCACAGAATGATACGTCGTAGATATCTATCAGAGTTCTATTAGAACCGTACTAGGATGGCCTGAATTACCACCCCGGTGAAAAACCGTTAATTTACCACCTGAACCACAAAAAACTGATTATATCACCGACAAGATGAAGCCCGTAAATGAAGTAAAGAGTTATAAAGATCACACAATTTTTTTGGTATCTTTGAGAGAGTAGATAGTAAAGGGAAATTTCTTATTGCTAAGGTTCTTAAACTCGATGATAATTTCAAAGCAATAAATAATGATTTTTCACTGTTGTTAATACCTCTTAAATCCGGATCTCTTACCCGAGATGAATTTATCAGCGTCGTAGAAACATGCAATAAAATTATCGACGATATGGAAACATTTCGTTCACAAATTATTCAAGAGGTATTAGATGACAGTAATCCTGAAACAAGAAGAATTTTTGCAGCAGACTATAAAGTCCCCGTGAAACATATTCCAACAGTCAAACTACTAGAATATAACGTACCAGAACTAAAAAAAGCTTCTCAGTGATGCCATCGATGTTGGTTTTAAAATAATTCATGATGCATGGAAAAAAATAACATCACCGGAAATAAAAATCCTCAAACATAATAATGACCCAGATGGTGGCGGCAGACATATCGCTCCGTTCAACGTGAATATATCCTGAGTGATTGCGCTTAATTTAGTTTGTGATGTTATCGAAGGAAGCTATCAAATTAATCTCGAACGATCAAATCAAGCTCAGCAAGGATATATTCTATACTCATTTGCACCAATAGCCCCTCCAGGATTTTTAATCATTGAGTCTCCGGTGAATCCAGTCTATATGCGATGTCATAATGATTCATTAACCAGAATTAATTTCAAACTCACTGACCAGTCCAATAATCTAATTGATCTACAAGATGAGGTCTTACAAATTAATATGTTTGTGAAGTCGTAAAGACTTTCAATCCTAAACCCTCGAACACGATATCGTATCGGACTTGATCAAATATTCGGTTTGTAAAATCCTAAAAGGATTTTCGTCGTGAAGACTTTCATCGTAGTTATTTTCATCGTTGGACACGATTCGGTGGAGTTTTTTTTAAAAACTCATTTCGAATTTTCACAAATGGAGACTATTTTTTTTTTCGTAGGAAAAATCGATGTTCATGTTTGAAATCCATGTTTTCCCCCCATCCATAAGACACATACATCCCTTCTCTAATTGGAATTGGCCGTAGAAGCCGTAATTTTGTCTGAAAGCGTTGTCCGATTCGCCTCCTCTGCTGCTAATAGTGTCATTACGGTATATTATTGATTGTGGGATGTTACAATCGTTAATTGTCAGTGAAGCAATTATATCCTACCGAGCACAGAAATCAGTCTGGTTACCACAACCCGATCTAGAAAAAATAATTAGCGAACAGCGAAAACTGTTTCCTGATTTTAATGAACAACAAAGCATGAATTAGTCCAAACAGTTATTTGAAATCAGAAACAATGAAGCAAAATATCTCAGTAGAAGAATAATCGGTAAATTCACTCAGGGTGGCAAATACGATAATACAAGATATTCTTCACGGTTAATTATAGACAATGCTGAATACGATTTTGTAATCGCGGATTTAACGAATAAGGGCCTATATGTCAATCGTAAAGACGCATTTCTGTCCAATTGAACCAAATTGGGTACAATTGTTACTTACAATGATGGATACAATCCGCAGTACACACATTTGAGAGCTTCTATGCTTGGTTATGCTTCTATTAATCTGTTTTCGATGATCAATAAATTTCCTAACACCGCAGTTAGAGTTGCCACTGACTCATTTTACATAAATAGCAAAATGGCTGATTTTAAGGCTACTGGCAACGAGAATTGGGGGTCATGGAGAATTAAGCGGGAAATGCTTCATGATTATATTCAATCAGCAGATGTTACAATTGAAAATAATTATTTAAAAAGCAATCAGTGTTCAGAATTTTCTAATGCACCATCGATTTCTGATCCAATCTGTAGATATAAAACAATTTATTTAAACGGTTGTGGTGGGTCAGGAAAAACTACTCGGGCAAATGAGTTATTCCGTAGAAACGCTAGCGTTTCCAATCCAAATATGATTGTATTAACACCAACACACAGACTTGCAAGAGAAATGATACAGAGAGGGGTAAATGCCTGTACTTATCACAGTTTCTTTCGATGGAAGGGAGATAAATGGACTCCTGAGCGTATGGGAGAGAAATGTATTCCTGAAATTATCATTTGGGATGAAATAGACACAGTGTCAGAAGATGTATTAAAAATATTTCTTGAGTGGTTGTTATTTAAAAATACAAAAATCGACTTGCAATATCAATTATGGTTAGAGCGTATTTGTAACCGTGGTCATGTGGCAAAAATAATATGTCAGCCTGATGAACTTCATTGGGTCCGGTCACATCAAAATGCGAGTAGTGAATTTCTTTAGGCGGTGGTAGATAAATTTGCTATAGTGCCTGTTTGAATAACCAATTAGCCGCAGTGGCCTTTTTCACTTTTGCAGCGCTAGCGAGTTTATTGATTGCAGCGCTACCCCTCCAGTATCCTTTCGGAGAATAGTAAATAGATTCCATGTTGTTATTAATTACCAGCACCTAACATTAATTTACCTTTCATAGCCGATTTTATCAAAAAGGAAGACAATTTTTCTTTGAAGGATTTATCAGGAATGGCATTCAACGCATGAATTAATTTCACATCTGCTAGATGCCTGTGTTGCAGATTACTGCTTTTATAAGCGACATCATGAAGGTGACAGGCCTTATCGATAGCGTTTATTGGTTCTTCACCACGTCGAGGTTGATTTTGATCATCAAGTCTGATATCCAATCGTGTTCCTGGGCCACAATAGCTATATCCTGGAAGGTGTTTTTCTCCTGGATACTTTGCCCATGGGGTTCCAGGGAGTTTAGTTAGCTTGGCTGCGATATCACCTCCTCGTCTTTTTTTAAATCCTTGATTTTATCAAGGGAAACAAATCTAAACTTTTTTATACCACATGTTGAACATCTACCAGTAAGTGCAGATCTGTTATTTCTAGTTGTAATCGTCGTCACATCATTTGTGCCAGTACGCGTTTTACACTTCACACAATATAGATCCATAATTTATGTATAGAGATATGAATATAATTGATTTTTCAGCGACGAAAACAAGAGAACCAGTTAAGCATCATGCAGCGCTACCAAACTCTATCCGGATGATTATAATCGGGCCATCTGGATCCGGAAGACGCAATTGTTGCTCAATTTAATAATGAGATGGATGAAGTGGGATAAGTTGTATTTAATTGCCCCTAGCGTAGATGATCAACGATGCTATGAAGTGTTAAAAGATTTTAATGAAAACGCTTCAGAGATTGCTGGTGAGAATATTATTGAATTTATTACAGATATTGACGAGGCACCATCAGTAGAAGACCTCGATGGAAGTATCAACAATTTAGTTGTATACGACGATGTGATGTTAGATAAACAAAAAAATCCTGCTAGAATAGCATAAAAGCACGGACGTGATATATGTCACTCAACGATACACACAGATTCCAAAAGTGATCAGAGATAACTGCAATGTATTGTGTGTATTTAACGGAGTTGATACTCATACTCTTAGAAATATTTGGCAAACTTGGTGCTGCGGTGATATGGATCATAATCGATTTAGAAATTTCTTTAGCCGCGCTCAATCAAACCCACAAGGATTTGTCACAATAAATTTAGCAGACCCTCGAACACGATATCGTATCGGACTTGATAAAATATTCGGTTTGTAAAGTCCTGAAGGGACTTTCATCGTTGGACACGATTCGGTGGAGTTTTTTTTAACCCATTTCTAATTTTCACAAATGGAGACTATTTTTTTTTTCGTAGGAAAAATCGATGTTCGTGTTTGAAATCCATGCCCCCCCCCCTCCATAAGACATATACATCCCTTCTCTAATTGGAATTGGCCGTAGAAGCCGTAAGTTTGTCTGAAAACGTAGGATTCGCCTCCTCTGCTGCTTTCAGGCAATGTGAAAAAGTGTCTAGCTATAATTGTACAAGATGCACATGCCCACATTTAAGATACTGTTTAGATTATCGCAGCTCCTTCTGAATTATTTCAATAAACCTCCATGCAGTCTTTTATCCCTCAGGCGTCACAATTTTCTGTCAAATCATGCAGATTTGTTCTAAATTTAGAAGATGAACATTTTATAAAAAAAAATGTTGCTGCATCACGTGCTAACTAATAAGATATTGATTTTTCATCAAACGATTATTTAATCCATATTGGAGTTGGAGCTATTTGTTCTGCTGATCTTTGTTTTTCTCAACTAATGCCTTGAGACGTCAGTTCCAAATGATATGTGTCGTTGGAACCTTTTTTAGTTTTCGACCTTGGACCAGAGAACAATTAATTAGATTTCTGTGCGGTGATTCTTATTTAAGCATTCCTTTACCTGACCGCGAGACGGACTGTTAGGGATATGTTTAACTTTGATCTCATATCGGAACTGTGAAAATTGAAATTCTATAGAACCGTTATTCTGGCGTAGATGTGAAGTTTACCACAATTTTGGCGCCAAGTTATTGAAAAATGGTAAATATATTTCATCCCGATTGGTTACGCTAAATAAGTCGCGTGTATCCCACGCCAAATTTACTAGCTGTAAATATTCTTCCCCCCCTCGGAAAAATCCAATTAGTCTGCATTTTTCCTGAAAGAGTGAAAATAAAGAGAGAGAGTCAATTCGGAAGAAATTCACTCGAAAAATATTTATAAAAAGGCCATATGTCTGGGAATAATTTGGCGGTATAAACGAACAAAACTTGAAGCACAAGGTATTGGTGTCAATTTTCGTGTAATTTTTTTATACCAATATTATAACTTGCTTGAATTGAATCGCTTATATTTGCTTGAATTTATTTGTTTAAATTCGTAGATAAATTTTCCTGATGTGAGTATAATTGTGTTGAGTTTATCGATCAGATTTCGTACATTGATCTCCTTTATATAAGTTGGATGAATTGTTTGGATTTTTCGTCTTGTTTGTATCGGAAATTGGTATTCTAAGATTTCATGTATGACTTTAGTTGAAACGAGTTACAAGAATCCATTTGTATTCACCGATCTTAGATGATTTCACGTATAATAAAGACTTGAATGCGTGTATTCACTGAAATAGCGTAGTTTACATATGTAATGAATTTCAATAATTAATTTGTATAATTGAGACTAGAACGAATCTGTTATGTCTCGTGTGCTGTTAATGCAAGTGATGAATTAGCCATTAGGATACATTACATTTATGAAACTAGGATTGTTTTAGTCTGCTATGCTTGGCCCGACTATATAGCCTTTGGTATCTGTTTGAATGACGAAAGTAAGATCTGATAACGAGAGGGAGTACTGACGTATACAATGCTGTATCCACTGACGTATACACTGTTGTATACCCAGACGTATACAGTGACGTATCCATTGATTTATCCACGTACCTACTGATACAATTATTTATGTATCCACCTACCGACAAAGTTTGAGAGCCTAGAAGAGGCTAGTCAGTAGAGTTTAGAGAAAGGAAAAGTGAAAGGACCTAGAACAACCACCGCCGTGCAGTTGGAGTGAACTGGAATACACAGGTTATGAAGTTGTACAAGGCAATGACTACGGTTGTTCACTCGATTCTATGATGAACTAATCCTGTCGGATAAAACCGATAGGCTATTGATATAAATATATTTGTGTTTGAAACTCGGTGAAAGATTTATTTCAGCAAGAAGTGTATCTTCCTAATATAACAATTGTTTGTGTAAGTGATTAAATTGTTGTTTTATATACGGGGGCTCGAGTCATTCTGTTCTATATATCTGCTCAGATTGATATTTATTCTACCAATAAGTTTCACACCTTATATTAATATTTACTTGATCCAGGTAATAACTGCGAGTACAATCATCTCCTAGATTACGAGAACCGAATAAAGCGGACACCTTGAAAGACGATACAATCCGCCAATCAACCCACCTACACAAGAGGCGCCCCAACATCGATTAAGGTCTGATATCATTTGTTTGCAATATTGCTCGGAGGTTCTTGCTAGAAAACCTTTTCTGCAACAACACATCCATACATTTCCTCTGCTGCTAAACTACTTATTTCCGTATGATATCAGCTTTATTGTCTCTTCTTCTTGTACACAATATAATTGTGTGCGGTTTTGGATTTTTAACGTAGCTTCAACAATTTTGCAGCCATATCCATAAGAGGTCTGCAGTGTGGGCAGTTTATAGTGATTTCTAGCACTGGGACCTCATGCCGCAGACATTTAGCATCATCTCCCACCCAGTCGTATGTTTAATTTAATACCACCCAGTCGTATTAACCCTACTCAATCCAGACCAGTCCTAACGCTAACCTCTCAATTCTGCTAGAACATTTTTATTAAAGTGTTGGCATGACTAGGCCAGGGATCGAAACCGGGATCTCCCACATTAGAGGCAGACACTCTAACCACTTAGGCAATGGTCTATTCTGTAATGAAAATCTGGGAACAATATAACATGTTTTGACTTTTTATGTTTTCTGCGCTTGTTTTATATGCAGTCTATATATATATATATACCAAGTCAATATTCAGTGCTTCATACAATTATTTTCGTTTTCAACAATTTGAGATGTGGAGAGGTAGTCAGACTGATATATGATATCATATGCTTTATAGAGGAGAATATTATGAAGGGTATTATTTTAAATGTTGATTAAAAAAGCTTTTGACTTAAGAGTTTTATACAAGAAGTGCATTCTTTCTTCAATCTTGGAGAAAAATGAAAATATTGGATTTACACACACAGACACACATGTATATATAAGTATATATCTGTATAGATATATCTATATATGTATATATATATATATGCATATATGTATATATGTATATATATGTATATATATATATATATGAATCTATATATGTATATGTGCGTATATATATATATATATATATATATATATATATATATATATATATATATATATATATATTCTACAGGAATGTAAAGTGTATGTGACTCAAAATGGACAGTTTTGTATATTGGACGTGGTTGTCGTCAAGGAGATCCACTCTGTTCTTATTGAAAGAAATTTCAGGAACTATGATTTGGAACAATAATGATATTAAAGTCATATTCATAACCGGATATGACGATAAACTAGAAACATATTCTGATTAATCATTGTTGTTCCTATTAGATTGATCGGGGAGCTCTGTGTATGTATCGGTAGCAAAATTAGAAACATTTGTATCACTGTCGGGACTAAACGTGTATATCAACAAAACTAAATTTATAAAAACATATGGGCGTTAAAGTATTCAAAGAGAAAAGTGTGTACATATTTAGGATTTCATTGGGTTTCAACTTTCCCTCTATTAGGAGTTGAGTTATCCAAAAATACAGAAGACATTGTGAAAAGGAATTTTGAAAACAAAAATTCAAAGTGTACACAAACTGTTAGGAGAATAGAAGGGAAGAAAATTAACAATATATGGGAAACTTGCTGGTCTAAATTTTTCTGCTAAATCAATGGCCTTTTCTTAACTGACACATTTATTCTTAGTGTTACCAAATCCAACAGCAAGTGTTCTAAAACGAATCAAAGAATTATTTTTTCATTTATTCATATTAAATATTGGTCCTTTCAAAATAAGGAAAACAACAAGTATTAATAATCAAGAAGATGGTGGATTGTCCGTGAAACATTTATCATCTTTTATCAAATCTTTACAAATATATTGGAAAAATCGTTTGCTGACTAATTATTCTAAATGGCCAGATATATTGGACTTCTTTCTTTATAAATACAATTTGTCTTATTACATTTTTTTAATTCAATGATTTGCAAATATCGAGATTATCCAAAATTTAAAACATTCTTTTTAGAAGGGTGTTCATCTTGCATGTGCAGAATTCACGACAATAGAAACGAAAAAAAGAAAAAAAACCAACTACCTTGAAACTTCAAAACTGAAGGGTGTCTAGAAAAATAACAGTATCACGAATTTTACAACAGTTTTATATCGACCGAGGCTGTCAAATTGGTTAAAATGTATATATAATTTATTCCATAAACAAGGTTAATATTTGCCATATGAACTTTAAAGGAACACCCCTAAAAGCAACTTAATGTTCGGTCTTCATCCTAAATGTTAAGTCTTCCAGTGGCATCCTTTTGCAACTGCTTGCATTCCCGTTAGTAACACATTATATAAAGTTACAGCGCTATTTGTCAGCTTATAGAATCTAGCAATAATTAAACAATTCTACTTAAAGTAATATTAGATGTTATTAATAATATGATCACATAAAATATACGCATCATTAGGTTTATAAAAATAACCCTGATATTTTAAATTTTTATCCGACAAAAAGAGGTCTGTACAGGTGTCTACCCATTGAATACTTGGAACTTACAATTGTAATTGGTAATATTTACTGTGTATTTATTTTCCAGGATAACTAGAGTTTTCGAATTGTGTGTTTCAAGCAGTTACTATAAATGCATTTAATGTCGTTATTAGCACACATTCCCTCTTTGTCTTTGCTCATGTATATTTCACAGCTGCAGAATTCATCTGGAATTAAAACAATTGTTGTTTCTTTCTTATTACTAATCTGACAGAATGTATTATTTTCTATTATTTAAAATATTATGATAAGTTACAACAAAATCTATTATCTATATCAAACAAGGAATTGCAATCTATGTTATCGAATATTTTACATTTTAATATTTTTACAGGTTGTGATTGTACAGGAATATAACTTCCATCTATGATGGGTAAATTAAAATAGTCAACTTTCAAGCACCAATGGGTTGTTTACTTAAATGTAATTGGAAGCTTCTCCAAAATAACCTTTCTCCTTTAATTTCTTTCCATCACCTAACAAAAGTGTTTCTTTCTCAAACTCTTAAATATTTTGACTTCTGTATTACCAACCGTTTACCTGTAAATTGTATTTCATGGCATATTTTGCTTTCATATCAATTTTCACAGTAGTATTATCATCAGTGTTAGTCATCATACATATGGCAAAATATGCCATTTCACTGTGTTTCACAACTTTAGTGCATGCTTCATTTTCTTTGCCAGTTTCTACAAGAAGCACGTGTTGCAAAACAGCGGTAAATCTAAGATGAATAACAAATTATATTCTAGTAGCTGCAACATCCTCAAATGGAGTACCTGACGCAGTAGCCATGACAATATATAACTAGTTAAAAGCCTTATTTGCCTTTCTGTGCGTTTCTATCACACGTCTAACTTTGTAACTCTTTAACACAAATTGCTCATATGTTTTGCTGCTTTTCATACATTTTTCAATAATACTAGTATCTGTTCGTGAATTAAGAAGTATATAAGCATTGGTTTGATCGTAGTTTAAGTTGACTATACAAATGTTCATATGTTTTGTTCATATTCTTTAAATTATTTTATCTTTGTGAGCTACCAAGTACATTGTTGATACCACGCTTACACTGTCAATCCCCTTATCTGAATTTAGTCAAAGCAGAATTTCGATATTTCAAAAATAGATTTTTCTTACACAGCAGTGTATAAGAATGATATATATATATATATATATATCTTGTATAGTGTTATACAATTGTGTATTAGTATTATTGCTTTAACACTACTTTTGGTTATAACACTATATTAAAATCTTGAAGATTATGGGTGGTTTATGATGAATATCTAATGAGGACGGATATATCTAAAGTTAAATTACCAAGTTGGGCTACGACCAGAACTTAACTGATACTGTATTGTTTGTTTAATCCTTAAATGTATTACTGTATGTGTGTTTGTATAGAAATGTATGCCAATAACTATTGTCCTAGATAAAACTAATCGTTATCATCCTCATCACTGCAACATCCTTCATCAGCACTATCATAATGGTTAACGATATAACGAAGATGTCACGGGGTTCAATGTCTTCCATATTCAGGGTTGGAGACAAGAACGCTACTATCACGATGAGCTATGTACTTGTAATCAGAACGGAAAGGAAAAGGCATCCCTACCATGTGGATTCTGGTAGCTATCTGTAGAAAGACTACAGAAATCTTTAGAGAAAAAGGAGGCATGTCGTTTCAAAAGAAATATAATGTTTAGGGACATACAACTCACTCACTCCATGGTCTTGATGTGCATTAGGGCCACAATAACAGCAATCCATGCATATGGTTCAACTACTGAATAATGCGATGCATCCAAAACGAGACAAGTCATATTTTGAAATATGGTATGGACTTTGATTTGGAACCAGTAATATCTTATTCAATCGTTTTGCCGATAACAATGATGTTATATTCTTGTTTCCCTTCTAGGATTGAAGCGAAACGAATATAATTCAGAAATATTTGAATCATTTAGAGTTGGTTTCAAAGTCTACTTCTCCAGAATAACATTTTAGTTATGTATATATATGATATGAACCGGTTATACTGGAAATTGAGATAATTCTTCCTGATATAGTTTCATTGTTGCATGCATGTAGTGCGTTTCAATGTAATGCAGACAAAAATGTCCCAAGTAGACAACCATAGCTATTCCCCTTCTCCACAATCAATGACTTCTATGTCATAATTAGAAATATTGTCATATATATTCTCTTCATGACGTGTATCAGCAAAATTACATAAATCCATCACATTGTTATTGCCAGTGTTAGTTACATTGTTGATTTACTTTTAATGTGATGAGCATGTTGTTTCTATGGTATGCAGGTGGTCAATTGGAAGTGATCTCAAAGCTATATGTAACTTTGAATTTCAAATGTAGCTTTTCTGCCACATCATGACCATCCCTGATTTTAAAACATATACTATTGTTTAAATTTCCTTTATTGGCATCAGTGTTCCACACATTTAATCATGACATTTATATAGCTTAATAAACCATTTTTAATTCATTTACTTTTTCATGACTCATCTCAAATATTAATAAAATAAGAATAAAAAAATAACAAAGCGACAATTGTAAAGTGTTAAAAATTCAAAATGATATTCATTTAAAAGCATCTTAAAATATTATTGAGTTAAGTCCTATCTATCTCTTTACAATATTGCACTTACAACTCACTCTGATATGATGAATGCTGACTTTATATATATGTTATTAACTGAGAATGTATTATTTTAACCTTTAAGATTTCTTTGCGTCTTGCGTCTTGCTTTTTATTAGTACAAATCTTTATGTTAAGCATGAAGTAGTGCTGACAAACTAAACCAGCAGTATAATTGATGGCAACATACTGCAACAATTTTTCCTTATGTAGTGAACACCGTTAACAATTACCCATGTACGAAAATGATATATTTTCAATAATATATCCATGCATTTTCACAATTCTTTAATGAGATATTGCTATACAAAAAAAGTATGATAGCACTACTACAACCTATTTGTTAGTTATGGAAAGTTGCTCAGATATTAATCGACATCCCTCTTATATATAATATACAGATGATAAAAGAAACAACAAATCAACATTTTACCACGAAGACTAACAGCCAAACTATTTCTTTCATTTAATCAGTGAGGATCAATTACACTTTTTGCACCAATGAAAGATTTTGAATTGTCCTTCAATGTAAACAAAATAATGTTTAGATAGTACTATTTGTGTACATAAAATACACCTAATTACAACTCTTATTTTTGCTGAAGTCTATACAAATTCAAAACCGAAATATAATTGTTTGATTATATTTTTTATTTGGAAGTATGCATGATGATATTACAGCTGTTATTTTTGCTGAAATTTTTACAAATTCGAAACCGAAATATAATTATTTGATAATATTTTTTATTTGTAAGTATGCATGGTGATATTTCGGAAAATAGAATGTATGCATTATTATAACCAACTGAATTTAGTGCTTCGTTTATTAACTGCATTGCACAAATATTTACATATACAAACAATTAGATTCAGAGTAATACATTACATGACTTGATATTGTGAAATATGTAGCATAGAGTGACATGTTTGGAACATTAACAGATCATGGTTAAACTGCTCAAACTCTGGGTATGGTAAATGTCATAATGTAATTTAAGAAATTAAAAGGTTCCAGAATTAGAGAGTATAAAAGTATAGCGTCTACTTTCCTACACAAAAACTATTATCTAAAGGGAAGTACCTTTACCTGATTATAGAAAGCTTTTACCTGAAATAAATAATTGTAGTTAATTGCCTTAATCAGTCCACTCCCTCACCTATGATTATAAAGAAAAAAATTGTTTAAAGTCTATGCCATCTATACTCTCATCCCCCAATTATTTTTTCAAACAAAGCATAATCCACCACCAGTTTATTCTTCTGTAAAGTTTGGTTTTGCAAACATGAAACTCTTCCCTCGAAACAATACAAAGAATGTTTCTGTAAACAACAAGAGTCTAACTTCCTCAGGATTAAAATTATATTTTGTCATAAAAACAGTAGACCACCTACCTCTTATCCACCAGAATGAAAAAGACCCCAAACCACCTGTGATACCAACCAATGCCGTGCAAGATTCAATGTGCATTATGTGCTTTGATATTCATGAATATAGCAAAATGGTAACCTATGAGTAACACTTATTGAGTTTTTAAAAATTTTGAATGATCGAGGATAAGGATAAGAGTGGTGTTGCTATAATCATTATTAATTATGCAATGAAATCGAAACTGTCAATCTGAATTGAAGTTTATGTTGATTTCATTTAGCGATGAATAAATTAACTCTTGAGAAAGTGCAAAATCTATATTCATACAGAAATTGCAGTTGTTGCATATAATCCAACCACCATTAATCTCTCTTAAAGGAAATAATTGCTTTAGAAATGTACATTTATTGTTCGTATAATATAAAGAATTTTATTCTTCAAAACGAGATAAGAAAATTCATTTAGATTTATAGAAAACGAAGCACTAAATCTTTATACTTACAAACTCTACAAACTTTCAATGATTTACGATTACAAATATACACAAAATACGTTTATAACCAAAACTGGAATATATGATAATACTCTTTAAAACAAGTGTAGTCTCAGAGTTTTAATAAAAGTAAGGAGTTAGAACCTTTCAGGAAGATAGTAGATACAATACCCAGAATTTAATAATTTGAGATGGGGTTGTCACTACATATGTCCAAATCTCGAGTTTTAAGCTCATTATATTCAAAGTAAATATGGATAAGAGATGATGTCTCGTTATATGTTCATTTCACCAAAATATTGCTATACCGGCCAAGTTGTTCGATCAAATAAATGAAAATTACATATTAATTTAAAAATTGTCTCTTCTTTGCTTAGATTTGGTATTCTGCCGTTTCAATATTCAATTTCAAGACACCAATCAAAGGGGGTTGACCGGCTCAAAATCACTCACCGTAATTCCATCAACACTGTCAACATCACTGTCCCAAATGGAATATTTTGATACTCTTCATAAATTCATTGACATCTTCACTTTCGTCCATCCTAAGATGAATAACGCTGGGAATCAACTAATTGGGGTTTTCTAGGCAGCTCTTATTTTAATCAAGCATTTGTAAACTTTTCTTGATGCAAGATTCAAGCACACACAATAAATATTTGTTATACGGCCTAATATACGAATCAAGATTTAACACCATTAGCTTTGGAACCCAGATGGATAAACAGTTACCTAAAACAGAAAATATGTCATTGCAACCGCTATGACGCTTCTACTGGTGTGAATTGTGTCACGACAAGCACTTTAAGGATGAAACATTAAATTTCGTCCCAATCGTTGCGCGATTCAAACAATCAAAACACTGGCAGCATCTCTGTATATGTAAATTACACAGATTATGAAAAGCACCATTCTAGTATCAACTTTGCAAATACAAAGTCATCAAGCATTTAAACTGTAATTCTGGTGTCAATGTCTGCTAATTAATGTTTATTTAAAATGTCATCACCTTTGATCATGTATTTTCCTTTGATGACTCTTTTAAAATCTGAGCTTTCGCAGAACCAACATTTATTAATGAATTTCAATCAAACTTGCAGATGAGTAAAGTATCAAAACTGTTATGTATATTTAATTTAATTGTTTATTTGTTACTTTTATTTTTTTATTTCATTAAATGCTATTGTAATGAAACATTGTTTACTGGACTAGATTCCCGGATGAGGGTCAAAAGTGCATTTGTCTGGAAAAATAAAAGTTTGTTACCAGTTGGCACATGATAAATAACACGTAGTCCAGGTATGATCTTGACTCAAATTAATGTTTCTTACTCTGAGACAAGATAAAATCAATTTTAAATAAGTTGTTAACTTGAATAATAATTTGGTTAATAAACCCATATACATAGCTATTTTCAGTTGTTTTCACTGAACGAAATACATAAAAACATTTTTAAAAATGTACATCAGGTCAAGCAAAAATGGACAAGGTCAATGTTTTGCCTCGTAATGAGTGATGTTTTGATAAAGTTTTGTCAGTTAGGCTTAAACACTTGACACGTAAAGTTGTATTATGTTATGACTAGTTTGGGTTGAATTTTATTTTCTTCATTTTTTTTTAATTCAAGTGATTATTTTCCCTGAAAATACAAAAGTGCTCTGATATAATTCTTAGACAAAGACATTCACTAGAATTTATACTGAATTCAAAACTGGAATAATATTTTCTGTAATTCAACAAGATACTGTTGACACATCTGCACTTTGTAGGCAATTACAGACGTCATTGTCTTCAATCTTGAATTTCATTGGGATTTGAACTGAGATTGACTTAGAACTTTTCATTAATAGGACTTGTGTTTATAATTATTGCATTATTTTTGGATTTAATTCGTAACACCGTGTGTTCTTTGTTCTCAGTTTTTAATTTGCATTGTAGGGAAATAAATTTTTTGTTAAATTTCACAGAGCTTTTTGTCTTCACTCTTTTCTGTTACTCATTTTAAGAGCATAGACTCGTAACAAGAAGACGTTGAATTTTACTACCTGCAATAAGGCCAGGAAATGATTAAGCACTTATAATATATGCTTTTTGCTTTGATTATTTTCCGAAAATATTTGATAATGTATGTGCAATTAGGATCGAATGAAAGAAAACGTTAAACTTGTCAAATATTGTCATAGCTTTGTCAGTAAATAACCATTATAATATATTGTAATCATTTTTAACACTCACAATGTCTATATTTTTACATAAAGATATATTCTAATAATATTGGTTAGACTGTAAGCCTGAAACAGCATCGTCTAGGGTCATTTCCTGAAGTTAGTTGGTACTTAGTGGTAGTGTCAGGTATTTATCCGAAGATTTGATAATCTTTTTCGGAATCTGAAAATAGAGCAGAGCGCATAAAACCTCACAATGACTTTTAAAGTAAGTCGATGTATTTGAATAAACAATTCATGACAAAGATATGACAATGTTAATAGGAAATAAAACTAATACAGGTCGTGACAAATAAATGAAATATCTATGATAATACTAACAATTTAACCTTGTCAAAACCTTAAAACGTCTGACACGTTATTGGCATAAATAATTAAATTAATCTACTATAATATTTTCTTCGTCTTTTCTTCCTAGCTTTTTGACCATCCATGACAACACAGAGCAAATATATGGTATTAAATTTTGCCACAGTGTTGCTCATACTGTATATAAGATCATTGTATTCTTTCAGAACCAAGAAGAAAAGGATATTTGAAACCTTTCTGGGGCTGAAAAGCATATTAACGATATCTTACTTTCAGGACTAGCAGCGATACTATAATATTCAAGGCAGCCGATACAGCAGCCATATTTGATGTAAGAACAGCTACAAATCATTATACGTCTTTTGGTAAACTTCAGGGACTTTTTCTAAAGGGGGGAACTCGAGATTGTCAAAACAATAAGCGTGTAATATAATTAGGAACGGAAGGAGGTAATATGGATAAATATTTTCCCAACTCTACAACAACTATCTCTTAGCATTAATCCTTTGATAGTTTCTGAGCATAGACTTTGTCAGTGCTCCGTGTTGAAAACCCTATATATATATATATATATATATATATATATATATATATATATATATATATATATATATATATATACAGTTCAGACAGCATGAACAGGTAAGGATATATTCTTTATGGTTGTTAAGTATACTTTTCCAGAACACATATATATTGTGTTTTGGATACCTCTGTTCCAAATGATCTTTTTCACTAACATATGCTGCACTCAAGAGTTTTCATCTCTTCAATAATGATATATTAGGATTTTAAGTCCATTACTGACATATAAGACCTAAAATCAGAGTTGAACCCGTGGCATCTACGAAAATCTGTTATCCATCTAGTAAGAGTAGCAATATACATTATCTTCAGGATGTCTGACATGGTGGCCCTTTTAAAGATCAGCAACAATTTAATTTAGGACCAAATTTACATTAAGAGAAGTCTCTTAGTAAAAATAACGCCGATTGGATCATTCACTCGTATGTGACAATAATAAGTTTGATATGTTTACCGTCATTGCCATGTTCACGATCAGATGACTACGTTTTTAAAACTTTTATGTTGATAAACCCATGTTAATATAATGGTTGGTTCACAAGGAAGTAAATCAACAAATGTCCTTAAGATGTCCGCCATTTTGGTCATTCTGACTGTTTCTTTGGCACCATGTTTGTTATGAACCAACTAGACATCATAGGAAATCTTTATTTCTAAGAGCATTGTCATTATGGCCATTTTAGATATCAGATCTATCCCGTTTTCATTTAGGACAATCTAGACTTTGAGATGAAAGTTTAACAGCAAAATTGTTTAGCAAGTGTAGTGAAACAAATCTTGAGCTAAAGGAAGAGCGGATGATGCACAATAGATCATCCAAAACATCTTCATCCAAAAACATATTCTGGTCTTTTCTTCCTAGCTTTTTGACCATCCATGACAACACAGAGCAAATATATGGTATTAAATTTTGCCACAGTGTTGCTCATACTGTATATAAGATCATTGTATTCTTTCAGAACCAAGAAGAAAAGGATATTTGAAACCTTTCTGGGGCTGAAAAGCATATTAACGATACCTTACTTTCAGGACTAGCAGCGATACTATAATATTCAAGGCAGCCGATACAGCAGCCATATTTGATGTAAGAACAGCTACAAATCATTATACGTCTTTTGGTAAACTTCAGGGACTTTTTCTAAAGGGGGGAACTCGAGATTGTCAAAACAATAAGCGTGTAATATAATTAGGAACGGAAGGAGGTAATATGGATAAATATTTTCCCAACTCTACAACAACTATCTCTTAGCATTAATCCTTTGATAGTTTCTGAGCATAGACTTTGTCAGTGCTCCGTGTTGAAAACCCTATATATATATATATATATATATATATATATATATATATATATATATATATATATATATATATATATATATATATATATATATATATATATATATATATATATATATACAGTTCAGACAGCATGAACAGGTAAGGATATATTCTTTATGGTTGTTAAGTATACTTTTCCAGAACACATATATATTGTGTTTTGGATACCTCTGTTCCAAATGATCTTTTTCACTAACATATGCTGCACTCAAGAGTTTTCATCTCTTCAATAATGATATATTAGGATTTTAAGTCCATTACTGACATATAAGACCTAAAATCAGAGTTGAACCCGTGGCATCTACGAAAATCTGTTATCCATCTAGTAAGAGTAGCAATATACATTATCTTCAGGATGTCTGACATGGTGGCCCTTTTAAAGATCAGCAACAATTTAATTTAGGACCAAATTTACATTAAGAGAAGTCTCTTAGTAAAAATAACGCCGATTGGATCATTCACTCGTATGTGACAATAATAAGTTTGATATGTTTACCGTCATTGCCATGTTCACGATCAGATGACTACGTTTTTAAAACTTTTATGTTGATAAACCCATGTTAATATAATGGTTGGTTCACAAGGAAGTAAATCAACAAATGTCCTTAAGATGTCCGCCATTTTGGTCATTCTGGCTGTTTCTTTGGCACCATGTTTGTTATGAACCAACTAGACATCATAGGAAATCTTTATTTCTAAGAGCATTGTCATTATGGCCATTTTAGATATCAGATCTATCCCGTTTTCATTTAGGACAATCTAGACTTTGAGATGAAAGTTTAACAGCAAAATTGTTTAGCAAGTGTAGTGAAACAAATCTTGAGCTAAAGGAAGAGCGGATGATGCACAATAGATCATCCAAAACATCTTCATCCAAAAACATATTCTGGTCTGTGACCTCTACGTTTTAAAATGAAATACACTTATATTAATATATTGCGTCAATTCTAGTGTTAAAGAGAGATGGTCTAAGTAGAAATTAAGCTAATAATTTATCTTTAACATTTTATTCAAAGGATAATGTATCTTCCCTTAAAATGCTCAATATTAATTTGATATTTATGATTATCATATAAGCATTAGAAACCAGATAGGTTT
Source organism: Unio delphinus (assembly GCA_029339505.1). Lineage (NCBI taxonomy): Eukaryota > Metazoa > Mollusca > Bivalvia > Unionida > Unionidae > Unio > Unio delphinus. The sequence continues at coordinate 1,573,319 of JAQISU010000366.1, read as the reverse complement.
CACGGAGTAAGGAATATTGAACTGCAAATGCCATTTTAACTATGATGATAATGAATATAAGCAAATATATATTTTAATTTGGTGACAGGTTAATGACAGGCAACTTTAGTTTGGAAACAAAACATTATTCATGTTAATAGACATTATATAACTTTTATTGGAACAGGCCACTAAGATACTGTGAAATAAATTAACATGAAATTAAAGGAAAAAACATACGTTTGTTGCAAACGTATTAAAAACGGGAAAGGTAATGCTACAGGGATGCTCTTGGATATATTGTTTATTGTCTAAAAGGTAATGTTTGCGCAACATACATCAAATAATAAGGCCGCGAAATAAATTTTTGATGAAGGTACCTTTCGATGTTTCTGGGATCTTCATTGACCAATATATATGGATGTCACTGTTTGCATAGAGGTGTAATTTTTCATATGAGTTATCACTTTCTGGAGACCTTAGAAAAATAAAATGATATATTCAGAGAGATACTATATTTGCAGATTAATGTAAGTTACTGTTTTAAAGTAGTATTTTATGTTCAACGTCTATGCATATGAATTAACTTAAAAATGTTTAACAATATACTATTTCTTTCTTGTAAGTTATCATACCTTCTTATGTTTCTGAGTCTAGGTTTTTCAACAAAATGTAAACATGTAAAAATGAAAGTATCAATCTTAAGCAAGTTTTATGATAAATATGATTAAAATATTTCCCAATATTACACTTAGTAGAAGATGATTATCTGTATAGATATAAATGTGTTGTGAAAATTTAAATGTAGTGTTGTTTGCAAATTTCATATTAAAAGCAGCACATACCTATTATCGCCGTTACTTTTGCTTTCTGGTGTGACACCTGAGTAACAAAAAGATAAGAGCAGGCCATAGTATCTTGAAATAAGGAAACACTATGTTGCATAATCGCTGGTCCAACTTGTATAATGACATACCGCAAAAGAAAAATAAGAAAATAAAAAGAAAAAAAAAGATTTCAAGAAACAGTATACCTGGTCGTGCCCATTCCATCCAAGTAAAGATGACACTTTAAGTAAGACGGACGATACACAAATCATCATAAAGTAGGACATGCCCGAGTGGACGAGCAGTCAAAAGCACTCACCGTTACCAATCGATGTCATCTAATCTCTGTCAGCATTGCTTCAAGTCTCGGGCTTGGCCAACATGAGCAAAACTTGTCAGTAGCCTCTCGTGGGTCAGTGGTTCTTAATGGGACTTTCATGGGTTCTACTTGCACTAGCTAATATGGATGTCAAGTAAAGCCTATTGTGTGATGCAAAATGGCGTTAATACACAACAGCAAATATAAAACAGGTTTCAGCATGCATATAGAAATAAATCAATATTAATCCACTTTATTCACAGATCATATAAAAGCACATATAACATGATCTTTTAAAAATGTATTAATCTGCTTAATAGGAGCTGGAAAAGTAATATGCTATACATCAAATAAGGTTACGAACGTCTTACATTTATTCTAGAAAACATAAAGTTTGTAGTGTTGCTGTGCTTGGAATGTTAGAAAAGAAACCAAACTAAACTTAAACGCGTATTACATGTTCGAGTAGTTCATCATATCTGAAACCACAATAACATTATGATAAATAAAACAAATAAATACATATAATTGTGCTCTCCTTTGGGCAAAGTAGTAAAATTGTTTCATTGTAATCGATACGTTTACCAATTTCAATAACATATATTTAGACTTTTAGTTCTTTCAGATGAAAATAAATGAAATAAAATGACGTATATAGTGTCATGCTATATGTCGATATCAGCCAATTATTATGTGTAATGGCAAGGTCTCGAATAATCCAGTGGAATGATATGAACATGTATAATCCATTAATCTGGCATGGCCTTATATAAGCCAGCATATGCTCCTATTTCTTGATCACAAAAACCCATTCTCTATTATTTCCAGGTAAGGACCACATATGGTTTTAGGCCAGCTTGTCCAGTCTTGAATTCGATATTATTCTTGAACAACCTACAGTCAAAACTTTTCCTGACATAAAATCTAAATTGTTTTTGTACATATTCCTGCCTAACTTTACCAGATTTAAATTTTATTTGTTTTTACACTCGACATTATATTTTTCATAATTTTATAAGATTTATGTCAAACACATCAGAAAGTTACAATTATGTAATAAGTAAATATATGATGTATGGTGTAAAATGTTTACAAAGCAGACAGTAACTAAATTCAAAATAAATGATTACTTTCTTTTCTATCTTGTTTAAATTTAGCATCATTTTCGAAGAACTCTATTAAGTTATCTTATCTTACCACTAAAAGGAGTCAGACTTTGATTAACAAATATACCTTTCGTTTTATGCTCATAAATATTTTTTCTGTGACATCAGAGACTGAGTATGATAGATGAAGAACCTCTCAAATATTCATGAAATATTTTGACTCGTCTTAATAGATGAATTTAGAAAGAATATTGTTATGTTGGCACCCCATGACTCCGTTCCAGCACATGCTGGTAGGAGCTGGAGGTGTCACCCTGTTTTTCGTTTCTAAAGGTCATTGTTTGTGATTTATGTATCCACCGTCCTCCCAAATTTGGATTTCATATGTGAGTGTTTTTTTATATATTTTTATATTTTTATTTTTATTTGTTGTATTTGGATAATGTTTTTTATTTTTTTATTTTTTTTTTCGGCAGGGTTGTTCTTTGTTTTGTTTCGTCATATTTTGTATAGGTGTCCCTGCATGCTGGTTCTGAGATGTACTCTTTTCCCACTCGGTACGTAGGTCGATTTCCATTATCAGGTCAGTACTTTCAAACACTAGTGCTTGTGATTGTTTTCTTGCCTTGAACCTTACATGCATGAAACTTAGGATCGTACTCCATGTCCCTTTGTAAAAGTCCAGGTTGAAAGTTTCCGCTCCCATCCCCATTTTGTTATCATTATTATTTTGAAGTGACTTGCCTAGTCATAAGAATCCAGTGTGTTGCTGTTTGTGTGTGTTGTGTTGTAACTGTATTTTTTCCTGTATGGACTAGCTATATCTAGATCATTTCTTCAGAGGTTTGGTTTAACTATCAAATTTTCAGTAGTGGCATGGTAGATGGAGTAATTACTCCCTGGGGAGTAGTATTGTATGTAATTGGATAGTTGTATGGTGGTTTTTCATGCTGGAGTGTAATTAATTATTGTCAGTTTCTTTTCCTAAGGTTTCCTGGCAATACAGGTTTGAACTAGTATTTTAGTGCTATAGTTTTTATATAGGTGCGTCTTTAAAATGTCATTTAGGGATTATTCTATTCGGTTTTAATTTCTCTTTTTTCTTTTTTCCTTCTCTTTTTTGTAGTGTGTGCATGTACGCAGTTTACTTGTTTGTTGTGGTGCATACTTATCTGCTTTTTATTTGGTTCCTATAGATAGAAAATGGTGTGTGTGTTTGTTAGGTTCTTGTCTTGTTGTTATTTTCGATGGGCTTTATGTACATACAGGACCTGCATGGACTCTCTTTACATAGTCCCTTCCCACGACTTTATCCAGTAGGCCATATCTGTTTTTTACTGACATGTTTTGGTGGGTTGTTGTTTGTTTTGTGTTCTGTTTGGGGAGAGGGTATCAGTTACAAAAGTGTTGACAGAGATTCCCTTGGGATAAACTTTTTAAGAGGGTTAATTCTCTAGCCCTCACATATGTTTCTGTCATGTTCTGTAGCTGTGTTCGCTAGTCGGGATGAAATAGTTGTTTTTGTAGTATGGCCAGGTTTACCGTATATGTATAGGTGGAGGGATTAGAAAGAATATTGGAAGAGCTGGAACGGATAATGCTTTTGAATCGTATAAACTCCAGTTTGAATTTTTAAATGTTCATATTTCTATTAACATATTTCCGTCCGATTAAGGTGTTTCTAAACTAATTGTTTGGGTATTATAGAATACTAATTTTAATAATGAAATTCTGACAATAGTTAATCTTTCTATTAGTGTAAACCCTTGATGAGAAATCCGATCTGCGAATTCACCCGTAGATGAGTCTACACGGATATTAAAATGTGCACATCCTTAACTATGTAAACCATACTGTACCGATTCCGAAAAACACCGAAATTCATGTCTTATAACAATAACAAATTTTGAAGAGGTATTTAAGAGTTATACGATACAAGTATAATCAATATTTTGTCACTATAATGTATCTAGGACCATGTATCTACGTAACGGTAGGTATTTAAAAGTTGAATTTTTTAAAGGCTCAGATCCGCTGTATTAAGAGATAAAACCAAGCATAAACGTTGAATTAACCGTTAATAGATCAAACGTAATATTTACCATTCAATTGTAAGTATTGGCCCGTTTCATCTCCGATGAAATGCATACTTTCATACTCTCTTCCACTGGCTTCATCTTCCATGACAGAACTGGTATTTATTTCATGTCTTCTTGTGCTTGATATTGAAAAAAAAAATGTTTTAATACAATGGATCTGGAACATTAGAGTAAAATTTCCCTCAAGCTTCTTAATCACCTGCTGTTAGGAGGATGCATTTTAATGCATAAACAGTCAATGGCTTGCATATTTACTTCAAATGTCTGTGCATAAGCTTCATGGCAGGTACTTATCAACATATAAAGATAACAGATCAAGCAACAAAGAAACACACACAGACACACACATATATATATATATATATATATATATATATATATATATATATATATATATATATATATATATACTCCATTGAACAGCACTTTCCTACTAAAGAGCTTTTTTGTAAATTCCTATGTGCATGCAGTGCTCTATGATACAGATTCCTAATAAGGTCAAAGGAAATATTTCACACTAATCCTAATCAGTGTAGCAGAAACTCTCTCTCTCTCTCTCTCTCTCTTTATATATATATAAATATATATATACATATATATATAAATATAAATATATAGATATATATATATATATATATATATATATATATATATATATATATATATATATATATATATATATATATATATATATATATATATAAATATATATATTCCTAATAAGGTCAAAGGAAATATTTCACACTAATCCTAATCAGTGTAGCAGAAACTCTCTCTCTCTCTCTCTTTATATATATATATAAATATATATATATACATATAAATATAAATATATATATATATATATATATATATATATATATATATATATATATATATATATATATATATATATATATACATACATAAGGTAGTTAGTCAGGACAGATTTAAGTCCATTGTAAAATTTAAAAAATTAGAAATTGTAGCCTTGTTGAAACGAAACATGCAAGACATGACAATAAAAGAAGAAAACAAATATATTTTCAAGCAGAGTCACAGGTCTAAAGCTTAAATGCATTTAATGCAGCACATAACATTTGATCTATCTCATCTCATTTTAGTTATGCTGTCTCGAGATCTATTGGAAATGCAGATATTAAATATTAGAATATATCTTCGAGGGTAGAGACTAGCAAATCAAGAAAGGTTAAAGCAGCAATTTGTCATCTCCCTACTATACTTTCGGATATATAATTCTAACTGGATAGTACTAAACAATGCTTCATCAAGGAATCTTAGAGGCATTTTAAAATAAAATAGTAAACAGCTGATTCCATATAGATGAATTAATTTCCAGTACTGTAATGTACATGGTATAGCCGTGAACATCACGAGTCACGTAACTTCATATACTTATTAGAAATTATGTTAGATCATTTTATATTTCTTGTCATTTTTATTTTAACTTTTAAAGTACGCAAGACTACATTATATTTTGTATCAACTGGTTTTACAGTTCTGCACCTTATATGTCAGGGACTTACTTCTGTGCTTGACTTGTCTAACACAATGTTGGTTTTGATAGTGGTTTTTTCCATCCAACCATTTTAATCATGATATAACTAGTATATAAATATTTACCAATAATATGTATATTTTTATTGATTCTTCCTGCTATTTATAACACATTGAGATCACGTAGGATTGCATGGAATAATTTATATGTGAAACTACTGTTGTTCGTACTTTGAGTTCGAAGATTATCATATCATCACTAAGTAGTTTGGTTTCTGTGAGTATATACGTGTTTGATCAGGCCAATTGTGCTCTAAACTATTTGAGACTTACTTTCTCACACTTATGTACTGCCTCTGTAATTCTCAAAAATTCAAAATCTTTAGCTCCAGTACAAACGAGACTGCATCAGATGGCGAAAGTTTTTTCGAGATATTCCCAAACCTCGGGATGAATGTTGAAGATTTTCATGGATGACTTGAAAAAATCTTGTAAGGCAATTATTCCGAACACGATTAGATCTTGTTTCCTCAAGCGGCTATCGATAGCAGATTTTCTCTGTGGTCGCTCGTCTGACATCTTGAAGACACGCCCTTCTGATCCCATCCGCGATTTAACCAGCAGAGTGTAGATGCTTGAAATGCCTGCAATCTTGTCTTCATCAGCTTCGTCAAGCAGGCAATCTTGTGAATATGGATCAGTTTTTTGGCATTACATCTAGGATACGCATATATACAGCAGGATCTGTAACACAATAGCATTGCAGGCCTTCTGTTTTGTTGCAAACAGATGCCTCTGTGCTCCCATGCGTTTGCCATTAGAAACACTTGCTTTATCAATTCTTGGTCTGGTTTCATTATAAATGTTTAATTCGAAGATACGTACACATTTGACAATTAAACGATATGGTAGGCCTTAAGAACGTACCATCAGCCTGGTATATGTTGCCGATGACAATGTCATAGTCACCGAGGGTATCAGTAAGCATGGTAGGGACAACATAATGATAAACACTGGGCCCAATGCACAACGCATGACTCCACTGGTGACTGGGAATAGTTCAGCTGACTCGACATGGTCAACAACATGAGCGAGCATTCCATCGTGGAGTTGCTAACATTACGATGAATTTATCTGGGCACGAAAGTTTTGACATGATGATCCAAAGACTACGAAGCTAACCTGTATCAAATGCTTTCATCAGTTGGGAAATATTGTGTATAAGCTGGAGAAATGATCCTGACACTTCTACTCTATTCTTGAGAAGATTTTGCAGGCTATTAACAGCAAGAAGATACTCTGATAGCTGTTACTGGATTGTGTTTTGTCTTTTCTATAGTATTCATGGAGTATAGTTCCTCGAGTCCAGTTTCTGCGGTGTTTATCGCTGGCTTTGTAGACGTCTGCTGGTATATCATCTGCTTCGGGTGCTTTGCCATTAGGAAACAGGTCAACTGTTTTGTTTTCAGTTTTAGTCAGCACTGAAAGATCAGCAATTGATAGGTTGATTTCCACTTAGGGCAGTCAATAATTTGCCTCCGCATGGATAGATGAATTTTGCTTGAGAATGTTACTGAAATGATCAACAAAGTTTTGAAGCATCTTTTCCTTGTCAGAGGTCATTCTATGTGGATAATCCTAATCTTCAAAGCATCAAAAAGTATCTTAATGTGATTTATGTTTGCATAGCACTGAATCGCAACCATGAGTCTTGAAACTATCTGAGACTTCGATGGAGAGTGAACTTGTTTTTGTTGCCTTTTTAATTGATGACGCGCTTTCTTCTAAACATACATCTTTTAGCTGATGTGTTTCATTCAGAAGGTGCTGAATGAAGGCACCATTCTCATCAAACCAATATTAATGTTCGTGACTAGCAAGGCTGAGTTTTCGATGCATTTGGATATTCAGGATGCCTACATTTCCTTAACAGTCTCATCATTAGTATTGATTGGTTTTAATTGGTTTTACAGTTATTCCTCAAATGCCTGATGTATAGTATCCGGTTTTGATTTGGAGACATTAAGCTTTTTGGGAACCCTTTTGCCTTGTGGTCATCTGGTTATTGAGCATGGAGGCTACGAGACTGTTTGTTTCCAGTATTATCCACTCCTCAAAATGTTTTGGTCACTTGTACCTTCTGCTAGACTTTTCTCCTGATAATGATAAGACGCCAGTACATGGAGCATGAGTGCATTTAAGATATATTGGTGTGGTTTGGAAGATGAAAGACTGTGTTGATGATTAGAATATCGGCTTGTAGTCCATAAATGTTGCGATTGCCAAAGCCATGTCTTGCGCTTAACAAACCAAGGATAACAAGCTTGTCGGCCTTAGGTAATTCTACCATAAACGACTCAACATGTTCCTAACATTTGTCTTTAATTTCATATGAATTGGTTGCATAGGCACTGATAAAAGTTGCATGTTTTTTTCTGTCATTTGTTATCTTTTGGAGATTTGTGAATTTCTGTGTATGTGTGAGTCGATGCTAAACCGAACACTATCATCATGTTGCTCCTCCCTAACTGGTTCATACTTAAAAGAGTTGCCCTTCCTCAGATAAGGGGCTGTTATCTGGATATCTGGATGCTAAATATGGTCAGTTGTCGAGTAGCTTTATCTGGTAATATCTCTGGCATGTTTATTGGTATGCACAATCTAGGTCACCTTGTTGTTTTCTTTTTGATGTTCGACAACTAATGTGGGATCCCCGTTAGCTGTGACATTCTGACCAAGATTAAAGTGAAGTAACAAATGCTTTGTTAAATCACTCACCATGCTACGGACGTGATCAATATAATTATGAAAATGGATGTAGGTCACCCAGGGGGTTGGTGTTACTAATTTGGTTCAGTGAAAGGAGATCTTATGGTCTGAGCCACCTGTGTGCAGGTCTGCGTTTAGAGCTCTCAGTGTATTCATACCTGATGTGTTGCTGCTCGTCCATCACTACCATACATGGAAAGTATCTGGTGGGGGAAGAGGAACAATGTCATGACTTAGACTTAAGTGAGGGAAAGTTGGTAAAAGTCACCATCACTTACGCGCATGAATGTAGTAGCATGCCAATGTTGAGACATCTGGAGATCAATCCAGATGCAGCGGATACTGCACCTGACTCGATGCTCCGCTCTGTTCACACAGCGCTTGCCATATGTTTTCACAACCAGCGGATACGAATAACTGCCTGATCCACCAGAAAGAACTTTCTAGAGTGCGCCAAGTGTAGTTGTCTACTCTGGGTCAACTGTCATAGGTACCACCGTCTAATTTTACTGACAGTAGCGTGTGAAACCCCACACTACACACATCAAATTACCATATAGTGGAAAAAGTGGCAGCTTAATAATTATAAAGACAGCTGATATGAAGGAATAAATAAATCTTACTATCTTGTACACATTCTTTAATAGTTATTTTACAGTTTAGTTCCTTGGTAACATTTAATACTCAATTTAATTCAGTTTGCATCTCGTATCAACTTAGGCAATATCATTGCCATCTTCGAAAGTTTTGTTCAGGTAGAGAAAATTATATTCTACTTTTTCAGGATATATACAGAATATTGTATCGAATATTTATTTAAATTGCATATAATTTATGGGAAATTTTAAATGTTTCATATTGATGAGGAGAGAACATTCGTCTGTTGACACCTAAAACAGCCTTTCTGCATTTGTTAAATTCAATAACGACCAATCTCAGTAGCAACAGACTTACCGTTCCTGAAGTTCCCTGTCTGCAGGCTTCTTTGTACATGCAAGGTCTTTTTCTGCAATTTAATACAGGAACACATTCAGGTGTAATGAGAAACAAGTCACTATATCCCTTTTGAATATTGATAACGCTGCAAAGGGGTCTTATGTGAGTAGCATTCCACTGCACATTGCATGTAAATGAGTATCATTTTGCTAATCCACATCTATGAAAGGCTATATTATTGTTTTAATATTTTGTTTTCATTGTGTCAACGCGGACCACACGACGAAGATATCAGAAAGGAAATGTTTTTATCTTAATTGTCATTAAGAGACGATAATTATATACCTACATATACCTACATATACTCTGATGCTGCAATTCAAACACAGACAAGATATGCACAAAATGGAAGCTAGACATATTTGCATACGAACAGCTATACAGTTGCACAACTATTTATAACCTCTCGTGACAATCTTCATTTGGCACCATACATGTCAGATAATCATATTTCCTAAAACATATGAAAGACGCAAACTCTATAATACATAAATGACAATCATAGGCTATATTATACACCAATGTAAAATAATTATATGAAAGATTTGTCATTTAATATGGTAAAGTTGGCGAGAATTTATCACGTAACTAAATAAAGGCGATACAATGATTTTCTGTAGAACAGTTTGAAACATCTATATAGTTATCCCAGTCCGGGACAGATGCATTCCCGGTTTAAGAACAAAAGAAAACCAGATTCGAATAGACGACTAAAGGCTGAATGTACCATTTGGCTAAACACTTACTACTAAAATTAATGCAATTGTTTTCAAGGTTCGCATAACTCGCCCCTGCTTATTTTCACCATCACTTTGCACACGTATTTAAAATAAATGGCATTTACTTTCCCTTTGAGGTGCTAATGATTGCAATTCTTTTTACCGTGATCATTTTGCCGAGTATGTAGATATCTGCTCCTAAGGAATATGCCTAATGCCACAAGTAAAATGATGACAATTCCAGCACTTATGCCTGCAGCTACTTCAGCGACTTGTATTCCACGACTTTCATCTTTAATTGGTACTGCAAATATGAACAATAACCATTGAAGTTATATCTAAGTATGGCAGCAAATTCATCCAATGGGAAACTGACATATTCTTACTGAGTAAAATTGTTGTTAATTATTGTCGTTCCTTTAATAAGAGTGAAAATAGCCGTAGCTTATTTAAGTTGGTCTTTGGTATTAATCGCCTTATTTGCTAATATCCCCCTACTTCCTCGTAGAGTCCTTGTGTCAGTCTAAAAGTCTACCCACCCGTCTTATCATCACCCACTTTCTCAATGCACATCACTCATATGATTTAAAGATAGCTTCGCTTGTCAAGTATGCAACTGGTGCAGATGCATATTAAAGTTTCCATGTTTTTTTTTCTTCCTCCGGCCCACTTTACAGGAAATGTGTATCTTTTGGGAACGTAGCTCATGGCTGTTTCTCACTAGAATTTGCTTGAAAAGTTTTCTTTAAGTTTTTGGACTAGATTTGTTGATGGTGTAGACTCACATTAAGGTGTTAAACTTTCTACTCATCGAATTTCGGAGGAACTTCTGTACAATATTTTGTAAAAGAGATAATTTTAGAAATATGTTTTCCTTTAGTTTATTTTATTGAATTTAGAACATCGTTACTCCTTCTCCTAAACTGGCTGGTCAATTTTACCTAAGTATATGTTTTGTGTAGATGCACAATACGATTTAACTTTTTCCTTTAGCCAATTTTTGAGGAAATTTGTTGAATATGTATGAAATACAGAGAGTACATTTTTTTAAGAGAATTTATGTCATCATTGATTTTTTCCCATACCGCTTGGAGAACGTCATATAAATGCTGTGCAATAGACCTGGCTTGTCTAAATGAGTAAGACAATTTCTTTTATCTATGATTTACATTTGGAAATATGCCTTGTCTTAAAAGTAAGCTTTTGAGAATTAATCGTTTTTCCTTCCTAACATGCTTGAAGCAATTTAATATCTCTGCACGATGTTTAGGGGAGAGGGTATTGTCATTGTCCCTGTGTATCAACCTGCCCATTTGTTCTCATCAATCGATCTACTCCTCAATATCTCCACTTCTGACAAAGTTATTGATGTAAATGTGCAGCAGAATAGTATTTTTCTGATGGCAAATTGTTTGAGGACATTTCACAAACAATGTCAAAATGGGGATTTTTAAGACTTCATCTTGGCTATTTAATATTTTTTTTATAATAAATGCAGAATTAGTGTCCAACATATACAAATGTGATGGGGCAGTATAGTTTATGTTTTAAAGGTCTTGAGAGAAGAGGAATGTATATTTGCTCTATAAGTAAAGCATACTAGGAAGAGCATGCCTTAAATGTGGGTATATGCGTGTGTCTTATTACATGTACAACTAGTTCATATAGTTAAGAATAATTTAATTTAACACTAAATATTTCAGCTTAGATATTAAGAAACGAAATCGATCTGTGCCATCTTTATAGTGCCTGAAAATCAACCATAAAGCCATACTAGTGTGGAGTTCAATAAAGACATGGTTTCAGTTTCTAAACTAGAAGACGTCCTTATACAGTACACGATATATCTGAGACCTTTTCATAAGTAGTGCTATGACGTAACTTTGTGTATCCTCTTGTTTAGTTATAAAATGTTGTTGTAGTAGAGCGTCGCCATTTCGGGATGTCCCATCGTAAATGGAAATACTCTTTACACGTTAGCGTATTTTGTACAACAATACAAGATTGTTAAATTAAATTACTTGCACAAAAGATGACAGCGATATATTCTGGTAAGTTTTGTCATTACTGATCATATTTTTAGGATCACGTGAATTTTAATATATTGAAACACGAAGTGGTCTTTTTATTGGACTATCGAATGCAATGCCCATTAATTTCATGTTTTGCACGTGCAAACTTGTAAATCAACAGCGTCGTTGTTCAAAGGTTTGACAAGGTGTTGAAAGCTAGAGGAAATAAAACAGACATATAGACTTTTAAAGATCGAGCCCTTAGAATAGCGAATAAATATTGCAAATTAGATATGTAATAGACAATAATAATTTATAACGGAAATTTTACGATCATACTGTTGATGTAAAAATTACGTTAGTTGTAAAATTTAGATGTCACAAAGGAAACATATATGACAAAAGCGTGGTGCAGCAAGCTAACTTTTTGAAGTATCCGTATCCATTTCTCAAAGTAGATACCTTAATTAACAGCTGCAAACACGTACATTGAAATGCTATGATCTAAATAGTAAAGGCAAACGCGCTTCCAGAATAAAGAATGGGATGATGCATATTACATGTACTTCCAATTATAATTATAAAATCAAACATTCCACAGCATTCTTTAGAAGGTAAATTATTCAAAAATAAATGTCAACATGACCAGAAAAATGGGCTTCTATATACTCTTCAAATCTACAAACGAGATCATATTTATGTCGTACTGATTACTGACGTACAGTAGTACACAAGCAGCAGAATGTAACTTTTGCAAACATAGCTATGTACTGTAATTTAATGAAGGTATTGATTTTCTTTAGGAGCCACATCTAATAGTTTTTTTTTTGTTTTTGTTACATGAAATATATGATGAGACCATTGCAAATTATTGCCTACAAATATTCCAAGAATACACGTTTTTGTCAGATCACTGTTATGATATGGAACGTGCAACATATCAGTTTGCGATTATGCTCCTTTACGTGCGTAGTTATAAAAAAAATACCTTTGTTTTTTTTCCGTATTGAGCATCGTATCAGTTTCCTTGTACTATATTAGATGTATGTTGATAGCAGTTTGAAGTTTTTCTTTCAACTTCAGCTTAGTTGCTTTGAGTATCAAAGTGGTGTCATCAGCATACATGTCTATTGATGAACTACATCACCTATTGTTAGGGGTATGCCATTCATGAACAGAAGAAACAAACAAGGGCCCCAAGAATGAACCTTGTGGCACTGCTCAACTTCTGATAGGTGTTCATGTAATATTACCGGCTGAGACAAATTGCTAAAGCATGGTGTGAACCATTTAGATTATCTTCATTACATTGATACATTTTAAAATTTTCCAGAAGACATTCAGGATCGACTAGGTCGAAAACCTTTTCATGATTAATCAGTATAATACGAAATAACTTTCCTTCATCTAAAGATTTCAGCCACTTGTCAATCAGAGGTATGTGAAGTTTCGCAATAAGGATCTTTTACGAAAGCCAGGTTGCTTTTCGTAAAGTAGATTGTGATTATTGCGATAGTAATTTCAAAAGGGATGATGTAATTGATACTGGTCAACAGATATTTACACCCTCTTTTGGCGCAACTTTCTGTGGTGGTGTTACTTTGGCATTTGTCCAAAGTTATGGAAATTGACTTGTTCTTAACCAGTGATGACATAGAAAGGTGATACTATCATCAATGGCAGACGCAGATGCCTTAAGAAGTATGCGACTTACAATGTCAAGTCCGATATACATATAAAGACCCATGTTCGTTAGATAACTCAAAACATTCTCGGTACAAATTTTGTCAGTAATGAATACAGGGGGTGGCAAATACGATATATCATGAAAGAAATGGTGACGAATACAAACATTTATTCGTGGATGCTCTGTAAAGAAAAACAAGAACAAATGAACAGCCTGCTCTGAACTAATACCATGGACATGATCTATTTTACATGGCAAGGTACTTAGTTGTAGCAAATCTGGAGTTTCAGACACTTCTAACACTTCTGGTTTTCATGCAGATCTGGCTCCTTGTTGATCTGCGATGAATGCTGATTAAAACTACTTGCTAAAGTGTTTTTAGGCCTTATGATGGATATTTGAATTGCAGCCCTTTCTAATGGTTCTATAAATGGAAGGTTCTTAAAGAATTGGTCAATTGCAGTTGCTTGCAGCATTACTTGCCTCACTGCAGAACATGTGTATCTCTTCCATATGTCACTATTCATAGTTTTCTTTACTTTCTATAAAATGCTCTTATCATTCACGACTGGCTTAAGACTGTTCAAAATTTCAAAGAGTGGAATTGTTATTCAAATAATTGGCCTGTTGAAGTAATTGTGTTTATTCGCTTAAGAATATTTAGAAGCTGCTCATCTGTGGAAATTTCTGATGTAGTCAACGTGTGTAAATCTGTATCCCTCTTTATGATCGGTAACATCAGAGCTAATATGACAGCCGCTTGTTTTTCACAGTATCTTTCAATCATATCATAAACTCTATTCCATCGAGTTTTAACGTCAGATAAAAAAGTGTGGCTTGGTTGCTGGAGGAGCTCTTGCTTAATTTCAGCTCATGAGCAGCAATACTGCATTTGTGAAAGAACTTAACAATTATGTTAGCCCTCAATAAACAGACTTTTGACTTCTGTTATTTTCAAAACTTGCTGAGCTCCTAGATTGATTGTATGCGCAAAACACTTAAGATGGAGTGTCATTTCAGCGGGTTGAAAAGATATATAAACATTCGCTGCACCATCAGAACAGATAGGCTGAAATCTACGGGGACTTTCCAAATCTCATTCGTCATCAGATTCCTTCTATGCTTCAGTAATATTGCATTCAGTGTGAGACTCATAAAGGGGTCTTGTTAACAGCACGTTAGACTTGATTGTCCACTCTGGAATAATCAAGTGTGATGTTATTGTCACATACCTCTCTTTGACCCTAGACGTTCACCCATCGGTTGTTTCTGATGACTCCATTAATGTTTCTGAAAGGTAGCTTATTTCTTCCTATGAAAGGTGAATTAGATCATTAGCACCATAAAGCCACCTTTATATATAGCCATCATTGATAATGAAATCCTGGTAGTTGTACATCAGTTTAAAGTTCCATTGTTTTAATAATTTTCTGATAGATTAATGTGTATCTCAGAGGTCATAATCTTCCCGTTGTGAAAAGCTCACGCATTACTTTTACACCTTTATGATTTGAGTATGGATATGTCTCAGAATTTTAGAATATACTTCCTCGGTCAGTTCTAAATCATGATCCCGTTGTGATTCATTTTTCCCTCAATAGATCTCAGCATGTGTGTTTTTACTGTCTCCTGATACCGCACTTTTGTTTTTAACATTCTGTATCAATCCTTTGACATTTATTTCATGGAGCAACCTATTATACCTACATTGTACTTGTGTGCTTGACCTTCGACTTTGTCTGTAATCTAGACAGATTGTGATGGACTGAAGGACACACTCTGTGCATTACTTCCATTTGCTTTTGCACAGCTTTCTGTGCACTAGCTACATTACACATATATGTACTGGTCTTGATAATAGGTACAGTCTGTGTTGCATGTGAACATCTCACTGTAGCAGCAGTAGTTTTACAGACTTTACTTTGTTTCATTTATTTTTTTCTTTTGAAGTGTGGATTTAAATTTCTCCCCAACCAATTCATCAAATTGTTTTTGAACTGTGTCCATTTGTCCTTAAGGTTCACTGATGATACCTAGTAAGAAATTAATGTCACAGGAAACTGATACTGTTGGTCCTGGAGCAGGATTTATTGGGGTACTGCAGTGTTGCGCTTGGCCCTCTTGAAAGCCATTGTAGGCAATTGGTCCCACCTCGTTGTCATATTCACAATCAGAAATGCACCTTTCAAACCCTTTATATCTAACTGATCCCAGCAATTGTTTTGTATAGTATCGGAGGGTCTGGGCAGCTTTGACATTATAAAGGCATTTACAGAGTTAGAACTAAACTGGATGCCATTATAAAGAAGGTTTTACTTTTCCAAAGTTTAGCTTCTTGCCCTTTAACTTCTACACACTTTTAATTTTCAGTAAGGCAACATAAAAAGTATACAATGATCAAAAACCACCAAAGTGTTTATAACGTTGGAATGGTCAATAATGTTAAAGGTTATATTTTAAAACCAGATAGAAGGGCTAGAAATGTATGTTCAAGTATATACTTCACCTGGGCTGTAATCTATCAGTAGGTAGGGATTTGCTAACTGTGTCAAATAAGGTGTAAAATAGAATGCGTGGATGATGTACTTACGATATAGCTGTAAGCTAAATTTTGCTTTCTTCCTTTAGTAGGTTTTACTTACAAATAAGTTAAAGCTTCAGAAGTTACCGCAACCGAAACATGATTTACACCATGACGTACAAGATGTGTGTCGTGCAAATTTTGAAAAAACAAATGACTTTAAAAAACAACGACGGAAAATGCAATGTTATTAAGAATGCCAATACAAAATCAATCATTTCAACTCATCAGGACATGGTCCAGAAAGTTGAAAGGTTTCTCAAAGACTTAAATCTCACAGCAAATGAAATCACTATTGATTATTACAGATTCAATGATAACAGGAATTTGCTTAAATTCAAAAATGTAGTCCACAAATGCTACGATTAAGACCCATTCTTTCAGTTTGCGTGGCTTCATCCTCCAATATCAAGTTGCGATTATAATAATATAGGTTAAATACCTCTTCCAAAGCTAGTGTTTTATGTAATATGCAAAGAATAGAAAACAAATGCTAAAGAAATGAGTTGTCGTTGTATGATTCTGCTGTTGATGATCATAGTGATTGTACTGTTTATTAATAATAACAATAATAATAATAATAATAATAATAATATTATTATTATTATTATTATTATTATTATTATTATTATTATCCATACGAGTGACATGATTCCTTATCTACACTAAAAAATGTTTAATTTCGTTTTTACATATTTTTAAGACAAAGAACCATCAACTTGCATGGAGTTTTTCTTCATTATGAGTAGGTACAATTAACTGATTTAGTACCACATAGATAAAAAGAAGTCCAGAAACATTACTGCAATTTTAGGACTTCAATTATTTTTCAAGATTTAAATTAATATATGTATCAGATTGTGTATTATGTCGAATTATTGACTGTTTCATACAAAAATGAAAAGAGTGTTACACGTGTTTACATATTTTGTGCATGGACTCAATATTGTTGGGCATGGTACGGTAGAAACATCACAGAGTGGTTAATCAGACTCTAGAATCATTGAACAACTGATTACACTGGACAACAAATTTTTACAAAAGTCATGTTACTGAAATAAAATTAGTCAATTCTTATCAATTGTTATGTGATAAACACGAATATGACAGTCAAATTGCAAAATTGGCTCTAGTTTGTTTGTAATCTGCAAGAAATTAATGTTTACATAACGAAATGCATTCCCATAGTAAAAGGTCAACTGTAATAGCCTACCTATAAAAAATCAAGTCATTGACTACATCTTAGGTTTCTTCGCCTGTCTCTTGTACAGCTGTTCGGGAGCATCTCTGAGGAGTGTCCAGCAGTAGTCAGCCAGCATTGTAGTGGACCATTTTCCTTGGTATCTTTGTTCCATTGTTGCGATATCTTGATGAAAACGTTCGCCGTGTTCATCACTAACAATACCACAGTTGCTAGGAAAGAAATCCAAATGGGAATGAAGGAAGTGAATCTTTAGAGACATATTGCAGCCAAGTTTCTTATACTTCATCAACATGTCTTCTACTAGTTCCTTTTAGTTTTCTGCCCTAACATTTCTGAGGAAGTTTGTAGAAACTAGGCGAAAAGCATTCCATGCTTGTTTCGCGTCACCTTCCAGCAAGTTGTTGAACCGGTCATCTTTAAAAAGCTCTCGAATCTGAGGACCCACAAAAACTCCTTCTTTAATCTTTGCTTCGCTGAGTCGAGGGAATTTTTCATGCAGGTATCGGAATGCTGGCAAAGTCCGGTCAATGGCTTTCACGAAGTTCTTCATCAAATCTAGTTTGATGTGAAGGGGTGGTAGCAAGATTTTCTGAGCCTCAACCAGAGCTGGGTGTTGGATATTCTTCTCTCCAATGGCTACATTCTGCCTGTGAGTCCATTCCTTCCTCATGTAGTGCATTTCCCTTGCTCGGCTATCCCACTCGCATAAGAAACACATGCATTTTGTATATCCTTGCTGCAGTCCCATTAAAAGGGCAACTACCTTCAAATCACCACAGAGGTGCCAGCTGTACTTGTTATACTCAATGGAATTCAGTAGCTGCCTTAAGTTATCGTATGTCTCTTTCATGTGGACAGCAGACGCTACTGGAATAGATGGAAGAATGTTTCCATTGTGCAAAAGCACAGCCTTGAGACTCAGTTTCGAAGAGTCCACAAATAGTCTCCATTCTTGTGGGTCATGAGTGATTTTTAAAGCATTCATGAGGCCCTCAATATCGGAACAGAATATCAGATTACTTTCCTTTCTGAAGAAAGGCTCCAATTGCTGGTGGCGCTTTCGATATGCAGTAATTGTGACATCTTCTTCTAGAAGATTCCATTGTTGGAGTCTTGATCCTAGCAATTCTGCCTTGTTCTTTGATAAGTCCAAATCACGAATCAGGTCATTTAGTTCTTCCTGTGTTATTCTGTGTGGGGTTGATGATGCACCACAGTGAAAATCTGGATCACTGCATGCTGATGGACCAGGAGAAGAACAGGTCGACTCACCTTTGTCTTCGTCAGATGAATCAAGAGAATATTCTGCTGGAGGTTCTGGAATAGGAAGTCCCTCACCATGTGGAACTGGTCTCAATGCAGACGGAATGTTTGGGTAGACTATTCTCGACTTCTTTCGCTTCGTTATTCCGCCGGAAAGAGGAGGAACCAAGCAGAAGTAACAGTCATTTAGGTGGTTGCTTGGCTCTCTCCACACCATTGGGACTGCAAACGGCATTGATGACCTTTTGCAATTCAACCACTGTGAAAGCTGTGTTGTACATGTAGCACAGCATATATGCGGAGCCCAAGGCTTGTCTTGGTCACCAACCTTGCATCCGAAGTAAAGATGATATGCCTTCTTCACTTGAGAATTGATACTTTTCTTCTGGTTGGCAAATGTCACTTCCCCACAAATATAGCAAAAATTGTCCGCGGTATTAACGCACGTTCGAGGCATTACTGTTCTTTATTGTACGTAAATGGATAAAATAATAAGTTTTATGTAACAGTAGCTTGAACTGTCTCGCACAACGTCTAAAATATTTTAAATGCTGAACCTATCTGATTGGGCTTTATATAGTACACTGCTTACGTCAGCTTCAGCAGCCGTCTGGCATTAGTATAATAGGCCTACACATGTATAGTACACAGCTGACGTCAATTTACTTCAGCAGCCGCATGGCATTAGTATTGCATTGCATCAGAAAATGATGCAATCAACTGTGGATGATGTGAGCATGATGGTATTATGCAATGTTACATCATTATTCCGGATGTTGCTGCAGTCCTACTGGAGAAATTTACACAGTGAAACATAGAAAATGAGGTATATGAATATCTTCAAAACGAGAGCCAATAAAAATTTTCTCGGTTATATTCGTGTTCCGCACACCAAAATACTACAGATTAGGGCCTTTTCAAGTCAGTAATGATTTCACTGTTGACCAGTGTTATAATAATTTTGCATGTACTTGTAAGGAGATACTACATGCCAAGTTCTTCAAGCCCCTGAGAGGCATACTGTACTCTGTAAATCAAATGTTATGTTATATTTGTACATCAATACAATGTATAATAATACTATACATCCAATATAAATATCCTTCTATTATTCACAAGGAAGGATGATAACGCTGTTTAGGTATTCATACGCGAGAGTTATTGGATGGACTAAAATCTGACATTGTTTAACAGCTTTCATTTTTAACCTATTGAAAAAAAATAGGTAACGAGGAGCACGAGCTCTAATAAAAGAACAATTATAGGCAAACAAATTTATAATGCAAATAAGCACTTGTCAGTGAATGGATGATGTACAAGTTAAATATATTATATATGAATGACCACACCATGGTCTAAAGACAGAGGAGCTAAGAAAACAAAAACAAAACCACACATCCTTTTTAACAAAATGTTTTTGTCCCTTCTTGAGACACTGGTGTTAGATGCGTCCCTTTACAGATCACTGAGACTTGACCAATTTGTGGTATGTGAGAAAGCTTGTCAAAAGATTCCCGTGGGTTCGTGGATATCACACCACAAGATGATGTGCCAAGAAATGGCATTTGGCCCACAATAACAACAACATTCCTTTTCAAAAGTTAGCTTGTAATCAATGTACCCTTTTCATAATCATTTCCTGGTGTGCATAGAATATTACAGGAAATTTACATTCAATTATAGCACTTTTTCAATCAAGTCTTATGCACTAAAATTTGTAATTGGTCAACATGAAGACCAAGATCCCTGTGTGTAAATTATAGGATGAAAAAGTAGAGACAGCTGGATATACTTTAAGTCTGTTACCTGATGCATTGAGATAAAACTCGAATTCTGTTGTCCCCAGTGAATTTTCCAGGATAAGTGTATAGTTGTCAAAATCATTCTGTGTCAGATTTTGGATAAAGAGATTTGCCACTTGCACCTGAAGATTAACTGATGTGTTGTATAACTTGTACTTAATACTGTCACTAGAAATAATCATGTTTGTCCTGCTACTGTTCATGACTGCAATGCCATTTTTCCGAAAGGTAAAGTTTCCAACAGCTGGATCACTGTAGAATGGTATGGATATGTTGATCAAATGACCGGTTGCTCCAGGGAATGCATGGTTGTCCACATTCAAAATATTTGGCATTCCTGAATAAATAAAGATCAATCATATGAACAATGTATAAAAATCATAATGCATAATGCAAAGTGACAAGAGTATACAATAAGACACACTTGGTGCACCTACTCCAATAAAACAAACTTCTGACCTGTATAAATTGTTACTAATCTTCTAAATGCAAGTTTCTTAATGTTGTCAATGTACATCAAAAAATATACTAGCTATGAATAATGGCAGGTTTGATAACCAAACATGTACAGTTTTTCTTTGTTAATTCATCCCACGAAACCATTGGAAAGAATACACGCTCCCTCGATATCCCACAAATCTGCTAATAATGCAGCGTCAGGAATGGATCCGTTGTTTTTTTAAAAAGAAAATATATACAAAATTGGCCATTATGTGTAGAATGTCAAGATAGTAATCAGAATTGATGGTAAATGAAATCATCAATATATTACTGGCTTTTATCATCAAGAAGGCAGTTAGTGCCCAAAATGTTAGAACAAACATTTTAAAATTTGCAAGTCTTGATAAGAATTAAATCTTTTGTTATATTTTATTTGATAACTATTTTCTCAATACACTTTAAATACTAATATACAGTATGGCAAAATAGCAATCGATGACAAATTCTGGTAAATGCTAACTGGTGACAACATTTAAAGGAATAATACTAATTAAAAGTCTTGTCAGGTGAAAATCATTTTGATTCTTTAATTATGTCTCAATGGAAAGATTATAATCTTTTAAACCTAGACGTTTCATCACATTATGAGCCATGTAATTTCTCCCTCAAACTGAGAAACCTTGCCATTTTTCACATATGTACGAATTAATCCAATGTTACTCGGTCATATCTGTGGGTTAATCAATTTCAGTCGAAAGATGGAACACAAATTTCGATGATATCACCATTGTAAAAATAAAAAGTCATCACCACACTATGTCAGACATGGTAGGTTATCTGTATGTGATACACTATTCTCATTTTGTATTTGATATAATGCAGTACTCTGCCTAGCATATAAGAGTATTTATTTACTAAGGGCATTATCAATGCTGTATTCAGAACTCAAACTTAGTAAACATGTTTATCCTACGTGACATTACACACGTAGGCCCAACTCCTACTCACAATTATGGATAAACGTCAAACACACAATACAAATTAAATATATGTAACAAAACAATACTCTGATTCCCTCACCAGTGTAGTGGTTTTCAGACTGTACAATATTTAGTGGTTTAATACCAGAATGTAATGCTCCTTTAAACTTACAAGGAAAACTTGTGAAGGTCTATCATATCCTGCAATCATCATCAACAGGAGAAAAGTTATGCACATTATTTAACCATAACCCTTTCATTTAAAAACTCAATTCTTGCTTCCAAGACACTATTCTGATACCTATGAATCCCACTTGCATTAAAACATTCTCTGCATTACTATGACTGTCTGTTCTCCTTACACCAGTATCCGTCAGGAGGAGGATATCGAAGATTGCAGAGATGCGCAATATAACTGCCATAACCTTTCCCCTCAAACTGATCACCTTCTTAAGCTTCTAAAGTTGAACAACCCTGTTCAGCAAATAGCATTACTTCAAATATATGGAAGAGTAATGGGTACAGGAATAGCACTCTTATATTCCCATATTTTCACTGAAAGTCTAGAACAAAAACTCATTAACCATGCATGCTATAGACAACTCATCTGATGCTGGTATACTGGGTGGAAACAGCAGAAAATTAAAATTTGCAAATAACTTTCACCCTTTTATCACAGTCATATCAGTCATCAAGCACCGTACATATTTTATTATATACCTAGTCCACATTTCATGTCAAGAAATGCACTTGAAGAAAAACTGATGGATGCGTACTAAAGACCTAAGAATCTTAAAGATCATGTAGTACAGGCTAAAATCACTTCAAAGTAAATCACAGAATTAGGAGAATGGAGAGAAAAATGATGCATACTCTGCAGACATATGTCAAACTCAAATGTGTTCTGGAGTTCAAACAGTTTTAACATAAACCATCAAGAGTCCCTTGAAATGAATGACACTTAACTTATCAACAACAAACAAAAATCATAAATTTTACATTAGACCATTTAATTTTTTCAACTGTCAAGTGCTGAAACATTATTAGTTGCTGTGGTGGCCTTTTTGGATACAAGATTGGCAGCATTTTCATTAAGGTCAACTAGACAGCCCTGGAAGACTTTATGTGAAAGTCTCTTGTGACTATGACCATACCTCATTTTGGTGATAGTAGTGATGTGGAAATACAGTTGCATTTCACTTCCCCCATACGTGCCTCGTGATCCCATGAGATGACATTGGTTACGTGGCTGATCAGGGGCAAGTTTGCAAAATGGCAGTATTCAGTTGGAAGCAATATCATGAAGAAGAAAACGTTGAATATAACAGTGTAATTTACTATTTCTGCACAACGGTGTTGACGTGTTTGTTTTTTGGCATTCAGAAGCAGTAATTTCAGCAAATTGGGTTACACCTTTGCAGGGGCAAAGTGTTGCAGGTAATTTTCCAGATTTTGCAGCTTTTCAATGGAGCAATGAAGGGGCTAAACAGCCCAAGACCTATCACATAGTGGTCAGGCTTAATGAATGAATGCTCAAAAAGTGTGGGAAACGTACGTTTTTCCGCTTTGGTTTTGATGAGAAAATGAGCACATATGCCATCAGCAACTGCCTCCATAGATGCGAGGTTTCACGAGGCACACGTTGTTCTCACGGGCGACATTAAGTCAGCCATTACAACAGCATGGCATGACATCACTGTCTGGCTCTACTAGGCTGCAAGTCGCGTGATTTCAGCCCAAAGCAACAATATTGCTACCCAAGATAAATAATTAGCCATGCAGTGTCAGTTGCGGGCAAAAAATGCTGATATTGTGCCAAAATGCACGTGCGATTGAAATAATTGGAAGAGATCATGGCCAATATCGTTAGTAGTAGGCAAATGCCGAGCATATCAACCCATAAGTGACTTGGTGATCAAATGCCCACCCTTCAATTTCCCGCCAAATAAAACATTGATGCTTCCATTTCATTTTGCTCTCAAGACTTATCAGCCATGTCACCAATGCCATTTCATGTGATCATCAAGGCACTTATGGGGTTCATAAAATTACAATCAAACTTCGACTTGGTAAGTACAGTTTATCAAAAAAAAGAATTTAAACATGGAGACTATGTTGAATGTCAGATAGGAATCCTTTTAATAATAATAATAATAATAATAATAATAATAATAATAATAATAATAATGCTTTAATTATAGAGGGTGACTCATTAGTCAAGGACTATTCTCCCTTGAGGCCCTCTTAATTAATGTATAACAAATGCACATTGTGTGAAGAAGCAATAATTAGTGCTTATATTAGCATGTTTCGTTTTGTTTGTTTGCTTGAATTTTAACGGCGCACCAGCACTTTTAGGCTATTTAGCGCCATACAATACGTTACATGTTCAAAAACAAGAAAGGTTTAACATCGACCAGCGATATATATAAAAAAAAACAATAGTTAAATATAAAATGGTAAGATGTTGGTAACAGGAAAATATGAAGCATGTTTCGTATTAAAATACTAAATTCCATTATCTGTTAGAAACAAATGCATGCTCCTGATATCTCT
Source organism: Unio delphinus (assembly GCA_029339505.1). Classification (NCBI taxonomy): domain Eukaryota; kingdom Metazoa; phylum Mollusca; class Bivalvia; order Unionida; family Unionidae; genus Unio; species Unio delphinus. Next base: position 1,548,482 of record JAQISU010000366.1, on the reverse strand, counting down.
TCTTAAATACTCTAATATTTTCAGCCGATTTTACATGTAATGGAAGCTTATTCCACAGAACTGTACCAGAGTATTGAATACTCTTTTTTAATTGCTCTGTTCTTGGTTTTGGTACTAGAAGGTTTCCATGTGAGATTGATCTCAACTGGTATTGTGTTGAAAAAGGCCTGAATAAGTCCTGAAGATACTCTGGTGCAGTTCCATGTAGACATTTATATAAAAGAACTGCCTTGTGAAAATCTATCCCGTCATATATTGTGAACCATTTGAGTTCTGTAAATAATGCTTTTGAGGGATGGTCAACAGATGTATCTAAAATTACACGTGCTGCTCGTTTCTGGAGTTTATAAATCCTGTCAAGCTCAGATTTAGCACAGTTTCCCCATACATTAGAACAGTAATCCATTGTTGGAAGAATATACGTCTTGTAGTATAGATTGCGAGTTTCCATAGGTAAATATTTCTTGATTCTGCTGAGAAGGGCAATTTTGGATGACAGTGTTTTACAAAACTTATCAATATGGTCATTCCTTAATAAATTATTATCTATGGACACACCTACAAGCCTTTCATGATTGACATTTTCTAATGGATGATTATTTATTGCAAGCGATAGTTTTGGGTTCCCTGACTTGTGTAACTTTTGTGTTGTCCCCAGAATCATACATTTTGTTTTACCTTCATAAATTACCATCCTATTTTATTGTGCCCAGTTTTGGACTCTAATAAGATCTGAGTTTAATCTTGTTTGGATAACTTCAGTATCAGAACTAGATGTATACAAGGTTGCATCATCTGCAAACAATTCTGTATTGGTGGATTCATTATTTAATGGTAGATCATTGATATAGATAAGGAAGAGGAGAGGGCCTAAAACTGAGTCTTGAGGGACTCCTGAATGCATAGTGCGAGTTTGAGAGCTAATATTGCCAATGCTTACTTGTTGAGACCTTTGGTTTAGGTATGATCTAAACCAGTTTAAAGAAGGATTCTCAAACCTGTAACAGTTCAACTTTTGCAGCAGAATTTCATGATCAACAAGATCAAAAGCTTTCTTGAAGTCAAGGAAAACAATCCCAGTCATATGTCCATTATCCATTTCCTTCAGCCAAAGAACAATTAATTTGGTAAGTTCTGTTTGGCATGAGTGGTACTTTCTGAATCCTGATTGTGCTTTATGAAATAGAGAGTATATTTCAAAAAATGTATAGACCTGAATGGCTACATGCTTTTCAAACAGTTTTGACAATACAGGTAGAATTGATATTGGTCTGTAATTTCCTGACTGAAAGACTAGCAATACATGCTGTAACAGAATTGTTACCGAGTGGATGGTGGATTAAATGAACAACACAAACAATAAATTATTATTAATGAAAAATAATGATGTATCAACACAATAACTCATGCGTTCAACCCACAATTACACTCACAACCATTCACAATACATGAACAAATTAAATATTAATACAAAATAAAACACAGATACAAAGGAATCTCTTGGACTATACACAGATCCAAAGAACCTTTACAAAAGTTACATTAACGCAAGTATAAATCACGATAATAAACACAAACATCAAACTATACTATCGCACGTATGGATTGCGACAACTAGCACGAACATATACAGGTATTAAATCAAGTTGCTAGCTTTTATTGAGAATCATGCAATGCCTTGAAATACTATTGTGTCTGAAATAACCATGTAAATACAACAATGTATTCAATTGTACTACAATTGCAACACACACATGTGTCTCGACCCTGTATAACCGTATGATTCACCCACAGTTGAATCGCCGCCCAGTTTCCCCGAAGACCTAGGGTTGACCAATACTTGTATCGACCGTTTGACCTTCACGGATCCACCACAGTTATACGTACAGACAGCATACATCTACAAGAACCAACGTTCCTCAATACCCTAGATGTCACCCCGGATGTTTATTACTCTAGACAGCTCCGACACTCGGACTTCTAGCTTTCCGGATATTTACACATCACGACAGATGTAGACGAACAGACAGTTCGACAGACAGACAGTCAGATACTTCAATTTGATTGCACAATAAATCAGCAACAATTTCAGCTACGATAACAGATGTTATCAGAGATGTTCCGCAATAAATCAGCTATAAATCAGAGATGTTTTCAGTGACGTTATCAGAGATGCTATCAGATGTTATCAGATGCATTATCATAGATGCTATCAGATGTTATCAGAGATGTTCCGCAATAAATCAGATGTTATCAGATGCGTTATCAGAGACGCCATCAGAGATGCTATCAGATGCGCCATTAGATGCGTCATCAGATGCGTCATTAGATGCGCCATCAGATGCGTTATCAGATGCGCCATCAGATGCGCCATCAGACGCCATCAGAGATGCCATCAGATGCGCCATTAGATGCGTCATCAGATGTGCCATCAGCTACAATGAAGAAACCAGACTAATAATAGTTGTCTCAAAAAATAATCTAAACCTTAGATCACGCTATTGCATTTAAAGTCTAATGGTGACTAGTAATTCCATATATTACACGTTTAAAATCTGCATTGCAATAAAGGCATCATTATATGAAATGATAAACGGAATAAAATTCACAATAAAACGAAATATAAATTTAACACTCACCCCTTTGGCTGGAGATTGAAAGACGAGCTATCTATCCTGTGATTAGATACTTTTGGTCCCGTAATTATTATGAGAAATATTTTGCATTATATACTCTCAAATAGGTGAGCAGAAATCACGGCAAGATTACCGTGCACTACGTGAAACTAATGATCCGGATTTCATGTACTTCAAAATCAAGCACATGCAAATCGTTACATGCCGCTTACCTTGGAAAAAACCACTTATTCACCCCAGGCAACGCATGTACGACGAAACAAAAAAAATGGTGAGATTAGTTTGTAAATCAAGAAGAAAATAAATTAAATTTTCGCCTAATTCTGTGACACATGCTAAGAAAATATTCGGTGAAAACCCCATGGCATTAAGGCTTTTCATTTAAGATAAGTAGAAATGATAAGATTTTTAAGATGGCTCACATGGTGGCCATATTGGATGTGATATATGTAAAAATTTTATTTATGAGAAAATAGACATCATGAGAAGTCTTCTTGCAAAAACCGAATATTTATACAACTTATTATTTAGAAGGAATAGCTACAACAATATTTTCAAGATAGCAGCTATAGTAATTATATTGAAAGTAAAATCGCACCATGACTGATAAAACATCACAAGATGTCTTTTTTTGAAAACCCAGTGTTAATATGACCATATATCTAGAAATAATAATAACATAATTTTCAAGATGTCCAGGCTGCACTATCTTCACTTAAGGTCAACTAGACATCATACAGGAGTAAGTCTCCTTGTTAACAACCCATCTCAATATTACTTTCAGGCAGAGTAGCAATAACAAGACTTTTAAGACAATGTCTTGGCAGCCATGATGATATTAGATGTCCAACTGGCTACATTTTCATTTAGCACCAACAAAGCATTATAAGAAATCTTTAAGTGAAAACCCCATTGTTATAAGTATGATTTAACCCTAAGTGCTGTATCATATTCTAGCTGCTAGCAGAGACATTTGGCCTTAACATTAATCCCAGTATTCTGGATATTTAATTACCAGAGCCTGTCAACAGGTCCGGTTCTGTTGCTTATCTTCCCAGGGCTAACTGAACCTGGACTTCTTCCTGTCTTCTGATAAGGCACAAATGTTAAAATAATTACGATCCATTATCTATAACCCTAAATAAAATGATAGTAGAGTGGTAGGGCAAGCAGTCAAGTTATGGGCTTGGTACTGTAAGCAATACTGTTTTTGTTTTTAGTTTTTGTGAAGATTTTAGCTTTATTTTACATAATGTTGTAGGACCATTACTTAGTGTTTGTGTGTCATTTGAACCCGAATGTAACACCCATTTAAGAGCAATAGCAATAACACGAGTTTTAAACAAGCAGCCTCAGTGACCATATTGGATGTAATATTGGCACCATGTCCAACAAGACATTACAAGAATTCTTTTGATTAAATCTCATTGCTGATATGACCATCCATCTGGATTGAGTATGGTAACATAAGTTTAGATGGCCACTAGGGTAACCATATTTAATGTCCAGGCTGTGCCATGTTCACTCAGAACCAACTAGACATTATGGTAAGTTTTCTGATTAAAATCGCATGTCAATATTACTTTCAGGCACAGTAGTAATAACAAGACTTTCAAGATGGATGTCCTGGTGGCCATACTGGATATCCAATCTGCAAAAGTTAGGACCAAAAACACATGTTAGGCAGTCTTTAAGAGAAATCCCAATGTTGATATGACCATGAATGTAGACAGAGTAGTGATAACATGAATTTTAAGATGTTCAGAAGGCAACACAATCTAAATTATCGCCAAACTGGACATCATATAAAGTATTCTGGTTAAAATCCCATATCAATATTCATTTCTGGCAGAGTAACAATAACAAGACTTAGGAGTGAAAACCTATGTTGAAATGACCATCCATCTAAGAACAGTATGATAACATAAATTTAAAGACGGCCACTGTGGTGGCTATACTGGATGTCTGAACATCACTATTTTTGTTTTAGTACCAAATAGACCATCGGATGAATATGTGTTCACAATTTCATGGCAATCCTCGAAGTAGTGCAGGAGGAGTAATGAATGGATAAGTGATGGGCAAAAGATAATGAACAATGCCTAACCCTAACCCTAACCCACCCATTCGACAAGCTCATTTGGTTTATGACCAGTAGAGCTAAAATAATTTATCTCCTAACATGCAAACACTGTAGACTATGTTGGCAAACCTGGGAACTTCAGGAAGCTAATGTCATTCCCTATACACTTTACACTCAACTCACCAACCACTACAATTCAGGTGGACATTCTGTGTATTTCCTTGAGATGCTGCTAATCAAATCCAACTTGGGAAAGACCAACTCAATGTGCATATGAAGAAACAACACTGGATTCTGCAGCTAAAATCACTTGGTAATTTGAATTTAATGACAAAACCTAATGCCTACTGCAGTCCCTCAATTCTCATAAATAGATATTTGTTTCTAAAATAATCTGATCTCAAATCCAAAATCTGAAAATTGTATGACCTACCCATACTTTAATTATTATTATAGTATTATTCCCACATTCTCTATTATACAGCAGTGATAAATCAGAAGATGTTCTTTCTGTAAATACCTCATGTTGTTATGACAATCATTTTGGGAGTAAAAGCAATATTATTTGCAAGATGTATATCATGGTGGCCATACTGAAGGTCAGTTTGTATACTATTCATTCTGGACCAACTAGATGCAACAAGATTATTTTGATAACCCCAAGTCATAATGACTTTACATCCAAGATGAGTAGTGATCATGAAATATTCACAGTGTACAACAGATTGACACAATTTTAATTTAGGATCAAAAAGACATTTTAAGAAAAAAATTCCATGCTGATAAGACTTTCTGTTTTACTTGAGAGCTGGGATCAGCCTAGCACCAATCTTACTTGAGCTGGGATCAGCCCAAAATACACTGTAATGCTGGGATCAGCCTAGCACCAATTGGGAATCAGTCTTCTACATTAGGATTCTAGCCCATGAGTAGCCCCCATGAGGGAGAGCCAAATATTTTTAAAATATTGAAATTAGGTATTGATGTTATTTAATTTATGAATTTGATGTAGAATATTGGTAATAATGAATAGTGGCATGTTTGAGAGAAAGGGAGAGAGTGAGTGAGAGAGAGACGTACATTTCTCGTACAATGCAGTATTGTGTTGTTGTGCATAAAACAAGATTTACAGGATACCTGAAAAGGGAACACACTGAATATCAAATGAACACAATTTGCATCTCATATTAACTAGACATCATAAAACATCTTTCAAAGCAAACACAGTGTTGATATGAACAACCATCTTGGATAATTAACCATAAAGAAGATGATCATTGTAGCTGCCACACTGTAGGTCAGATAGACGACATTTTTATTTATGTCCAACTAGAGATCATAAGAAGTCTTCCAGTAAAAAATAGTGGATATGAACATTCGTTCATGAGTAGTAATAATATTTTCAAGATGGTCACTGCAGTGGCCACAGTGGATGTCTGAGTGGCACCATTTTCATTCATTACCAAGTAGACATTATGAGAAGTCTTCTTGTAAATGCTCTATGTCATTATGGCTTTCACTGAGGAGTAGCCATAACAAGATTTTCAAAATGTCAGCCATACTGGATATCAAATTGGAACCATTTTCATTTAGGACTAGCATAAGAAGTCTATCTGAACATCCATTCAGGAGCACAAAAAAAACTTTAATTTTGGCTGTTATGGTCGACATATTACACCTTGGGATGAACCTGTGTAAAGCTTTATGGAAATCCTCCAAGTAGCTCAGGAGGAGTGGAAATGAATGACTAGCATCTCATGATTAACTGGACTAAACAATGAATTCTCTGAAGATGATGATGCAAAGGATGAAGAGGAAGAAAGAGAAAAAATGGGAGCTTGCCACCAAGATATCTGAACCGGCTGACTGTCAACAAGTACTCTGAATGATTATGATTTCTGTTCCTAACACCCACAAATACTGGGAATTTTAGAGACTTGTCGACCAACTCCTCCACTCACACATGATATCATGTCTTGATTTTTCTCACCTGATGCTAGATGAGTCACTCATTCAGTAGTTATCTGCTGACAAAATAGATTATGTGGAGCTGAGTCCAATAACAGACAGTGGGGTTGTTGTAGGTGACATAACTCTTTACTAGGGAAGAAATGATTTGTTGATATATTGATACTTTTGTCATATCGATACACATATCAATTTTAGTGTTGATGAACTGATACAAAGCGATATCTACCATACAGATGTTACTTTAAACTTCAGCAGTCATAGTCATGAAAAAGATAGTTATTTGCCTTTTCATTCTTTAAATTGAGAATTCATCTGAGATAGCTGCCACAGACATAGGTGCTCATTTTTATCAGTAAAACAGTAGACAAATCTATTAACAACACACACTAGCCTTCAATAAGTCATATAGTTACCCAGTGCTGTGCACTATAAATAGAACACCTGTTACCTATTCTACTCAATACACATAGGCCTGCCTGTTAACTGTTAAGCATTGTAGTGTATGTTACGTTTAACAGACATTTTAACCGTTTACATTTGTGGTACACATATATTATGTATGGAAATATTTAAGAGTAAAATCCGATCGTTATAGCTGTATAATTATTTTTCACAGAAGAATTTTTATGTGCTTTAAAATTTTAAGAGAACTCGTTCACCATCAAGTCAGTGAAGCCACGTGACCAACCGTAACTGTCATTTCTCATACTCAAAATTTACAAGCTTTTTTGTCTGCTAAAGCATCGTATTTTGTTAATTTATAAAAACTAATTGCTGCCTACATCAATATCATATCCTTTACCGTAGTTATTTAAGCTTTCATAGTCATGATTCTAATCGAGAAAACTTGAGTAAGTACTGAACAAAATCGACGACCTCCAGTTTGGAGAGTGGAGAATACGATCCAGTTACTTTAAATAGCAGATTTGGACCAGACTATAAACAGCGACCATGTGATCTGATGTAATGGTCAAATGCCAAAAGTTAATGAAAGAACGATCTAAACCAAAAATGGAGCAAAATGAGATAGAATCACCTGAAACATACCCAGAATTTTTAATGAGCACCAACCCCAACCTAAACATCACATACACAAATGTAATTAACTCTATCCATGAGACAGGGCTAACAAATAAAATATAAATCTATACATTAACAAATAGCGAACAAAATAAGACCAGACACCTTTGAAATGTCATTAGTGACCCGGAAACTCGGCAAAAATGTCCGCCTTTTACAAAAATGCATTTTAATTTCATCCATGAGTCAGGGCGAACAAATAAAATAAACCATTAACAAACTTAGGAAACAAAATAAGACCAGGCTTATCCCATTACCTTTAAACAATTAAAACAAACTGACAGCAGGCTATAAAAAATCAGGGTCGGGGCATGACACCCCTATCGGTGACTAGCGAAAAACATTCATAAACATTGTATCGCAGGTGTACGTGTTTGGGCAACTGCTGCGTGAGTTCACCGGTGAGAGTCCTTGCACCCACCACGGGGGGGGGGAGAAAGGGGGGCCACACCTCACCCACTGAGGGAAAAAAACCACACGGAAGGACTTGCAGGGGGAACATAGTGTGAATATACTGGTGAGGGGCAAGGGGATGCATGTCACTCGGGCATGGATATCGCCTGTGCGTGAACTCGGATCCAACACGGGGTGAAGGGGGGGGGGGAGACAAGCTGCACCTCCTAGCTCCCTAAATGTGCTTTAAAAAAGAGTGGAGAATGACCCAGTTACTTTAAGTAGCAGATTTCGACCAGACCATAAACAGCGACCACGTGATCTGACGTAATGGTCATTCACTCCAATGAATGTAGTAACGAATAGGGGTTTATTCCCCGAATGTGGCGCTATGAAAACCCGCTCAAAATGGCTGATGTTTACAGCAGGCATCAAAAGGCGCTTCCATGAGAATGGTGTAGAGGTGTCCAAAGGCGCTTCCATGCGAATGGAGTAGAGATGTCTAAAGGCGCTTGCATGAGGTAAAAGGTTAAGGACCTTATAGGCTGAAATCTAATTTTGTATGAAGTTTTAAAAAGACTAAGTTTAATTTTCAAGACCAATTTCTAAAATTTCAGCTCAAGCAAATTTATAAACAATGTGGTTTTTGGGGGCAATCTATATTCACAGTAACAATTATATATTTCTTTGTGCCTTTTTCTTTACTTTCCCCATTTGTTACTATGAAAATCAATTATAAAACGTGTTTTGTAACAGAAATAAATTACCACAGTCAACTGGTTTCTTATCTTGAATTCATCTTGCTGTTATGGTACTTAAAATGTGTTATTAACTATCTATTTTTTTTTTGTTTTCAAATGTCTGGGAAACATTTTCAGTTAGTTTTCCATTACATTTTAGCTTTCACTGCTTGCTCTATACTACTTCAGCAATTTTTATTTGTTTGTTTTCTTATTTCATCCTCTTTTAATGTGTAACTATTTCCATCTGTTCTAATTATAATACATTTTTTTTTTTATCAAAATATCTGCATTATTATCACATTCTGCTATTATGGAAATGACAGAAATATCTACATATATGTAGAAAAATAAATTTCACACTCTTTGCCATGTACATTATTTTTTGTAAGTTTTCATAAGATTAAATAAAAATCTTCCTGACATTAAAACATACTTATTAGTAACTGTCAGAATTCTCCCAAAAACAAGAATTGCTGATAAATGAGATATCCTCAGGAAACATCAATGAGGCAATGTTGACTTAATTTTAAAATTTCTTGAGGAAAATGATTAATGTCCTGTTTCAACAATATGAACACTTAACTCATTAACTCCAGGATACTTTTCTATTTCACCAGAAATTGGGTCAGGAATCGTATTTTGATGATCAAGTCTGAATGCATCCAAATACATGTTTCCAGAGAGATTTTCATTCAGCCAGAAGAGTAGTGGATAAAATACATTGCTTTCTACTAAGAGCCTAGTAAGGCAACTGTTAGTACCATTCTCGGTAGGAGTGTAAATCAGTCATGTTCCCATTGAATAAGTAGTGAATTATGTTTATAATATAACCAAAAAGCTTGTAGCTGTATTTTATACCTACCAGTGATATTAAGGTCTACCTTTCCAGTCTGTGTTATATTCCCATTAATGCCCTTTATTCCATTGTCAGCAAAACAGATGTATGTACCCATGTCCTGAAGGGACAAATTGCCTAACTCCAATATGTTCTTGCTGGTGTTTGTTCTGCCCATTAGAGTCTCTGATCTGATCACAATGTTTCCCCACATATGCCTCCATCGATGGAATGTGTATTGGGCTGGAAATCCCCTTGCTTCACATATGATAGCTGATGACATATTCTGCTGTGTTAAGCCATCAATTTTTGCATTTAAATCAGGAGCATCTGAAAAATTCAATATAAGTTTCTGCATCCTGAGCCTGAAAGTCTTCAAAGAACATGAGAACTAAGTAGACCTTATATAGATCACATGGCTTACATGACTTAGCAGTTGAAAATCTCATTAAGAAGGTTTATGTAGTATTATAACTACTCACGAAATGTATATCCTACTATTTTACAATATCCTGATAAAATGAAGATGAGGGCATACGCACAGTTTCTTCCTAATACTCAACATCATGGTAATAAATCAAACAAATCAAATATATGGCTTTTAGGTTAGTAAGAAACCCAGTCAATCAGATACAAAATCACAACATTACTATGCACCAATCTCTATCATTAATGAAGCAGTCCAACATACGGATGACGGAATCGTATACTCTAATCTGATTGAAAGTCAGATCTCATATTTGGCTTACAGAATGGTAACAATCTTAGTCAATCAGACCCAAGGTTATGTCATTAGCACATGTGGATCTCATCATCAAACCTATCCAAGATCTTAATTTATGCCAATATTTCATATCTAATCAAAATCAGATTGGAAATATAGTTAGCAGAATTGTAACAAGAGATCATCCAATTAATTCATTAATACGCATATATCTTACTGAATTTTGAACTATATAAACATATCTTTGATCAAATCTAGATTAGAAATATGGCATCAAAAGTGAACCCCCCAAAAATTAGTCAATCCGATGCAAGATCACCTCATTAATTTGCATGAATTGTGCTCATACTTGAACTCATCCAAGAATTTGATGACATATCCATATTGCAAGTTTTTACGGAATTTTATTTGAAATATTGCCTCCAAAAGAGGCAACAAGCGATTGGTGATGGATGGATGCAAGACTAGCAATGAATGCAAGGTCATTCCATAAGGATGGCTAAATGAGCTAAAGGTCAATAAAAATTACAAAGATTAACATCAGCTTAATTTGAATTCAATCTTATGGCTTTTTTGCAAGATGGTTCTCCTATCCTATTTCAAAGCAATCCACCTTCAAAGAAGTTAAATCAATGCAAGTGATGCCCTCAAAACCTGTATGTATGATGAGCATGGTTTGCAAAAAAAAATCATATAATAGTTACACCAAAAAAGAAAATATCAATTTTTATTAAATAAAAATGGCTTCAAACTACCATGTGTCACTGTCGTCCCAGTTGGTAACTGTATTGTCCACAACATTACTTTTGGATTGCTGATAGTAACTATTACAAATATTGGAAGCCAAGCTTCAGTCCAATTTCTACTGATCTGTCAAATTTGTTACATTCATATTGAATTCCGTGTTCACTACTAGCTGTTGAAGAAAAATCAATCCTCTTCACACAAATACCTATAAAATCCAAATTACCAGTGCATTCATATATTCTTTATGGTGAATGATATTAATAAAATAATAATAATAATAATAATAATAATAATAATAATAATAATAATAATGACAATATTTGTTGCAGGATATGTTCAACACCAATTTTAAAGGTGAACCTGTATAATAAAGTTGTCACCTGTTTGCAATAAAGTATCCAGAAAAGCCATTCCTGTCTATCTAAGCAATATCTTTCAGCAAGGAGATGCTGGTGGTACTCTAAATTTAAGGTCCATAAGAAGAAAAAAGTACATTATACCAATGACAATGAAGGAATTGTTTAAAAAAAGTTTTCAACATAATGGTCCAATAGTATCGAACAACATTCCCGGTGACATAAGGCAGGCTCCGAGCATTTCTTCTTTTCATAATCAATGTATTAAACGGATGAAATCTTTAGAAAATGAACAGTTCTAGTACAAAAAATACCACCTTCTTTTCTGTCATTTGGCACCATTTTCATAGCTGAATGTTTCAATGTAGAATGACATATTATGCTTTATATATGTTTATGTTTTCACAGATGCCTGTGCATGTGTTTCAGGCCTGGTACTTTGAATTTTAAAATTACTTAAGTATTTAGTGTCAAGCCAGACTCTTCACATCATGTTGTATATACTGTATATATTGTACATAACAGATAGGAGGCCTCAAGGTAGATTAGTTCTGTAACTAATTGAGTTACCTTCTCTAAATAGTCAATGTGGGTTAAATCTCAGGCTCAGACAATGTGGGATTGTGAGAATGCTTGCCAGTAGTTTCCCATGGGTTAATGGTTCGTACCAGAATTTCCCAGTTTCTTACTTCACTAGTAATACAGGCAATCATGTATAGTCTATGATGCACTGCAAAATGGTGTTAACCCAAAGCAACAACAATAAAAATATGAACAGCCTAGCGTCTATGAAGCCATCTTACAGCGAATAAAATGCTATAACTCTGTTAGTAGGACTCTACCCGTTGGACTACAGACTGAGCACCAGACAAGAATTCAGTAAATTGTGCCTCTTCATTCACGATTTTTAATTACGTTTTTGGTGTTAACAATCTGTGTGTATTTGTTTCTTACAATTCCACCCAAATCTGAATTTAAGTACTAGTTACAAAATAAGTCCATTGTTCTGAAACAATTCAGCATGCATAGATGGATCAAATAGAAACGAATCATCATAGATTAACACGATCATGCAAAAACAATGCAGCAATAAAAGAGGTAAATTTGTTTGACATGCATTCAAAGGACACGGACCTGATTTTCTTAACTTACCAATAAATAAATAGGAATAAGCATATTATGAAGTACATGGAGAGATTTCTATCAGAGCAACACAGTCATACTGATGTCAAAATGCTTTTGAAATGATAATATGAGCCTTTTCTTCTGTAGGTTGTATACAGCAAATATTTAAAAGGATAGCTAAGAACTACCAGCAGTAATGACCTTTTTATTATTATTATTATTATTGCAATCTTCATAAAAATGTATGTGGATATGCCATAGTATAGGAATACTGGTCTATGCATTAAAATACAGGAAAATATAAGAACATGCTGGTCACTGAATACAAGGTAGTTTCCAATGATATTTATAATTTATTCTCCTGGGTATGAACATGAACAAATAAAATGATAATATTTGCATACTTCAACAAGACACATCTAGAATATGTAGACTGAAGAAAAACAAAAACTTACATTGGACAGTTATTTGAAATTCCATTTGTTTTTCCACTATTCCAAGATTATGTAATATAGCTGTGGTATTACAGATGTACGTGCCATTATCTGTTCTGCTGATGTTATTCAATCTCAGTATACTATCAGCAGATCTTCCTCTCCACTGTGGTGGATCAGGGCGCGGGTTCCCGGTGACATTGCATAAAACACGTATTGACTGAGTTTCATTCATTGTTAGAGTACTGCTTGTATTGAACTCGATGATCGGAATATCTGCAATTGATACGGTATGTTTACTATTCAAATAGTTATCTTTTATGTCAAATCTGAAAATGAAGCATGTAACACATTTTATTATATAAATCTAAATAAAATTTCATATCCATCAGGCATTAAGCATATGTTGATAGTACCATCCATTTAAAAGCCGATTATGATGATGGCCAATGTGGTGGCCATTTAAAGGGGTTAAATTGGCAACATTTTCATTTAGAACCAACTAAATATTTCAAAAAGTGCTTCTTTAAAAACCAATATTAATATGTGCTATGGAGGAAAAGATAGTTATCATCTGTTAGAAAAGTTCATAGTGCTTATATTGACTTTACCGATAACCTTATCTCAAGATGACCAACCATTGAAGAGAATAAAGCTATGAAACGATTTTAAGGTGTCAATTAATGGAGGTTAACTTGGCACTATTTTGGTGGGGGGGGATGAATTAAACGTCAACTGAAGACTGATAGTGGCGTTCAAAGTTGATATGATGTTCAAGTCTTAAGCACTATTGAAAACAAGGTTTTCAAAAAGTGTGACCAGACTGAATATACTTGGAGCATGTAGCATTTTGAGTTATATCAAACTAAAAATACTAAACAATGGAGGCCATTTTTTTTGTAAATCAACATTATTTGTATTAATCTAGAAAGCGATTTATATGCCGGAATGCTTTCTTAACTTTTTGTCATATTCTAACAGAGGTATTAAGCTGTCAAGATTAATGAAATTTAGTCATGTGACTTTGGAATAATTAAAAACAGTAATTGTTAATGGAGGACAGACACTACACAATGGACAAATTACAAGATAAACTTAAATGTCCTTATGGCCTGGTGTTGTAAAGTTTATTACAGTTAAGCGCATAAAATAATGTTATAATGCAACTCTTCCCTGACTACTCATAAGCCCTAGTGTCGATAAAAGACAATTTTAAGTGAGTATCATACAAAAGTAAGAAGACTAAACGTTTGGTGAACACTAAAAGCTGATGGAAGGCAATTCTAGCAACTTTCACTGATCCTGGAGAAGTATGAACTCCTTTGTCCAGCATAAAAATGTATAATGAATTTTAATATGATAGGTTAGTGGACCTGACATCATTCATGTGGCTCACATAACTTGACATCTGACCACTTCACTACAAAACATATGTAGTATGTAAAACACAACCAATATATAACCTATCTCCAAACTTTATATCACTTATATCATAACTTTACACATCAAAAATTCTTTATGATTAAAATCAAAATTACCAAGTTTAATCAATATCATATCCAAATAGAGTTTCTAGAGTGATAACGTGTTTGGCTAATCAAATGTATGAGGACTTCATCATTATGAGTAGATCATGCATGAGCATGGTTATGCAAGCCTATGTTAAAACTTTGTACAACTGGATTCGAAAAAAAGAGTGGCAACAAGTTCAGCCAATCAGATGCAAGATCATCTCATTAATATGCAAAGATCTCTCTAATTATTGAAGCCATCAAACAGTATGATGATTTAAAACAAATATTACACGCTCATAAATGTCTGATCGGAAATGTCTTCAGGAAAGTAATATCTTATAGATCTAAAGATTTTCATCTGTGGTAAATATAAGAAAATATGACTGAAATGATCCTTTAAAACAAGTTGGGGTTCATATTCATGTTTATTGTATAAATACCACATGGAAGTATGAAACTGCATATTTTTGACACTATATTATTCTGATCTGTGGAGCAGATTTATGCTAATTGGCGGAATTATTCTGTAATTCTTGAGAAGTAATGCTCAAATGTCAATATTTAGTGAGCATTACAAAGAGAGTTCTTCCTGTTTGAAAGGACCTTATGCCATGCTACTTATGGCAAATTGGACTTAATTCTCTTAAGATGATTAAATAATTTGCTAAAAGGTTTTGCAAATCTTTTCTAACATCATTTCATATAGATCTTAAAGACTTTTGAATAGAAACATCATACCAAATTTGGTTCAAACTGGTCAAATGGCTTATTAGAAATTCAAAACAACAAATGTTATTCTATCTTGACACATGAAGGATGTGGCATGACACACAATGGATTTTGAGTCATATAAGTTGATGCAGCAATTACAAAAATGTCTATAAAGGACACCTGATATTAATGGAGAACATCTGGAAGTCAAAACAAGAAAGCTGTATATACTCACACTCCACATTAAGGGTTGTTATGTTTAAAACAACCGATACATTCATATCTACTGTATAATTGTTGACAAGCTTGCAGGAGACTGCCTTTCCATTGTCCCTTGACTCAAGTCTCTGTATCACCAGCTTTCCCCCTTGTGTGTCTGTTGTAAATCCATCAATGGTCCATTTCGCACTGGCATTTGGATTACCATAGTCAGTGCTGTAACACTGCAGAATTCCTGTCCGATTCTCCATCCATGGGAAAGATACCACTACTTTCACTTCTGGCATGATTGGCTGGTCTGGTAGAGAGCAATAATGTTTAATTACCTTGATGTCAAAAAATGGTATTGTTAACTAAGAAGAACATGGTTTCTGTAAGCCATACCAAAAGTCTCTTACACAATGTGCATAACATCCAGATAATATATGACTAGTTATTACGAGGTGCTGCTCAAGTTGGCTGCCATAAATGTTGTTCTGCCCCCATTCCAGGTTTATTTGTATACATGTCAGAAAGTAAAACATAATGCAGTCAAAACTGTCACAATGATTACCTGGGTTCAGCGGGCACCTGGTCACAATGGTCATTCTTATTTACACTCGGCAAATTTCCTATGTAAATGTCATATAATCAGTAAGTCACCTGTCTTCTGTTGTCAGCGGAAATGTGTTTCTTAACCAAGCAGTGGTTTCACCATGCCTTCTGCGATCACAGGAGCATATCAGAAATAACTGCTGCAAGTATGCAAACTTCTTTTATTAGATGATCAAGGCATGCTACATGTAAAGGGACATTACCTGAATCAATATTTAAATGTTTCATATTCAATTAAACTTCATAATCCAGTGAAACTCGAAGAAGTCAACATGGCAGCTTCAAAGCAAGGTGGTTCTTAACTTACATGAGACAAACTGCAGTACTGATATCCCTTACAGTTTAGTAATCCATGTCTTCTCTGACCTTTCCCACCCTATTTGTGATATCTGAACATTATGTTGAGGTATAGAATCAAAATCCATTGGCTATCAAAAACTTGGAATTCACTGCCACTGTGCACTGGTAGCATCGAGATGCCTTGCCAAACTTAAAAGATGTAATATTGAGTCATACTGGCATGAAATCAATAGGAAAATTATTTAATTTCTGAGACACTGCAGGTATTTTAATCGTTATGTCTTTATTCCCCTTACCAGCAATACAAAACTTCAGCGTTGATGAAATTTGGCTGGTACTTGCCATTTACATTGCAAGTCACATAATGAAACAAAATTTTGCAACCTACATGTCTAGTGATTGCGTGTGTAAGAGAGAGAGAGAGAGAGAGAGAGAGAGAGAGAGAGAGAGAGAGAGAGAGAGAGAGAGAGAGAGAGAACGTGTACTCGGTTGTATATTAGGATATAGATACACGAGTGCAAGTAAACAGTTATAGTTCTCTTTATTGTTCATAAATAGGTAAAGTAAATACATATATCCTGGTACTGTATTACTATTGCTCATAATAACACGTGAAATAATATTGATACTACTACTAATACTAATTCTATTCGGTTCATAGTATATACAATCATCTAGAACCATGTTTGAAAGCTGTACCTGCCTTCAGAGGTCACCTATGAAACCCATGTTTGCCTTTTCCCATGGGTGGCTTCTGTAGATGTGTTTGACTGTATTATGACTTCATGCTTCATTTATGACTTACAATGCACATATAGTAAAAACATATGCTTATCTTTTTGCTGTGAGTAAATACATGTCTAAGACCATGGATAAAACTAACTATTACATGAATTATTGCTTCATATATGAGGAATATCATTGTAAAGATCTGCTTTGAATGTAATTTTTCAAAATGACTGACATTCTAAATACTGGGAGATTTTTTTCTATCTAATGTGGCTCACATTATAGCTCAAACATTTTGAATCTTTGCAACTGTGGATGATAGTTCTTTATCTTACATTTTGAATCTTCTACTGTGAAGCTGTTTCCTTACTGTCAACAGCATTATGGGTAACACAGAATAAACAATTTGGCTTTTGTCCCTACTCACTAGCTTTTCTAGTTCATTTTCAGGATTCCCTTTAAAAGAAATAGAGTTATAACTTCAAACAAAATCAACAAGATCATTATATATATATATGTATATAATGTGAACCCGCTATATCAAGTTCCCTTATAAACTTTTTTTTTCTTTATTAAAGGTACAAAAAGTAACGATTAAAAGTTCATAATTATTCTGGGCAAGAGATCGTGTATGAATTCTGACATAAGAAGACCGTGTTGTGGCTCCTGCAATTTCATATACATGTATTTTTCTCTTACATGAAAGAGTGGGTTTTTTCCTCTTAAAAGTATGAAGAAAAAAAGTTTAAAAGGTTTATGCATGGATCATGTTGCACTTCGCCTATGTCGCAAAATGGTCAAAGTGACAAAATATAACATCTGTCGATTTTTTTTAAGATATTGTGGATTGTTTAAAGTTGAATATACAAACTTGGTTTTGGAGAAAAGAACTTCTGAGGCACAATGAAAGGTAATCCGAGTTTTCTCTGACCCTTGAAACCCCATTTTTAATATTTGGACATTTATGTTGGGGTGTAGGGTCAGAGACTATTGCCTATGGAAGCATTGGAATTCGCAGACAAGAAGACATTTGGTGTCGGCATAGGGTAGCAACTTACCACCCAGTCTAACAAACTTGAATGACCTTTCATCGAGATATATCTGCATGAAATCCATAGGAATATGATTTATTTTCTCAGAAATTGCAACTATAGCTGTTGCTTATATCTTTAATCCACTGACAGGCGAGGTGGAAATACAGTGTTGATGAAATTTTACCTGGATCTCGCTATTTGCATTCCTAGTCAAAACAAATCTTGCAATGTGCATGTACAAGTCAATGACATCCATACAAATTAGTATGATAGACATAGTGTCCTATGTCAGAACAGGTCATGGGGGTAATCTGAGGTAATTTTGTCACTCTGTATGATTTTTGATGCACCAAATAAAAATACAAAGCAAATTTAAAAAAAAAACGCAGTCTCAATTAATGTTCTATAACTATTTCATATTGCCGCCGCAATAAGAAACATACATCTGTTTGGTCCCACAAAGCTGTCCTTTAATGGTAGCTTCAATAACACATGCACCCTTCATCAAAGAATGCCGACTACATTCTTGAATAAAAAAAACCCCTCTCCTCAAAGGAAGTCAGCACCAAACTTAAATAAAAGCAAAGGCATCGGATGGATTATTGCATTTTCCAACATGACTAGAACATGTTTATTGTGCCATGAAAGTTTCATTTTAACAAGGAAAAAAATTATGCTTAAGGTCGCTACCAAGTGCAGCATTAAACGCAAATTAAATTTCCAATCTTTAAAAACCATAGATATCTAGCCATAAAGTTAATTCAAGATGGGGTATCTTGCAAAGATGTTTGTTAAACTTAATAATTTATTCAGGTTTTCATTTCTGTATGAATAGCATCATTCCCTACATAACCTCCGCAAGATGACAGCTGTCTCCAGCTGACCAAAATCTAGGCCAATTTAAGTACAAGTAACATGTAAACAATTATGGTCACGTGCTACTTGCAACAATTGCAATGAATTGTTTAGTGACAACTGGATATAGATAAAACGAGGACGACCAATTTTTTAATATAGGTATTATTTGTTTTCTAATGGGATGTCATATCATGTGATCTATACTCGAATTCATGGATTTATTATATATATATGTACAATACTAAACAGATTATGGATTGTACTACACAAATGTAAGTTGTTAATATCCAAGTGGGTTTTATCTCCAGACTAGCTAGTCTTAATTTAATCAAAAGCACATATTTTTGCACCTGCCTTTATTATCCCCCACCACATTTTAGGTAAATGCAACATTTTCTTCAGCTAACTGACTTGGTTGGTTATTAACATGGTTAAGACTATAAAACAGTCAGGTTTTATGGATCCCAATTATCATGTTACAATGGGTCACACTATGTGTGTGTATGTGTGTGTGTGATCTCAAATTGGCAATGATTTAATACTGAATGTATGAAACAAGTTGAATAATATCCAGCTTTTGCTTGGCAAGGCTCACAAAAACTGAACATTATTCAATGAGTTTCATAAATGTAATATTAAATTATTTCCACTTTGAGATTCTTTTTATTACAGTTTTTACATTACTGTAAATTATTTAGAGAGAAAGAAGAAGAAATATAATTTCATTCATTGTGACTGAGATTCCGCATCTTACATTTGTTGTGCGTAAAAAGAGTCCCAAACACAGCTGAACAACTTTAAAAGTAGATTTTTTTTATAAATTATAAATTATAAATCAAAGAACAATGATCCTGACAAAAACTGAACATTATTCAATGAGTTTCATAAATTTAATATTAAATTATTTCCAATTTGAGATTCTTTTTATTACAGTTTTTACATTACTGGAAATTATTTAGAGAGAAAGAAGAAGAAATATAATTTCATTCATTGTGACTGAGATTCCGCATCTTACATTTGTTGTGCGTAAAAAGAGTCCCAAACACAGCTGAACAACTTTAAAAGTAGATTTTTTTTTATAAATTATAAATTATAAATCAAAGAACAATGATCCTGACAAAAACTGAACATTATTAAATGAGTTTCATAAATTTAATATTAAATTATTACCCATCTGAGATTATTTTTATTGCAGTTTTTACTTTACTGGAAATTATTTAGAGAGAAAGAAGAAGAAATATAATTTCATTCATTGTGACTGAGATGCCGCATCTTACATTTGTTGTGCGTAAAAAGAGTCCCAAACACAGCTGAACAACTTTAAAAGTAGATTTTTTTTATAAATTATAAATTATAAATCAAAGAACAATGATCCTGACAAAAACTGAACATTATTCAATGAGTTTCATAAATGTAATATTAAATTATTTCCAATTTGAGATTCTTTTTATTACAGTTTTTACATTACTGGAAATTATTTAGAGAGAAAGAAGAAGAAATATAATTTCATTCATTGTGACTGAGATGCCGCATCTTACATTTGTTGTGCGTAAAAAGAGTCCCAAACACAGCTGAACAACTTTAAAAGTAGATTTTTTTTTATAAATTATAAATTATAAATCAAAAAACAATGATCCTGACAAAAGCTGAACATTATTCAATGAGTTTTAAAAATTTAATATTAAATTATTACCCATCTGAGATTCTTTTTATTGCAGTTTTTACTTTACTGGAAATTATTTAGAGAGAAAGAAGAAGAAATATAATTTCATTCATTGTGACTGAGATGCCGCATCTTACATTTGTTGTGCGTAAAAAGAGTCCCAGACACAGCTGAACATCTTTAAAAGTAGATTTTTTTTATAAATTATAAATTATAAATCAAAGAACAATGATCCTGACAAAAACTGAACATTATTCAATGAGTTTCAAAAATTTAATATTAAATTATTACCCATCTGAGATTCTTTTTATTGCAGTTTTTACTTTACTGGAAATTATTTAGAGAGAAAGTAGAAGAAATATAATTTCATTCATTGTGACAGATGCAACATCTTACATTTGTTGTGCGTAAAAAGAGTCCCATACACAGCTGAACAACTTTAAAAGTAGATTTTTTGTTATAAATTATAAATTATAAATCTAAGAACAATTGTCCTTCGGAATAAACAGAGCATTTTACAGACAAAATCATTTTTCAGAATAGACAGCCCAGTGCCTGTGATGGTTACATTGTTTGATACAGTACTGCTTAAGATACAGTAGATGATCCATCTTAACACTAAAGTGTCAGCTTCACTTCCAAACATTCCATTGTTGTAGGTTGCTCTGGTGTAAGCAATCCTAAAAAAAATATACATTTCCTAAACTACAGTAATCATGCTAAAAATATGTACAAAAAGGCTTACTGTTGAAGAACAAAGGGGTACAAACAAATCCATCAGACAAAATACCCTTTTTACCCAGGATAATTTCAGTGTTTGAACAATTAATGGGCCTAGATTTCTGTAGGAAGACAAAAGACAAACTCACATTTGCCAAAATCAAAAGTATCAAGAATGTGTGGAAAATTAAGATTTTATAAGCTGAAACACAAAGCTAAATGGATCGATGATAATTAGATGTCTGTTTTCTGAATATGATGTATATTATGAAAATTCTTTAATAATCATATGACAGATATATTAATACAGGGATCATACAGAATTTTAAATGATAAATTCAAAGACATTTCCCAAACTTTCAAAGACCACAAACATAGATTTCCAAGACCTATTTTAGCTAACATTTTGTATACAAGTTATGTTATATGAGAAAACAACGAATGCAAAATACTAAAATATTGTTTAATGATGAAATTCAAACTATAATTAATTTCCTAATTTCAAAAGAAAAAATCCCAGAAAAACTCTGATACATCCAAATATAACAACCTTGGACAATTTTATTTGTGATTATGCTGGAAAGAAATTAAAATGTTGGGGTTTATTTCAATTTTCAAAGACTTTAAAAGACCTCAGGGTAATCTGCTCGATTTTCCCAAACTGTCAAAGACTGTAAGAACCCTGTATGTATGCTGCTTATGTACCTATTCAATTTATAAACATTTTTTAAGCATGTATCTTTTGATATAGATTAAAGTGCCTTGCAAAATCAAATTTATCACTTACGAAGGTCACTCTTGAGCTTATGAAACAATCATAGTTGCAAAAAAAAAATAAAAAAACAGCTAAAATGTGTTCTGGAAGAGTGACATTTGGTAAAAAAGCAAACAAAAGCAAAATATGCATCAAAATATATTTAATAATATACATATATATATAAGTAGACCTACTGTACACTGAAATACGTGTTTACCTCTATATTAGTGGCCTCTGAATTAGTCTTTATTTAAATTTACTGTATTTAATGTTGGAGAAAACAGAAAATATGCACATGCAAAATAAGTAACAATCGAAGTTGTTTATAAGTTTACTGACATGGTAACTGAAAAAGAGCTGGTCATTTCTGTGTGATATATCATGCCCGTTTTGCCTTGACATTTTTATGTCTGTAAGTGTTGAGACACCAAACACTTTCTGTCATTTGCGTATTTACAAGTCCCAAGACTTACCACCATTATGGTAACATAACTAATCTACACTGAGGCCCCATATTTATGAATATTTTGGTTCAAAATAAAATGATGAAATCGTTCCTAAATAAATTCTACTGCGGAAATTGTGATTACTCCCTCGGGGCTAAAATAGCTATACAATCAGTCTGTATAGGCAAACCAAAAAGAGGATATGATGCTACATAAATATATTCCAAATGTGGTATGAACTGGGATAAAAACTAATGAAAATATAAGTTGTGAAATTAAATAGGTAGGTTACTCCAGAAGTGTCCATTTCTTTTCCACAATGTCCAAGCCGAAGAAATAACCAATTAGTTAAATTGGCTGGTTTTGGTGTTTTAAGGAACATCAACACAAATAGGTTATTCAGTGTCAAGGCAATTGGAGCTTTGCCCATGTACACACCACTGTAGCTAACCCAAACTGGTAGGATTCTAACCCATACCTTTTCATTCATGAGTATGGCAACCATGTAGTTGAAATGAGCAGCCAATATACCAAATGAAATAATCTAATTACAAAATGGACATGTCCCAGAAACAGCCAAATGCCGGAGACAGGGAAGTTTATAATGTCAGTATGTTCCAAATACGATGTAAACTGGATAAGGAACCACTAAAATATAAGTTGTGAATTACAACAAATATGGACAGATGATAGATGAAATACAATTGATGCAAGGACATACCATAAGCTCACATTAACCAACATACAGCACGAATGTATTTCCAGAGTCCATGCAACACCTAGGAGTAGAAATGGTACTAATAGAAGGGTAAGTATGTGATGATGTTATCACAAGTGGATTTTGGAGAAAGTTATAGTTAGTTCAAAATACACAGAAGTTAAAAGTTCAGTCTAGAGTAGAGTTATAGTAAAGAAAAAGGTCACAGAAAAGGATCCAGTTAGCACATTTACAAACATACAATCTTTCCTGTTTTATATTGTACTGCAAAATATAAAGTAAATCAGGCAAAGGGTAACTCTGTTGGGAGTATTTGAAAAAAAACTTCAAAGATGTCCATACACACACACACACACACAAAGCAAACTGTTGCCCTCATCCCAGAGACAATGAAATAGTTGCAGTGGTAGACAATGGCACCATGGCCAGCTGCTGAATTTGTAAAGATTATGATTGTTTTTCCCCACACAGATTAATATTAGTATAGCTTACACCAGACATCCACGTTGACTTGAGTTGACACAGCTGGACTCTCTTGGATACTGATGAATCCCTCACAGTGGATCTTCTGGTACGAGCTGTTCCTTACAAAGATTAGTTTTATCTCACTAGTTAGCATATGAAGCTCATGTATGTCTAATATACTTGTACTAGTGATGTTGTCAGTCAGTTGTTTGTTTCCCAGCCACCACGTCACTGTTGATACAGGCCGTGATGGACTGCTGATGCATCTCAATGTTTTGGAAAAGCCGTCGTAAAACACTGCGGTCCCATTTCTTGATCCTTCCAGCGTAACACTGGCTACAATCACTGTGGAAAAAAATGATACAAAGTGTATTGCCTATTATAGTTTGTACTATATAGCCCCAAAAAGTCACAAGATTCCATTTGACAGTACTTAACAGTAAGTTTTCTTCAAGACAGTATTTAGTATTTACAAACTATACTTTTCTATCTAAGTGTAGTAAATGCTTTGAAAACAAACAACAAGGTTACTTATTATTATTCAGGTTTGAATTTCCAATCAATTTCAATAGGCTTGTATGAAAAGATGGCTTATTCTCAACTGGAGAACATTGCCTTCTTGACCACATGCACTAACTAAATTGGCGACCACATGCACTGACTCCATTTGGGAACACACTTTTGAGTAAAAAAAAACAACAAAAATGCCTGGGAACATGGCAGGTATATACAAAATCAATAAGAGCAAGACAGATGTAACAGGTCACTGATGTGACATACAGATGTCAGTTTATCCTCATTTGGTATTTATCCGAAATAACCCCACCCCTATCTGAACCAGTCCACCAAGAAATAAACTCTCATACTGTACTTCACAATATATATGACTGAGATGAAAACAGTTCTAATAAAAATATGAAATTTAGTGTGAATCACTAAGATGATTTAATGGTGCTTCTATGGATCGGAAGGGTAAATATAAAGACAAAGATCTTGATCAAATGAAATGATAACTGCTTTCAGTGTTCCTGTCTATATAACTCGATTTTTCTCTTTAAAACATGTATTCCCCAACAACAACAAAATAGTCTAGGTCTAACAAATCCAACATTCTTTATTTTTGTTTTGAAAAATATGTAAGTGCATAAAATTAAAAGATTGCCACAAACTCTTACAAAAGAAATTACATTTTTTACCTCAGGTGGTTTGTGCCTAATCAAATTGTTAAAGCACTAAATATTCAGGCCAGACACATAAAAACATAAATGTACATATGTCATTGCTCAACCTCATTTGCTTTTACATAATTGATCTAAGAAGCTTTGTTTAAAGTTCAAAGGTATATACCTTGACCTACAGGGTTACAAAACAACAGTTAAAAAATCACACAACATAATTTTTCTTTGTAGCAATAATATTCAATTTGATTCCAGGAAACTGATACTGATAGTGCTGACACATGATAGCCTTCATGTGGTCCAGTATAGTGATTCTACCTACTTTAGGCAAAACAAATTTGGTTATAATGTGTATATACATTACCTGGTCTGGCAGTTTTGTTCATTCATCCTCAGAGAAAGTGGACTGTCAACTTGAAGCAAGTGGGAATAAAAGAGAATCTTTTTGTTTTGAAATACACTGCTGTTTTAAAGACAGAAAGATACTACAGATATCTACAGCAACAGTCTGACAACACACACAGGTATGATACTTAAAACAATTTATTTCATAAAAAAGAGTTGTCCATTATTTTTCCAATGATTTTCTGTTCATTTCATCTCTAAACAAAACTTGTAAAATGTGGTATCTGATAAAATGCTTCTCATGTCTGTCAAGATTGTTTTCATTCTCCCTTTATCTAGAACCATCATCAACATTTTCGACAGGAATAAAACTATTCTCATATCCTGCTAATGAATTACACCACTGAATATGATAAACTTTAATGAATTATACCACTGAATATGATAAACTTCATATTTTATCTTAACATATATTAGACCTATTTACTTTTTTCTTCACATTTCTCATTTAGACCACATACACACACACACACACACACATGTATGTATGTATGAATGTATGTATGTATGTATGTATGTATGTATGTATGTATGTATGTATGTGTGTGTGTGTGTGTGTGTGTGTGTGTGTGTGTGTGTGTGTGTGTGTGTGTGTGTATGTATGTATGTATGTATGTATGGAGAATTCTCTATCCCATCCTTTCAAATGTTGTTTATGCTTACTGTACTTTCGCGTATATAAGACACATCTTATATAAAATTGTACTTACCCCGCACCCAAAGTGCGTGTTATATTCGTGGGCGACTTATCTAATTATTTTTTTACACAATTGAACGGTAAACGCAGTCAACAATTTTTATAATAAACATTTACTAAAAATACTGTTTGTCTTGATTTATAATCAATCTGTTCATCTTCATCGTCATCAGTTTCTGCTTCAAATCCATCAAAACTTTCATCGTATTCACTCTCGTCGCCGAATACCTCCATAGCCGCTGCTAATCGATTCTCATTGGCGTCATTGGTATCGGATTCAGCCGAGTCGTCATAAGTTGTCTTATAATTGGGTGCGTCTAATATACGCGAAAATACGGTAGTCATTTTGAGGAAAATACTAAACCAAAGTTGGCATGACATTTTGCATACATAAAATCCTCTATGAAATTCAGCTTTCACCATTTACTAGCAATAACAGCTTCCGATTTCACTTGAGCTTTTCCATTTACTCAAATCAGGCCTCTACTATGGGCTAAAATCTCTTAACCCAAAGTTTAAAAGGCACATAATGAGAATCTTTGAAGAGCTTTTGATCAATATATAGTATATAAATATTCAATGGCTTTACTGTCTGTGGAAGGAGCTAGGCAGATTTTAAATTAGCCAAAATTTGGCTAAGGATTCCTGTTGCCATACTCAGTGAGGTTGGTACATAACTAATGTCCTTTTAGCCCAATTCGGCTAATTCCTACAAAGCTGTTCTTCACACTCTTAGGTTGAAACCAAATCTTGGCTAAATGAATGCTTAGCCAAAATTTGGCTAAGGATCCCTGTAGCCATACTCAATGAGGCTGGTACACAACTAATGTCCTTTTAGCCCAATTTGGCTAATTCCTACAAAGCTGTTAAATTCTTCACTCTTTTAGGTTGAAACCAAATCTTGGCTAAATGAATTCTTAGCCAAAATTTGGCTAGTGTCTTTTAGTATAATCCCCATGTATGGTTGCAGAATCTAGGAAACTGATTAGCCAAAATTTGGCTAACTGCAATATTGTCTGTTTCCATAATGTACTGTACTGACTTTTAGGCAAAGACCAAATTTTGAATAAATGTATCCTTAGCCAAAATTTGGCTAGTGTGAACAACAGCATTTAGTACAAGCTGCATGTATGGCTGTTAGAATCAAAAAGCGTAAAAGCAATTAATTAGCAACATTTGGTTAATCACCTCAATGTCTCATACCATAATGTACATTTATGACCTCTATGTAAAAACCCAAGTTTTGGAGAAATGTGTTTTGCAAATGGATGATCAGCCAGCATTTGGAAAAATTAAAATAAAAGCTTGGAAAATAGAAAAATAAAAAAATCTTTCCTTCTTTCAGAACAAGTGTTTATACAGTAGACTCATGCTGTATGGCACCATTTAATTGCAAATGCAGTAGCACTCAAAACCTAGTTTAGTGGCCACCTACTTCAAAACTCCATCCTTTCCTTGCTCTAGTTTCTATCAAGTTTGCCTGCAGATGTTGACCACCTGATCAATGACCACTCTTTTCTCCCATGGATCCTTGTGTACTGTGCAATTGATTATCTAAGCACGTTTCTTCCCCATCAAGGGACTAATCAGCCACACTTAATGCAAAATATTTGCAATCTCAACTGCCTAAATGATTTCAACAACTGTCTATAATTACATGTATATGGTTCAGTTAATTGCAATCTTGCAATGTACGTTTTTTTCCTTATATGTTATCAATCCTTCTAAATATCCATCTTCTTATATGTACTTGACCAACTATTATTTCTGCTCTTTCTCTCTATCTGCTGCCATCGTCTCACATTTCCTCTCTCATTATATTGTTTCATGCCTATATCTTAAATCCTTGCACTTTGCACTGATCCAGCATACAAGGTCATCTGTTGGGCTACTAATGTTACATGTAATTTGAACATGTATATAATTGAGCATAGAACGTAGAGTGTAACATTCAAATTTAATGAATGGGAGACTACCAAACCATCCCAGTGATTCTTATAAGGTTAGTATTTTTATATAAATTCATGAGGTAAAGTATCTATTTTACCTCCATCCACCACCATTCCATTCTAATGTGTGCCAACCCTACTGTTGATAAATGTGTAATCAGAATAGTCTAGTAAATACACCTTTACTGAGTTGTAATCTGGAGGAAATGACTAGAGAATCAAAATAATAATATATGTACAGTAAAACCTGTCTTTATACCACTGTTATGAGGGACCATAATTTCCATACACAGACTTATTGATTATATAGGATTATGACCTGTTTTGAGAGACCATTTCTTTTGGCAGAAGGGGTGGTCTGTGAAAACATGTTTAACGGTACCACAATGCTTTTAAATACCCAAATTTGTAATGATAATATCACATGGCATTTAGAAATTCTTATTATAAATGTAAATTTAGAACTTTCTGAAATGTATTATATCAATCTGTGCTTGGTCAAGTTTTGCCATAAAATGATGTCATGACATTACTTGTGGAACTTTAAAATTCAGTACGCTTTGGCCAATGTGTTTCCTGTATATATAAATCTTTGTAAGGAATAACTTAATTGACTTTGACATTCAGTGAACCATAAACATTTTCAGCACAAAAATAAAGTTCTGCTAAAATATATAATCTCTTCAACCATCAAATTGTCTATGCAATAAGAATGTAAATGAATAAATGAAATGCTTGTAATTGGTACTATGCCTTTATTTGAATATTTCATAAAAAGAGATAGGAAGCACATATTGGATTATGTTAATTAGGTCAGATAGAGTAATAAAAAGAATATTATCAAGTATATATCATGGTAATCCATTTATTTTTAAATCTGACATCATATAAGACAAGTGACTGAAGCTTTAAATATAACAGTAAACACAGACTTAAGGGTTTTTTTTGTTTCAAGTTCAAATGCACATATTAATAATTGTGTAAAACTTTGCTCAGGCTCTGTATGTCTTTCAACTCTTCGCAGAGTCTTTTTTGAGTAACTAAATATGGTTGCCATCAACAATATCAACGATACCTTCAGACTTGAAATTCAATTCTAATGAGTCATCACCAACATCTACAGTTCCATTTGCAGGAGGAAATTCCTTGAAGTTTCCATTTTGTACCATAACATTTGCATTGATATACAACCTGCAGACATAATTATGATCAATGCTTCTCACAGCAGTCTTGCTTGATGAACAATGCAGGGTCTGTATATCAACCTCAAATGTTCCAAGAAACTTTGACTGAGCCGCATGCATGAAAACATTCTTCTCATTCTGAAAAACATAATCACATTGGAGATAATGAAAATCATAATCACATTGCAGATAATAAGAAACATGCTAAGCAATCATAACTTGATTAAAATGCCTTTCTTGGTATTTTGAAAAAAACTAAAATTCCTACCAATGGAAAACATTATAAAGCTTTTCAGAGAAGCATTTACTGTAGTCAATACATCAATGAATTATAATCTTCTATAAATGTGCATGAATATTCATGATAAATCTCATCTGACTAGAGATAGAAGTCCTTCTATAGAAATGCTACCAAGGCTTCATGCAGAAAGGCAATGTAAAATGGTCTGAGAAAGAGGCTTTTACTATTTTTGTCAATGTTGCTGAAAGATTATATAGCGCAAACATCACACAGAGCTGAATTTCCTTTTTTACAATGTTAAGTTACTTACAAAAAGTACAGTGCACTCATTAAATATGGATAATCGTAGTCAAAACTTAATATATGTTTGGGACAAACCAGTTAATCTTCAGGGATGGTTGTTGGAGGGGTGAGTGAGAACTAAAAATAATAAGTGAATAGGAATTCCAAAGAATGTTTGCATGATTTTAATGCTTTACATATCTTTAATAATTGTTCAGTCATATC
The DNA here is from genome assembly GCA_029339505.1 of Unio delphinus. Classification (NCBI taxonomy): domain Eukaryota; kingdom Metazoa; phylum Mollusca; class Bivalvia; order Unionida; family Unionidae; genus Unio; species Unio delphinus. Next base: position 1,518,466 of record JAQISU010000366.1, on the reverse strand, counting down.
ATTACGATGTCTGGTGTGTGACAGTTTATAGTGATTTATATTATTGGGCCATCATACAAAAGACATGTGGCATGCTGTCCACCCATTTACATTATCCCGACACCAGGCCAATGAATTCTAACACTAATGTCTTAATGCTGGGCAATAGCAATGCAGCTGTTAGTATCATTGTTACAAGTCTTTGGTATAACTCAGCCAGGGTTCAAAACCGCAACCTCCCACATACAAGGCAGATGCTCTAACCACAAGGCTACTGGTTCATTGGAACACCAATGCTAATAAGAATGTTAGCTTGTAACAAAGCATGTCGGATAAATGTGTTGAAAGTTTCATCATGATTTTGTCACACAGGGGTCATCTCTGTACTAGAACTTTAATACTATTTTAATGCATGTGTGTGTGTGACAAACCGCATAATAACTTTAATAAGTTGACAAGATCAGACTGAAATAAAAGCCACAAATTGATTTTGAAAAATTTGGAACTTGTTTTCATGGCAACCTCAAAAATATTTATTAATGTTTATAAAGTTTGTAAAACAGCATAGTACTCATGACATGATCTGTCCAAAGCAATTCCACTGTAAATCCAGCACCCCCAATACACTATAAAAAGATAAAGGCACATAGTAGCCAATTTATAATTTTTTTGTTTGTTTGCATACTGACAATGAAATCCACAAAAAGCATATACCGGTACACAAAGTATTCCATATTAACAATCCTTTATTATCCACTGAATTAGAAAAATAAACATAACACGGGTATTATAAATGCTGCACAAAATCAAATTATGACAACATGGAAAATGCATGTTAATACTGGTTTTCAATACAATTTTGACTGAGTCATATTTTTCTGCACATGTTCTCTATATATTCTCAGGAATCAATGACCTACTGATAATCACACACTAAGTAGTTATTGAATTACCTACTTGCAGATTGCATTAATTACAGTTCAGTTTTGCTTGCCACACATTTTAGTTTCCAAAAAAGCACACCTTGAAAACTGTTATTACAGATCTTAATTATATACACTTTATGAATAAACAGATGTAAAATGGTCAGTTTGTGTCCATATACATTTGTGACAAAGCTTTCCCAGATTATATATGTATCCACCAGCAAGTCCACCATTAACTCTTATTCATTATTCTGTTTCCAACTAATACATCAATATAAAGGAAAACATTTTAAAAAATAAAAAAATTTGATCTATATTTTTATTACTTAAATTTCATTATCTGTTATAAATAATCATTCTTCATTGCTGGCATTTTTGCTGTCAGGTTACAAATAAAAATTATATCATTGATGAAATGTAAAAATGTATAATTCAATGGAATTTGGAGACATGCTAATGGCTCAATCCATGAAAAGAGGTGTGCAGCTTGTTCACATCAAGTATACAAATATAATATACATGTACTGATCATGAATTGTCTAGTTCAAACTGTTTTAATGTATGGACCATTTTAAACGAGAGTTTGCAATGTATATGAGCAAAAGAGAATTTAATATGCTTTTGTTAATTACCTTTATACATGTTTCATCACTACTAAGTCCACATTCTTCAACTGTTCCAAACTTGCAATTTATATATGGATCTGTAAGAAAAGATTTAATAGCATCTTCAATTCTAAACTTATACATACACTATCTGAAACCAACTTCTCTTAAATCACCCTCTCTTTCATGCATATATTTCATGTGATAAATCAGGGGATTGACTGTTAAAACTAGAATATTGACAATTCTGCAAAGTCCAACTAAAATGAACATGATTTATTTTAAGTCAAATTTAAAACCAAAGACTTCTTTAACCTGACATGCATAACTTTTATATTTTTATGATTGTCAAAATGTTCCTTGTACAGATCTGAATTCATAATTAATTGTGTTGTATGGTCACATTTGAGATGAGAAATTTGAATGCACTATATTAGATTGATGTGAATGACAGAAGCAGCAGAGAGGGTGAACACTACAACGTTTTGAGACAAAATTTGATTGAAATTTTGAAACGAGCCTTCCTACGATCTCATTTTAACCAAAAAAATTGTGAACCCTACAACGTTTTCAGACAAAATTTTGATTGAATCCTTAAAACGAACCTTCCTACGATCTCATTTTAACCAATAAAAATGTCTCAGGGGCAAACCCTACAACGTTTTCAGACAAAAAATTGATTGAAATCTTAACGAGCCTTCCCTACGAAATCTCATTTTAACTAAAAAAATGAAAACGGAGACTTTTACGATTTTTTAATTAATTTTGGTCGCAACTTGTTGTCATCCACCCTCTCTGCTGCTGAACTTTCAGTTCTGGGTTAATAATTCTTTTACGATGAAAATCCTTTTAGGATTTCACAAACAGACTAATCGCTAACACCTCCTCTTGTAGATCAATTAGATTATTAGATTGGTCTGTGAGTTTGAAATTAATTCTTGTTAGCGAATCATTATGACACCGCATATAGACTAGATTAACCGGAGACTCAATTATTAAAAATCCTGGAGGAGCTGTTGGTGCAAACGAATAAAGAATATATCCTTGCTGAGCTTGATTTGATCGTTCGAGATTAATTTGATAGCTTCCTTCGATAACATCACATACTAAATTGAGCGCAATCACTGAGGATATATTCACGTTGAACGGAGCGATATGCCTGCCGCCACCATCTGGATCATTATTATGTTTGAGGATTTTTATTTACTGTGATGCTGTTTTTTTCCATGCATCATGAATTATTTTAAAACCAACATCGATGGTGTCACTGAGAAGTTTTTTTTAGTTCCGGTACGTTGTATCCCGGTAGTTTGAATGTTGGAATATCTTTGACGGGGATATTATAGTCTGTTGCAAATCTTGTTCTCGATAGGGGATTATCGTCATCTAATATATCCTGAATAATTTTTAAGTTAAATGTTTCCATATCGTCGATAATTTTATTGCATGTTTCTACGACGCTGATAAATTCATCTCGGGTGAGAGACCCGGATTTAAGAGATATTAACAACAGTGAAAAATCATTATTCATCGCTGTGAAATTTTTAACGATTTTAGGTTTGTCAATAAAATGATGTCCCTCTATTCTCTCTCCTTCCTTCTCTTTCCCGGTTGCGGAGACCAAAAACATCTATAGTGATTCTGTGATCTTTATAACTCTTTATTGGATTATCAGATTTTATCCTGTCGGTGATATAATCAGATTTTTGTGGTTCTGGTAAATCAACGGTTTTCCCCCCTGGTGGTAATTCAGGCCATCCTAGTATGGTTCTAATAGAACTCTGATAGATATCTACGACGTATCCTTCTGTGCTTATCTCAATTGCGGATGATAGTGTTGGTTCATGAACTGTTATAGCGATTTTTGATTCTGTTCCAGTAATCGATTTTATTCTACGCGCGAACTCATTATTGATTTGTTCGATTTGGTATGACCCTGTTGGTATCGAAACGACGTTCCAGTCTGGGGTACCGTCGTCTTTATTCTTATACGAGAACACCAGTGAATTATTCGGTTGTTGACCACCAAATGATTTTGATCTGATATTAGGCCAACTGTGATACACCCGTAGTTTTGCTAGCGCTATCTCCTTCACGGGGACTGGGCTAGGGAAATTCACACTAAACTCGGGTTTCGTTGATGTTATTGATATCATGCTTGTTTGTACTGGGTTCGTGTTCTCAACTATTTGTTGAAGTAATTCCATCGGTGTTGTCATCGTTGCTATACTCATGTTGTCGCTCTAATTTTGACATCGCGGAAATGTAAATACTGGCCGTCACTGAGAACTCACAATCTGGTATGGTTGAGGCTATTGAGATCATTTTGGTTTTCGGGTTCGTGTTTTCCAATTCCATCGGTGTTGTCATTGTTATTATATTCATGTTGTCGCTCTAATTTCGATATCGCGGAATCAAAAATACTGACCATCGCTGAGAATTCACTATCTGATATAATTGTATTATCGAGTGACGACGATATCATCAGGGATAACTGCGAATATGCGGTTGATGCAATATGAAATTGAAGTAAGTAATTCTGCAGTTTACTCTGGCTGCATGATGATATCTTTTTTGCTATCCCGGTTGATATACCCCCGATTGTAGCCACCGCAGAAATGCAAATTGGAACTACGACGGGGGCAATCATTGTAACCGATGCAAGTATTATTCCGGCGCCAGCGAGAACGCTTGACACCGAGTACATAGTAATATCAATTGCGGTGATTCTTCGTCGGTATTTTTTTATTTTTATTTGATACTCCTCAGTGAGGGTTTTGAGTCTAGTATGAAATTCTCTGACCTGATAATAGCGACATTGCGTTGATGAAATCATTTTTATTTTAAAAACGCTAGCGTTTTCAATTGTGAAATCCGAAGGATTTTTCTTTCAATTTAGTTATTTACTTAAATCCGCTACGAATTCCACATACCACGTTGTTGAAACCCCAACCAAATTTTTATCAGTCGATGTTATCATGAATTGTTCGGTTGTATCCTTATCAATGATTGTTGATATTGTATTGTTGACACCATATGAACTCGACGATAATATATTAAATTGAGTCGTTGTTACTAGTGTTAATCGATAAATACCTTTGACGGTTGCAGTGATATGTAGTATATTGTCTGTAGGAGTCCACACAAATGATCCGTGTTGGATCGTGTATACTACGTTATTAGTTTTCTCATGAGGAATTTTTGTTTTTTCAATGATTGTTATCATCCTCGGAAAATCAGTTTTGATGTCTTCGATGAAGATTTTCGTCTCATCAATAAACGTTTTAATTTCAGCGATAGATGGTGTAACTACCATTGGGGACCCAAAGAACTTATGAATGACATTTCTACGAAATTGAGTAAAATTTTTCAAATGATCTTCAAATTCTTTATTGTATTCAGTGGATTTATCTGTAATAGTCGAGAAGAGTACACCCGGTTTGAGTTTACCCTGATCGGAAAATAACGCGATAGTATTCTCGATTGCGTTTCGTTGTTTAACCAAAATATCATCCAATGACACATCACTGCTTTTCAATTTACCCTGTTTGTCTTGAAATACAACTATTTCGTTCGGGTCAACACTTGCTAAATTCAACGTCTCAGCGATTTCATCTTTGATTAGTTTTTTTACATCACCGGTTGCAGTGTCATCGGGTTTGGGTTTCAGAAGTCTTCCCCAAATATCAATCATTTTATTGTAAAACTCTTTCTCTCTCTAAAATCGTTTCGATTTCCAGCGATTGCTGGTGTATTCATTTACGACAATGTGTGGTGGTTTTCCCCTTGGGTTACTCAAGGAGTTAGAAATAGCGTCAAGGACATTTAATACTTCGCTGCCACATATTGGTGGGTCATTCAGTTGTTGTGTTGGTAGCGTAGAATACCATGTCTTCATTGGAAGGGTTTTTATATAACGCATAAACTCTTTTGGTGGGGCTAATCCATATGAATCGAAATAAACAATCCCACGTGGATCAATAGCGTATGCAACCCAGTGAGTTCCAGGTCCGGTGCTGTTATCTAAATTAATAATACCGGTTTCAACGCTGTTTGGTTGATGTGGTAATTGATCTTTCATAAAGACACCTCTGAAGTTTTTATCGCTAGTTTTTTAGCAGCATCCATTAAATCAAAATTGGACATAGGAACCATCGAAGATTTGGGAACCATCGAAGATTTGGGAACCATAGGTTCCTCAATTAATAAACCGGTCCTAGTCTTAGACCCTTTCCGCTGTACCACGAATACGGGGTTCCTGGTAGTCTTAGACCCTTTCCCTTTTTTATATCCTTTCCCAGTTGCCTTTTTCAACGCCATTCCTGCTGCAGTACCAACGGCTCCTAACGCTGCTGCTTTCGCCACTGCTGGGGCAGCCGCTGCAATCAATGCTGGTATTGCAGCTAACAATGGAAATATACCGCCTGTTTTAATCATATTTTTGATAGCAGCCGCAGAGAGAGTAATCTGAACACCCTTTTTTGCTACTAGTGCATCATTGAAATGTTTCACCTGACGAGTTGTCAGCGATAGTTTATTTGCACCACCAGTCATTTGGTTGGATTTCAACGTGATTGTGGTCCCGCATTTTTTAGCTGATTCCGGTTGCAATTTTTTGATTTGACCAGGAGTTAACGCAACACTAATATTACTATATGACATTATACATAATTGATTGATTCTAAATCGTTTACAATTTCAATTACATGTTTTCCACTGGTGCATCTACCACTCTCATTCTTCCTCCAACACCTTCAAGTAACATTGATTTGTCGCTGAGAATGACAGCAACCGCTCTATAATCAGCAATAGCACCACGAGTCACATTAGCTCTAAAATGTATATCAACGACGGATTGTCTCATCAAATCGAGATGTTCCAGTGAGAAATAATAGATAGGATATAAACTCTTAAAGTCGTATTGTGATATTTGTAGACCAGTATCAACATTTTGATCACGTGCCATAAATGACAACAGACGATGATAAACTCGTGCAATATGATTTTCTGTGTAATTAAGTTGTATATCCTCAGATGGTTCCTGCTGGCCGTTTACTCTCAGTGAGACGTCTTTCACACCTAATTGATCAAATATCATATGACTGAAACGTTGATCGCCAACTCGTGCGTTATCTTGTAACGCAATAAATATATGACGTGGCGCAGCAACACCTTGTTTTGATACTAGGTTCCAAGTGAATAAACCGTTGATATTTGATTGTTTAACATCTGTACTCACGGTTAGCCAACTTAGTAATGATTTCCCCCCCCCCCTGGTCCATAAATGATAGTAATCGTTCTTCTGCGGTGATTGCTGGAGTCAACACTGGCGTCCACAATGATATTGTTGTTAAATTGACTTTACCGGCATCAGCATTGGGATTTGCATTGTCTGCTGGAATCCTCCAGATTGCGTCATTATCATCACTCTTTCGTACAAGCGACACTGTATGCTTCGCTCCATAAATAACTTTTCTTACGTTTCTACAGAATCCAAATATGTGATGCAGTGGAATCGCGCATGAAAATGATTTACGCCGCCCTTCCAACATTGACATACGTGTTGCAGCTCCTAGATTGAAATTAACATCGTTGTTTATAATCATATCTTCGGCATCAATATTAGCGGTGCCAGCATTATTCTTTGGTCGTCTTATAATAAATGAATTTCCTCCAGCGGTATTTTTATTATCCTTTGCAAACATCATAGAAGGTCCTGCTGATCTTGTATAATCATCGGAATATCTCGCTAACCCGATTATTGTTGATGCCACATCAACATCGCGATCTATCGCCTCAATTTCTTTTCCATCAATGAGATATTTTGCACTCTCAAATAACGCCATGATACCATTATTGACAAACCCGACTTGAGTACCAGCTGGATACTCTGTATCATTTGTTCGTATAATTTCTCCTTCGATTTCGATAAACGCTTCACAGGGCAAAAAGTATTTACTGGTGTCATGGACTTGAAGATCAATTCTTGCTCGACTATTTGAGTCTATGGCATGATAGGCGTAATATTGATAATCGCGTACAGAATCATCCTTGCGAACTGGGGCATCTATATCAAACGCTGGATCAAGTGACTGTTTGAACATTTTATTCTATTTATCAGAGTCTAAATCGCGATTTTCCATTTCATCGTCGTAGTTTTTTAAAGCCACTTCCTGCTATCATATTTGCAATATTGCTTTGGTCGGGGTTTAAAGCCATCGACGCTAATTTTTCATCTACTGCGTTATTTATAATTCTACTAACACTCGCAGGCATTTCCGCTGTAGACGGTAACGGTTTTGAAAATCCTTTGGATTTCATCCGTGATTTCACTAATGATGTTAATTTATTCTTCGCAGTTGAAAATGCTTTTCCCGCAAGATCTCCAACAGCACCAATACCCTTCTCACGAATAACATCAATAGCTTTCATTGATAATTGTTTAGCCAACGGCATCACTTTTGGAGCCATTCTCGCAAATAACCCTGCAATGGTATTACCTAAACCATCTCCGTAGTATGCTCTATAAACCGGAAACCGTGAATTAACTACGTAGACGGGGGTTGGTTTATCATGATTGTAGTGTATGATCATTATTTGAAATCAGAAACAATTTTTCAATTGTTATTTATCTAATCAATTGACTTTTCAATTCAGTCACTATGATACCCACTTTCCACTAACTCGCCAATGAAATCTCGATATGTGCTGATATCCATGATACCACCCTGAAATAATCGTCTACAGATATCAACTGCTTCATTAATTATTTCCGGTGAGTTATTTCCAGCTCGGAACCCTCCTACAAGACCTCTAATCGTGATATATCACTGAGAACACTACCAGGACATGAAACGCTAGCGTTTCCAACTAGACCACTCCCCAGAAATTTCTTCTCATCGTATGGCTGTCTTATTTGGAGTTGAAATTTTCTCTTGAAGTCTCTGTATTCCTTCATCCTTCTATCTAAACCCCCAGTATTTATTTCATACACTATATCAGCCCATTCATTATGTGACATTCTATAATCCGAATAATTGTCCGTGAAAAACTTCTCTTGTGAATCATAGCTGTTAGCAGCGAATTCACCTAAATTGTCTATATCCTCGTTGAGAATTTGTTGTTTAGCGCTCTCGGTAAATATAATTGATTTAGGTAGTCCACTAACTAGTTCTTCCTGAAATCCTTTAAATGTTCGTTTCGAAGCGGTTGATATATCCTGAGGAAGTGATTGCAAGGATTTTTTTGTTTGTTTAGTTCTTTTTGCTATTTTTTTCTAACACAGGAATAAGACCCTCTTCTTTTCTTTTACCTTCAGGATCATCTCCCAGTATAGCACGCTCTATCTCCTTCGTTGCTGTGGTTACTGGTTTAAACAATTCTTCAGATCCCGCAGCAAAATCAGTCTGAAGACTCTGTCGTTGTTGTAGTTTATTCCGTACAGAGTCACGAATTGGTACAAATCTCCTGATTGCATCCAGTCGTTCACGAGCCAATCGGGTTGTTAATGCTTCCTTGACCATTATTTGAAATCAGAAACAATTTTTCAATTGCAAAACAATTTTTCAATCCGACCTAACACCATCGTGGAAGTGTTATTTCATCCTATCAGGTTTGAAGGAAGTGTGGAATCGGCACTTTTTCATATAATAATAAAATGTAATGTGCCGTTTCCACATTGTTGTTTTTATTGATCAATCTGAACCGTCCATCAATTTTTATTCAGTGTGAAATATTTTCACTGTTTTTGACATTGTCAATCAAAAAATGCTAACAAAAATTAAAATCTCTATGAGGGACGGTCACAATCAAATAATGATAATGGTCGGGCAATCAAAATTGTTCATTTTCTTGAATTAACGCCCGTAGGTTTCTAATTTTAGAATTAACCTCCTTTTTCAATTCGTATTCGTTACCTAATTCTTTTCGTATTCGTTCTACGATAGTATATAACGGAGCGAACACACTTACGTCACTGGAGAATGCAAGAGAGTCCCGAATAGAATTCTTAATTCTTTTGATGAGCGCGTATTGCTTTGGCAGCATATATTTATTGTTGTTAACTCCGTATTCTATATCCTGAAAATCAGACATGATTTGATCAGGATTTAACCCATCTGATAGTTCAATATCCCAACTTTTCAATTTTGAAATCTCGGATATAATGCTGTTCATGTTTTCGGAATTCATTATTCTATAACAATGACATATCTCTAAATGAAAAATATGACGCATTAGACATAACTAAATCGAATTTTCTGTCCAGTCCCTTTTGAAATCGTAGATCGATAAATCCCCTCTGCAACTCTTCGTACTGAGGGTCCACAAATATCGAAATGCCTTCCGGCGCTAGCTATCTATTTAAATATTTTTTCTTCGTTAGTTATCGTATTAAAAGATTTTACGGGTCTCTTCCCAACCGTTTTGCAAGTGCCAGTCTTCCCTCGTTTGGTATTCTCACTTTGAGTAACGGCTTCTAGATTTGATAAAGAATTATTCTTTGGATTAGAATCCTTGTGATCAATAACAAAATCATCCTCGATCAATCCATAAAAACACTCGTACACGAATCGATGGCAGTAATAAAATTTCCTTCCAGCGCCAAACTTCAAATATCCCCCACCATTGTCAGAACCAACTGGTTTCTTCAGTCTGCGGTTTCTTACAACACCATCACTAGATGCTTCATAATTTGTGATCACAGGGTGTTGTCTGAATTCTTGGTTCATTCGTATACTAAATACTATTTGTCTAATTCATTGTTTGGTTTAATGATAAATCTTTCGATGTAGTCTTGAGGAGTTCTTATGATTTTGTCAGGGACGTTGTCACTGACAGTGTCAGGGTCAGAGACTTTATCAGGGTCATAATTTCTGATTGATTGTCCATTTTTGATTCTTTTATCATAATAACGCTTGAACTCCCTGTATCGCTTACCACCGCAATTCAAACACAACTGCGATTTCCCCCTGGCCCCAACCCCACATCGTATGCAGGGTAACGGACCAAGGCTTCCACGTCGAAAGCTTTGCATATGATACCCACAAAACTCATTTCTGCATGATTTGTTACACGGGGTTACTGATCCAATCATAAGCCACTTACAGTGATTCATTATATATAAATTCTTCATTTCAATGCTTGTTTTAATTATAGCATGAGGGAGTTAAGGAGAACGCCTTCGAAAAATGCTGAATTCAATACTGATAAAGAGTTTAAAAGATTATTGAAGATTAATCCTAAATTTAATCTCGATAAACCCAAAAAACGTCCAATAGACGGAAACATGAAAGAGTTTAAGAGATTATTGAAGATTAATCCTAAATTTAATCTCGATAAACCAAAAAAACGTCCAAGAGACGGAAACATGAAAGAGTTTAAGAGATTATTGAAGATTAATCCTAAATTTAATCTCGATAAACCCAAAAAGCGTCCAAGAGACGGAAATATGAAAGAGTTTAAGAGATTATTGAAGATTAATCCTAAATTTAATCTCGATAAACCAAAAAAACGTCCAAGAGACGGAAACATGAAAGAGTTTAAGAGATTATTGAAGATTAATCCTAAATTTAATCTCGATAAACCCAAAAACACGTCCAAGAGATTATTGAAGATTAATCCTAAATTTAATCTCGATAAACCAAAAAAACGTTTAATAGACGGAAACATGAAAGAGTTTAAGAGATTATTGAAGATTAATCCTAAATTTAATCTCGATAAACCAAAAAAAACGTCCAAGAGATTACCCTGGAAAGATGCTCAATTCAATCTTACTATAGTTTCTGATACACCCAAGAATAAAATTCTTGATAAAGCCATGATTAGTAAAATCAGAGACTGTTTTAATGAATTCAAGCGTGATGGAGCATCTTATTGTTGGTCAACATTTCGAATTGATGGTGTTGTTGACGCTACCATGAATGATGAAAAAGCAACAGTGATTATTTCACGTCTTGGGGAAAAAAGGTATTTTTTCCGAATAAAATTCATTATCGAAGTCGATGGCAAATGGATTATTAGGGATAAATTTGAACCAATCCTCAAGAATAAAAAAGCTGTCATTGTGAGTAGAGATTCCAAACCAGGAATTCTAACTGGAATCGACAAACCATACTACAAAAGATCTTATCCCGTAACAGCAATGGTTTATGGGATATATCCGTTAAATGATAAACCCGATATCGCAAAACTAGCTCCTATGAAATATTCTAGTTCACTGAATTGCGTGGCAACACGGGTAATGGAACACTTCACAAATGCATCCCGAGGAAATAAACTAACTAATCTGCGACGTAGGGAAATAACCGAATGGGAACTGACAGTGAAACAGCATGGTGCAAAGATTTCTGATATAGCTAAATTAGAAACATCATTAAGATTTCCAATAACCGTTATGACGATAACCGGAGAGGTTTTATACGAACCGAAATATAACAAAAATGGAGCGCCAATACAGATTATTGATCATAACAAACACGCGTGGACACCTGCGGTAACAGTATTTCCACGAGAACGAACCATGAAATATATCCCTAAGGAGTTCGTCGGGGATGTTTTCTATGAAGAGAAATTATTCGATGCTATTCATGCGTTGTGTAAAGATGATCCTGTGTCAGTGTGGTTACTTAGAAGTGATGAAGATCCCGAAATAGGATTTGATCAATTTGTAAGACCAAATGGTGAATTATATCGCGTTGAAGAATTAGATAACAGAATGAGAAAAATCGCTAGTGATTTTTCACCGGAGAGTTTCCATGAAAAACTACTCACGGGTAGTTTTACTATTCCATCAGTGGTAGCTCACTTCGCAAGAGAAAAAAACTCATGGCGTCCAACACGAAGTGATTTTCTTGAGGATGTTAAATCGAGTTGCGTCAAATTTGGTCATGGAGGACTGTGGAATACGAAATACTCACGTGATGGTATGATTTCAATTAATATATCCGGGTGTTATCCTGGAAGTTTTCTCGGATATGGGGAATGTGCTGAGTACTTCAAACGATTTGGACACCCCACGCATGAAATGACTCCTGTTGCGATTAATGGTCCATTGCCTGATTTTGATTTAACCGGATTCGCTCGTGTGAATTCATTCGAATTCGCTACAGGGTTACATCCGTGTAGTTATGTTTGGCTTGGTAGACACCTATCTGAAAAACACTGGATGCCAATAGTGCTATTGAGATATATGATTGATTGTGGTATGCTAATATCGTTGATTGTTTCCGAGGCTATTATATGCTATCGAGCTCAGAAAGAAGTTTGGCTACCACAACCCAATTTAGATCGTATAATCAGCGAACTACGAAAACAGTTTCCAGATTTCAATGAAGAACAAATCATGAATTGGTCTAAGAAGTTATTTGAAAGTAAAAAAGAACAAGCAAAAGATTTTGGACGAAGAATAATCGGTAAATTTACCCAGGGTGGAAGATACGACAATGCAAAATATTCTTCGCGGTTGATCATAGACGTCGCTGAATACGATTTTATTGTAACGGATTTAATGAAACAGGGAAAACTTGTATCCCGTAAGGATGCTTTTCTATCCAATGGTGAGAAATTAGGTACGGTTGTTACCTACTGTGATGGATATAATTCCCAGTATACACATTTAAGATCATCTATGCTAGCCTATGCTTCTATTAGTCTATTTTCGATGATAAATAGATTTCCTAATACCGCGGTTAGAGTGGCCACTGATTCGATGTATATACACAATAAGTGCAAATCAGCTGTAGCTAAATTCACAGATCCCGAAGAAAATTGGGGGCGTTGGCGATTTAAAAAGGAAACGCTACATGAGTATTGTGAATCCGCAGACGTTGCCATGGATGATAAATATCTTTGTTGTAACCATATTGAAATTCAATCAGAGTTTTCTAATGCACCACCGGTATCTGATCCAGTATGTAGATACAAGACAGTTTATTTAAACGGTTGTGGTGGGTCAGGAAAGACAACTCGTGCAATTGAATTATTCTGTAGAAACGCTAGCGTTTCCATGTCAACCATGATTGTGCTAACACCGACTCACAGACTCGCCAGAGAGATGATAGCGCGAGGGGTAAATGCTTGTACTTACCATAGTTTCTTTCGATGGAAGGGTGACAAATGGACTCCTGACCGTATGGGTGATAAATTCATTCCTGAAATCATAATTTGGGATGAAATATGCACAGTGTCATTAGATGTATTACAAACATTTCTCGAGTGGTTGTTAAACAAAAACACAAAAGTCGTCATGTGCGGTGATCACGACCAACCACCACCATTTGTCGGTGCATCTCCACATGAATGGCTAAGGGGTTTTGTAGACTATTATGAAGAAATTACCACTGATTATAGATCACTTGATGAACGATTACGAGAATTCAAAGCGCTAATTAGATTACAACCGGATAGAATTTAATGCGAAATAGCGCGTGAAGTGATTTCAGAAACTCCAATGAATGATTTCTGGGAAACATGGAGACCAAATGATTTAATAATTGCAAGTAGAAAAATAGTCAGGGACACACTTCAGATGAAGTTATTTGAATTGCATAAAGAAAAATTTACAACGCTTCCAGTACCCCTTTGTTATAGGCCATCGGATACACGAAAACAGAACATTGAAGTTGATATTCCAGGACAGAGTGAAAAACAAATTCTCGTATTAAATGATATTGTGCTGGTTGATATCAGCGTCGTCGAAAATGCATTGCGTGCTAATAAATCCCCGTGGACGCTAGGATACGCAGCAACAATACACTCTTCACAGGGATTGACTATATCGGATACAATTGTTTGGATGGTGGATAATCACATCGAATGGTCGAATTTAGTCTATCTCGCAGTATCCAGAGTACGGAAAATAAATCAACTTCGAAGAGTTGTTTTCGATGATGAAATCATTGGTGACGATGATGACACCACAATAAATGATATTGATGTTAGCATCATTAATAAAAAACTCTCCGGTTACAAACAACAGGACAAAAAAAAACAACGAGAATTTGATATCGATGCTGAATTAATAATTACGCTGAAACAACAACAGAATAATCACTGCGCGAATTGCAATTGTATAATGCGTTGGCAGTATTCGGATAAAGATCCTCGCCAATTTACCGTAGACAGAAAAAATAACAGTCTCGGTCATGTCAGAAATAATGTGATGTTGACTTGTCTTGAGTGCAATAGACGCAACGGTGCTAGTTAAGACCATGCGGTGGTAATTGAGTATCCTCGGGAATTACCTGTAGTTGTTGTCGAGTAAATCCTCGTTGAGGGGCAGTTGAATCCAGTTTATAGACTGGAGGTCTACCCGTAGATCGTGTTATACTAGATATCTTGTGTGCAGTAACACTCCAAATAGGATCAGTAGCCCTTTTTCTACCCCCTTCAAGCTCTCCTGGTTCGTATAAGTACCTCACAATGACATTACTACCAAGAATTGGTTCTTTGAAATCTTTTTGTGGTTTTTCAGGTATTGACTTCTTTTTAATCGCGTTGATAGGTTTCATGTTGATTGTTCTAGTAATCTCGTTATTCAGTGCAGTAATCACAGCTGGTAATCTTTTAACCCATTCACGGGATCTTTTTTCTTGGATGAATTCTTTTGCGTATTGATATCCAAATAACCGCTCAGCAATCGTCCGATTAAATCGTTCTACAATGGCCTGATCGCGATGTAGCGCAGTATGCCCTCGTCGTATGGTGACATTATGATGTTTCATTGTAGATAACACTGCACCCTGAAATTCCTTGCCAGGATCAACCTGCAATAGATTTGGCCAACGCAGAGGACCTCGTCGATAAATCCTTTCAAATGCAGAAGCGACTTCAGTGGTTGATTTTGTTTTTAACGGTTCTGCTTCTTTGTATCGACTTGCAATATCAACTACGGTTAAAGCGTATTTGTAACCACGATCATGTGGCAGAAATAATATATCAGCCTGATGAACTTCATTAGGAGCGGTCACATCAAAATGCGAGAATTGAATTTGCTTAGGCGGTGGTAGATAAATTTGCCATAGTGCCTGTTTGGATAACCAATTAGCCGCAGTGGTTTTTTTCACTTTTGCAGCGCTAGCGAGTTTATGGACTGCTGATTTACCCCTCCAGTATCCTCTTGGGGAATAATAAATTGATTCCATATTATTAATTACCGGCACCTAACATCAATTTCCTTTTCATAGCCGATTTTATTAAAAAGGAAGCCAATTTTTCTTTGAAGGATTTATCAGGAATAGCATTTAACGCATGAATTAATTTCACATCTGGTAGATGCCTGTGTTGCAGATTATTGCTTTTATAAGCAACATCATGAAGGTGACAGGCCTTATCAATGGCGTTTATTGGTTCTTCACCGGGTCGGGACTGATTTTGATCATTGAGTCTGATATCAAGTCTGGTTCCCGGTCCACAGTAGCTATATCCTGGAAGGTGCTTTTCTCCGGGGTACTTTGCCCATGGGGTTCCAGGGAGCTTTGCCAATTTGGCTGCGATATCACCTCCTCGTTTATTTTTAAATCAGATCTCATAGACACAAATCTAAATTTCTTTGTACCACATTGCACGCATTTACCAGAAAGCGCTGATCGGTTATTTTTAGTTGTAATCGTCGTCACGTCATCTGTGCCAGTACGCGTTTTACACTTCACACAATATAGATCCATAATTTATGTATAGAGATATGGATATAATTGATTTTTCAGCGACTAAAACAAGAGAACCAGTTAAGCATCATGCAGCGCTACCAAACTCTATCCGGATGATTATAATCGGGCCATCTGGATCCGGTAAAACGCAATTGTTACTCAATTTAATAATGAGATGGATGAAGTGGGATAAGTTGTATTTAATTGCCCCTAGCGTAGATGATCAACGATGTTATGAAGTGCTAAAAGATTTTAACGACAGCGCGGTAGAAGAATCCGGAGAGGGTATTATTGAGTTTATAACCGATATTGATGAAGCACCGAGCATTGATGATATTGATGGAGATATTAACAATTTAGTCGTATACGACGATATAATGTTGGATAAACAAAAAAATCCTGCTAGGATCTTTTCCAGAGGCAGGCATAAAAACACTGACGTGATATATGTCACTCAACGCTACACTCAGGTTCCAAAAGTGATCAGAGATAACTGCAATATTCTTGCTGTATTCAACGGAGTTGATACACATACGTTACGAAATATGTGGCAGACATGGTGTTCTGATATGGACTTCAATCAATTTAGAAATTTCTTTAGTCATGCTCAGTCAACCCCGTACGGATTCGCAACAATAAATCTACATGATCCTCGGACACGATATCGTATCGGACTTGATCAAATATTCGGTTAAAATCATTTATTATTTTTTGTTAACCCAGAACTGAAAGTTCAGCAGCAGAGAGGGTGGATGACAACAAGTTGCGACCAAAATTAATTAAAAAATCGTAAAAGTCTCCGTTTTCATTTTTTTAGTTAAAATGAGATTTCGTAGGGAAGGCTCGTTAAGATTTCAATCAATTTTTTGTCTGAAAACGTTCTAGGGTTCACCCTCTCTGCTGCTACAGATCAAGTTTTTGACAAACACATAATGTTGGCAACTGATAATCAATTATAGGATTTTTAAATCTTCTAATACTACTATTAAATTAGTTTTGATTGGTGTTTCTATTTTTGTACATGTGTATACAAAATTAATTATCTTAACAATGTAATCTTCAAAGGTGATCATGTTCACACAATATTTGGAGGGTGTGACCTGACTCTTTGGAAACTGTACCTAGTCACAGTCAGCAAGTGAACAGCAGCTTGATTCTCTAGTGAACAGTGTGTAATTAATTTCAGAGATTGGATTCTCAGTCACTACTCAGCAATGAATGAATTTGAATTCTGAATTTTTCTGGCTCACAAAATTGCATATTGGTGTAAAACTATATGATACATCTATATATATGAGATTTGGTCAAAAACTTAATAATATGGTTTGAAAAAGTATTCAGCAGAGATTAGAACTGCTGCATACAACCCGTCAATAAATAATAACATTATATAATTCTGTCATTATTGCATGTCTGGATAGACATTTTGAATATTTTCTGTCATGGTAAAAATTAATCCCATTTCCAGCAAATCTGCAGTTTTAATAGCAATACATATCCATAGAAAAATTGTGTTTGGTCCACAAAATTCAATAACGTTACACAATATTTTTCTATCTCCCTTTCTAGAATCTGGAGAAGAAAAAAAACATTTAGGTAATATTGTCTGGTAAAATATAGAAATATACTTACATTTCACTTTTACATAAGTACCAATATCTGTGTCATTAAGATTTATGCAAATTTTTCCTTGTCTGCTGAGAGTCAAAGACCGCGTGCTGAAGGAGAGCAGATCCTTATTGTAGATATAACAGCTATCAGACCCTACAAAAAATGAGATATTGTATGTGTCAATTAATAACAGCATTTGGAATGTTCCTTTCTCTTTACAGTACAATTATCATTATTATTATTATTATTATTATTATTATTATTATTATTATTATTATTATTATTATTTTTATTATTATTTTTATTATTATTATAAGAAGAAGAAGAAGAAACAATGAATAAAAACATACTTAATACATAACCTTGTCAGTTTCTTGGAAAAAACCTGAACATTTTACTAACATATTGTGGATTTTAAATCAATTAGCAATGTATTTAAGGACCTGAAACAGCTCATTACAGTGCAAAAAAATGCAGACTGGTTGTTTGATTGTTGCATTGTTTCATTGTGTATCTATCCTGAACTAATTATTATTATTTACTGAAAATTAAACCTTTCATTGAAATTTCAAAATGAAAGATCATGCTTTCTTTAATATGCTTGTTTATATGACACAGTATACAGAAACAAATCTTTATTTTAAAATTGTTTCAGGTAGAAATATAGTTCAGTAATTTCTATTTTCTGTGTAAAGGCTTTTAATCATGAAGTGTCTCAATTGATATATTTTAAGAAATTCTGTTGTATATAGCATTCATTAAAAACAATATTAACTGTACTTACTCTCTCCTGTCACACCAGCCTCTACTGTTTCATGCCCCTTCTCTGTTTAATCTTCTTCATGAAAATCATAAACTGATGACATTCTTAAACTGTGTTACTTCCTGGCTCATAGTGTGCTACTACTGGCATTTCTAGGTGGGCATACAATATTTAACCACTCAAAGACATGCCTTAGTCCAATGTCTGTATAGAACTTCTGACTTTTGATCTTGGAGTTGGATCACATGGCTTATTAGTCTGGTCTTTGATATTAATGGTCATGAACTGGAGCAGTTGATGCTATGCTGATTGGATTATCAGTGATGATTTGTTGGATGATGTCTTGCTTTGTGCAAGATAAACAAATTATATAATACTGAAATGCCCATAGTCAAAGTGCTGATCTCACAATTTGCACAAATTATAACCATGTACAAATCATTTTCTTTAAAATCCTTTAATTATAATGCACCATCAATCTAAAAAATTGTATAGCTTATTCCACTTTCCTTTTCTTAACCAGCAATTTGTATAGATAGTGTAACATCAAGATCTTCCACCCCAACCCCCTAATTATTTATTTCCACCTCCCTTACAACTCATTAGTTTCCCCCTCTAGTTCTAACTTCTACTCCCTTGCCTAAAATAATTAATTTTTTGTCAATATGGACACTTTGGTAATAAGCTGAATGCAACATGTATATATGTAATGAGTCTGCTAGCAATTGGAAATGGGGTAGATTCAGCTATCACATTCTTTTCCCCATTCAACCAATTAATTTATTTTTATTAATGCGCCCTTTGGTTATACACTTAAGGCATACAAGTAAGATACCACAACATAATGGATCCTTTAACAAATGGGGGGGGAGATCTATCTACCTGATCTATCTACCTGATTTTCCCCCCACTATTATGGATTAGTTCCGTATACATAATCTATTTAGTATTAAACATATGGAAATACCATGCATGTAACAGGTCATACAATATATTGTGCATGGGGGTACATGATCAATTAGCTGATTATTTCTCCTAACTGCAATTAGTTTCTTTTCCTTTTCTACATTTGATATATAATGCAGGTATACGTTTACTTTACAAAATCTCACATATGGATGATTTCAAATGAACCTTTACAGTGAAAAGACGTTACTATTTCGGACTAATAGATTTTTAACAGTCACTTGCATAGTATAAGACATAACTGTTAAAGAATCTTCCTGGTTCTTCTTAGCAAACTTACAATGCATTGAAATGGTGACCTGGTCCCCAGAAAGATTCTGATGACCTAAGTGGTTAGAGCATCCACTTGTGATGTGGGAGGTTGTGGGTCAAATCCCAGCCAAGTTATATCAAAGATTTATACAAATGGTGCTAGCATCTGCCTCACTTGGTGCTCACCATTAAGAGGTTAGTTCTGAGAATGGTTGGCCTGGTGCCAGAATAATGTGACTGGGTGGGACATGATGATACATGTCTGCAGGGCTATGCATGAGTGGTGTACATCACTTTAAACTAAATATAAAAATCCAAAATACACACACACACACACACACACACACACATGGTCATTTACAAGGTTTTGAAGGAAAAGAAATCTAGAGTGAGTGAAAGTGTCCAAGGAAAAATATGATGGGTACCTCAACACATAATACTGTGCAACTCCTTTGGAATTGGATCAACAGATACTATACACATAAATGTCAGTAGAGATCAATGATGTTGTGGAGCACTTGTCTGACAATACTATTTCAGGAAATTTTGAAGCTGTCTTCGCTTGTAGCTTAAAACATACAATTGAGAAGAGAGAAAGATTAAGCAATAGAGAAAGACTGATATAGGAAGAAGAGCGTAAGACAGATGAGAGCCATAAAACAGACTGGAAGTGAGAGGAACAGAAGAGGAAGACAGAAAAGAAAAAGAGGAAGACAGAAAAAAGAAACATAAAGACAAAGATGAGAGAGAGGAAGAAAGATACAAGAAGATAAAGAGAGAGATAAGAAAAAGGGCAGTTTTATGAAGGGAAGAGAGGCGTAAAGAGAGAGAGAGAGAGAGAGAGAGAGAGAGAGAGAGAGAGAGAGAGAGAGAGAGAGAGAGGGAGGGAGGGAGTGAGGGTGTCAGGGCTGATTATTTTATTGTAGGAAGAAAATCACCTGGGTAAATTGTTACCAAGGAAATTGTTAGGAGGGGAGGCTGATTGGGTCTTTATGACACAGGCAAGACTTATGTATAATGAACACCAGCTTGTCATCCAACATATATAAAATCATGGAAAATTTTTGAGACCTTTTTCAATAAAACCATAATGTTAAGGTGCCTAAACTGTCAAATCAAATATTGTTATCCTATTTTTAAAGCATCATTAGTGTCCCATTTTTATAGCATATTAGTGATATTTTTTATCATTCTAAAATGTTGGGTGCAGTCAAATTTGGAGGCATGTCTTATAGTGTTACTTAACCATGGGATATTATGTGACACTGATTAAGTCCCCTCTGTGCAGTACTACATGATATCAAAAATCATTTCTGCTTCCACACATAAACTGTGCAATATGTTACCAATTAGAAAAAGAAGTAACCCATCCAAGAATTGGGAAAACCATAATATTCCTTTGAATAATTATGTTGATGATTGTGTTAACAAATCTTATCATAAGAGACTGAAAACAAATTGCAGATGATTAAATAAAAATTAAATGTGTTTAATGTTTCTAAATATAGAAAACATAAAAGCTGAAATAATGTTCGAATATGAAAAATCTACAACATTAAGACATATTGTTCTCTTTAGATTACTGTCTTTAAGACATTATTATCTCTCTGCCCTATGGGCTTTGATGTAATTAATATAAAGATATTTATAGCAGTGCATAAACTTATCAATGTTTTATTAATTAATACACAATTAAAACCATGCCTATGTATGCCATCTTCTTTTGTGCTATTTTATTATCAATGAAATAATTATATGTACTAGAATTTATCATGTATATATATATATATATATATATATATATATGACTTGTCTACTTTTATTCAGTAGACATTGTTTTTTTGTTTGTGTACTATTTTCCATGCAATGCCAGCAGTTGGTCGGATCCAACCCATGACTTCTTCACAGTTAATTATAAATGTTCATAACTTTGCAGAGAATAGTGTTAACATTAGTACATAGTATTATATTCTAATTCTGAACTCATTACAGAATATAAGCTATCGAAGAAAAGTAAATTTATTGTAAGAATTTCCACTTATATACATATATGTACCAATACATATATGCACATTAAGCCTTCACTCATTACAAGTTTTATAAAGTAACTATGGTTGTTACTCGTTTCAAAGCAATTCAGTTCTGCTATTATTTTAAATACGTATTTTCCCTTAATAGCAATCTTTGAAAATTAAACAATTATCATTGTAATAAGAGTTTGTGACACTAGGAAGAAATCTAACCTTGCCCGCTTGATAGGTTTATTCTTTCTCCAAGTGGATCGCTTTGAATCTATATTATTTTCTCATCAGAAATAAATTTGAATACATTCATCATAAACATCAATTAGGACAAGTAATGTTCATAAGTTTGAATGTGTAATTTTGAACTGAAGTATCTAAAACTATATTGTTGCTGTTTGCATCTACTTTGCGTCTGTGTATAGGCAACTCAAAGTTATTGCTCAATACAATAGCGTCTCCCCTTGAATCTGAATGCAAAATAAATTATATATTGGTAACCCCAAGATGATCTAATATGTCTCCTGTCATTTAGTAAAATGTGTATCTTGCAATAGATATATTGAGTATTCCTCCTTTTCTTTAGGTAATTCATTACATCTCCAACACATAGCAATATGACAGGATAGATTTTTCACAAGGCAATTCTTTTATATAAATGTCTACATGGAACTGCACTAGAATATCTTTAGGACTTATTCAGGCCTTTTTCCCAAAAATACCAGTTGGGATCAATATCACATGGAAAACTTTTAGTACCAGAACCAAGAACAGAACAATTCAAAAAGAGTTTTCAATATTCTGGTACAGTTGTATGGAATAAGCTTCCACTACATGTAAAATCAGCTGAAAATATTAGAGTACTTAAAAAGAGATATCATGAGCATGCATGTGTTTATTATAGATGATGATCATACCTATATTTATAGGTATTTCCTTAATGACAGCTTCTGTGTAGACTGTGACACTAATTATTGTTTGTTTTGTATGGTTTAACGCCATTTTTAAGCACAATATAGGCTATACATGGCGCCAGTATTAATGGTGGAGGAAGAACCCGAAACCCCCCGGAAAGAACCACCGACCCACGAGAAGCTACTGGCAAGCTTACTCACATAACTACATTAGCCGAATCTTAGACTTGAACACACACAGACAGAGGTGAGATGGCAGTGATCCGTAATGGACAGCGCTTTAGACCACTCGGCCACTCGGGGCCCCTCACTAATTATTGCTATCTTCATATAATGTGCATTTTCATACTCTCCTTAAGAGGGCCTCAAGGGAGAATAGTCCTTTACTAACGAGTCACCCTCTATAAATAAAGCATTACATGTATTATTATTATTATTATTATTAATATTATTATTATTATTATTCATAGAGGCAATTCTCAATGAGTCATCCGCTTCCTTTATTATAAAATTCTTATATCTGATATTGATCATTACATTACTTCTAGGATTTGCTGAGATATTCTATTTGATAGTGAACATTTTATTTTTAAGGCTTATGATATATATAAAAAAGAAAGTTCATATATTGTCGTTAAGAGAGAGAAAAATAAATAGAAAGAGCGAAGGTAATTTCTGAAATAAAAAATAACACAAACAATCAAAGGTCATTCAATAAAGTTGATTGAAATAGAAATGCAAAATTGATTAAAGAAATAGTAAACCAAATATCCAGTCATTAAATAAGAGTATTTTGCAACTGTCATCCTTGTTATTTTTACACAAAATTGGGTAACTTATCCTTTTCAAATTTAAGAACTTTGTTCTGTAGAATTTCTTTTTAGTTAAAATATCTTATGTACTTAAAATGATCTTGCCTGTTAGTATACTTCATGTTGTTTACTTGATATTAGAGAAAAGTTTGTTGCTTTTGGCTTACCAATTGATATTCTTTTCAATGAAATGTCAGCCACATTACAGCAAAGTAGCTTCTATGCAAACAACTTCACCTAATATACATTACTCTCTCAAAAGTACATAATAACTGGTGAGTGCCTGCTTAAATGTGAAATTCAAATTCGTTTTTTTTTTGTTGTTGCATCATGACGTTTACAAATCTTTATACATTTTGACATAGTGAACTGAACTTTGAAATTTATTGAACAATTAATGAAAGTAATTTGTGAAGTTAATAATTATTCATTAATATGTGTGTTTTATCAGTATATATAATTTTTTATGTAGCAACAGATCACTGAAAATGTATGAGAATGTGTGAATGAAAAAAATGTGAACAAAAGTAGACATATGATAACTGTTCCTTATATTTGTTGGTGTGTTTTGGAAAGGACCAAAATATTAAAATGAAAACTTCTTTTTAACAGTGTTTAATAAATTAAAAAAGCTTTAGAATTTTGAAATATATAACTGATGAAAATAAGAATCATTTCATGAAATATGCATCACTACACCAATTTTCACAAAACTATGTTAATGGGTCAAACATATTGAGGGCAAAATGAACAATAAGAAAGAATCACATATTGAATCATTTTGGGATTTTACTTCCCACAATTTGCTAAAGACAGACTCTCACAATTTCATTAATTGCACACTTTGAAAATCATTTGCATTCTGCATGTATTTCTATGTGAGACATTAAATTTATTATCTTGATTTAATCTACCCACCTACCTACATATCTATCTACCTATCTTTTATATAAGTAAAGGATGAGTATTATAATGTTTGTTATGACAGTATAATAATCCACCATTTATTTATTGCCTAAGTATCTAACCTACAGTGGCTCTTCAATAACTAGAAGGTACTTGGAACACAATAAATTTGGAACAAAATTGTACTGTTAGTTCATGTAGCCCAGTGCTAACAGTTGGACATGTAACAAGGGTCATCCTGATTATCACCATCTCTAATTCAAATTTCACAGCCAAAATCACTTGGGAGAGCATGGTTAATTACACATTCGAATAATCTAATCATGATGGCAAGGCTTTATAGCCAAACAAGCCTTTGATAATGCCCTATGGACCTCTTGCTTGCAGCTAACAGTCTCTTACCAAAGTTTGGATCCTAGATTATTTCATTATTTGGATTTGGTTTAGCTAAAAATTTCTACAATTTTTAAAATATAACTTTATAAGCATGTCACAACAAAGTCAAGATATTAAAAAGGATTTTCATATATCCATATGATCAGGCAAAACAGTACACTGACATAGTGAACTGAACTTAATTAATTGAAAAATTAATGAAAGTAATTTGTGAAGTTAATAATTATTCATTAATATATGTGTTTTATCAGTATATATAATTCAATTATGTAGCTACAGATGTGATATTCACTGAAAAATGTATGAGAATGTGTGAATGAATAAAATATGAATGAAAGTAAACATATCATAACTGTTCCTTATATTTATTGGTGTGTTTTGGAAAGGACCAAAATATTAAAATGAAAACTTCTTTTTAACACCATTTGATAAATTAAAAAAACTTTATAATTTTGAAATATATAACTGATGAAAATAAGAATATATCATGAAATATGCATCACTACACCAATTTTCACAAAACTATGTTAATGGGTCAAAAATATTGAGGGCAAAATGTACAATAAGAAAGAATCACATATTGAATCATTTTGGGATTTTACTTTTGACAATTTGCTAAAGACAGACTCTCAGATATTCATTAATTGCACATAAATGCCCAAAAGTTAACTTTGAAAATCATTTGCATTCTGCATGTATTTCTATGTGAGACATTAAATCTATTATCTTGATTTAATCTATCCACCTACCTACATATCTATCTACCTATTTTTTAAATAAGTAAAGATTGAGCATTATAATTTTTATTATGATAAACAGCTTCCGATTTCACTTGAGCTTTTCCATTTACTCAAATCAGGTCTCTGCTATGGGCTAAAATCTCTTAACCCAAAGTAGAAAAGGCACATAATGAGAATCTTTGAAGAGCTTTTGATCAATATATAGTATATAACTATTCAATGGCTTTACTTTATGTGGAAGGAGCTAGGCAGGTTTTAAATTAGCCAAAATTTGGCTAAGGATTCCTGTTGCCATACTCAGTGAGGCTGGTACACAACTAATGTCCTTTTAGCCTAATTTGGCTAATTCCTACAAAGCTGTTCTTCACACTCTTAAGTTAAAACCAAATCTTGGCTAAATGAAATCTTAGCCAAACTTTGGCTAAGGATTCCTGTTGCCATACTCAGTGAGGCTGGTACACAACTAATGTCCTTTTAGCCCAATTTGGCTAATTCCTATAAAGCTGTTCTTCACACTCTTTGGTTGAAACCAAATCTTGGCTAAATTAACGCTACACATTTGCCTTTCATATGTATTTAACAAGTGGTTTATTTTCTATGTACATAATAGTGATGTTGGTGGGAAATAGACTCACCCATAGTATAAATAATAATAATAATAATACTAATAATAATAATGATGAGGACTTTGTATAGCACCTAATCTTTAGAAGCTCTAAACATTTTACAACATCTATAATGATTTGACTACAAACAAAAACACATGAAACTATAAAACAAACAAAACATGCTGAAAATATTTAAGATAGGAAACAACATTAAGTCTATAAGTTTGCTTTTGCAGTTGACATGTTTTTCAGAGTTTTAAGAGACCCTTAAAAGGGATTACAGTGTCTTTGTGTCTAATTTCATTTAGCAATTCATTCTAAGTTGTTGGACCCTGGTATGCAAATGAATGTTGTACATATGACTTCGTTTTCATAGTGGGAATAATGAGTATATGATTGCCAGAAGAAGATCATAAGTATCTTGCTGGTTTGTACACATGGGAGAGGCCAGATAGGTAATGCTGGACTGGAGTCCATCAGTGAAATGTAGCAGTCATTGTTTGGTACAGAGAAGTGGGGAGGTTTGCTTTATAGATTTTGTTTTTTGTTTTGTTATGGTTTAACGCCATTTTTTTCAGCACAATATAGGCTATACATGGCGGCCAGTATTAATGAGATGTGTGTTCTGATCATGTTACTCTAACATGGCACAGTTTTAGTACATAATGTACATTAAACATAAAACTTACATACAATGACAGTGCTAGGGCCTTACTTGTTAGAGTTGGGTTAGAAATAAATCAGTGAATGAAATGACTGTGTATTTTTATCACACCAATGATTTTCGTCATTTAAATTGATATAATCAAACTAGTATTTCGGCAAAAAGTTAAAACCTACAAACTTTATCAAGTATTTAGCAGAGAGTTGGACCAACAGGAAGATGGATGCGTAGAAAATCTAGAGAAAACCAAACTATTAAAACAAATGTTTAAATAAATTAAAAAGTTTATTATTAAAGAACGTATGACTGAAATGGTGTACATTGTAACAACTTTTACTTTAACATAAAAGATCTCTTTTCAATAAGTCTTTTAATGCCTATCGGCAATTTTCTTGATGCAGGAAGTTCAAATTCCCCTGGTAAAATATTGCTGACTGATATTGTCAGCTGTTTACATGATGTCAGTTATACTTTAAATTGCTTTGTTCTGTATAATCTAATTGTAATCTCAGCAGGCGCAACTTCCATGACCTGACCGATTTGAATGATAATTGCATCTGCAAGGTACAAAACATGTCTCCCAACATCATATCTTCTTCTATCTGCTCATTCAGCTCGATGTCTGCCTGAGACTTGTTGGGTTATGTATACCTGAAAAATTTGTATCAGTAATTTTTAAATGAATTTTATTTATTTTAAACTAAACTAAGCAAGTCTTTTGAATGATTGTTTTACTGTCATAATAAAAAAATTAATATAAAAATAATAAATAATGTTCAAATTTAATTGCAATTTAGTTGGAAAATTAACAATCAGATTCTTCTCTTTAAATATCATAATATAATAGGTATCTTACTTCTGTGAGATATAATTGAGAGTTGCACATT
The DNA here is from genome assembly GCA_029339505.1 of Unio delphinus. Lineage (NCBI taxonomy): Eukaryota > Metazoa > Mollusca > Bivalvia > Unionida > Unionidae > Unio > Unio delphinus. Next base: position 1,490,771 of record JAQISU010000366.1, on the reverse strand, counting down.
CAATTTTCATTAATTCTTGCTAAATCAACTTTCTAACTCATCATAAACCATTAGAAGTTTACTGGCACATTTTATTTGAAACATTAACTCATTGTATTTGCATTGTATCAATATTACACAATTGTTTCAATGTAACAGTCTTCAGAGGAAATATTTTGAAGTATTCACTCAGGTGCTTTTATAACTGGTATTTTCAAGTTTAACATGACATTTCATTTAAAAGGAGAAGTTGAACAAACTATTTATTTGCTTCTTATAAAGTATCCATAAAACAATGTATGTCTTTCAGAGATAAATGTTTAGGTACTAAACCATGTTTATTTTGGAACGATTGCCCATTACATTTGACTGTAGTGTTTCATGAGAACAGATATTTGTTTGGAAAATGTACTTTTCAGTTTGTCCAGAAAAGAACACTGTATATATATATATATATATATATATATATATATATATATATATATATATATATATATATATATATATATATATATATATAAATTTGGCCATCTACATATCCATAAAAATAAGTGTTCTATATCTCCCTTCCCCACTCAAGTGAATTCATATTTTTAAAATTGATTTGAATTGTATTAAAAATGGTCTGGTCATAAACACATACCGAAAATCATACATGTTTATTTATATTTGTCCAAAATCTGATGAGCATCTATGACAACTAGATTTTGATATAAACTAAGTCTCAAATGTTAAAAGACTGATTTAACATTTAAATATGGCTTAAATTGTGTACAACTCTTTTTATCTGAATTCTGATGCATATAACATTCCTTCAGATTTAAATTTGTCAGATTTATGGTGTTATTGTAATGGTGCTGATGGATATGACAGTTTCAATGAAAACACTAATCTTCTTGTGTACAAGGAAGGTGTCTGAAAATAACAAATATGACTTTATATTCCATACATACCTGCATACAGTCTTGTCATTGACCTTGAAAGTCTGTGTTTTTGTATGTTTATATGTCATTGCACATTCTCGGATGATGCTAATGAGTACTGTCATCCGTTTAGGTCCTTCAGGTAGTATATGCAATTTTTGTCGCCAGACTTAAAATGTCCTCCATTGTAAAGTTATCATTGCAATGACTATTGCACCCACATGCCACAGATTTTTCCTTTTCAATGAAAGTTAAATCTAATGCAGCTCTTCTTCTTTTCACATTGAAATCTGCAACATATGGCATTTGAAATTGTCTTAAGATATTAATATGCAGACAGATTTTAAAACAAACATTAATGTTATGCATATGATGACGCTAGTAATTTTGTGATGTTTTCATACTAATGCATATATTTAAACTGCTTAATAATTTGTATCTTTCTGTTTTTCTTTTAATATAATTAGGCTACAGAGCTTTATTAAGATTCAAAGAAGATTTACTGAAAAAGTCAAATAAAATTAGAAGAATTAAGTAATGATACTAAAATGATTTTAATGCAGGAAAATCAGGGCACTTAAATAATTAAGCATATAAACATCCATAACTAATTAGCCTCAAAGTTATTTTGGTGGAGTAGGTGAATAATGCATGACTGAAATGAAAATATGTTTCACTATACCATTTCAGTGCTTTATTTCCATGCTTTAAGTTTGTAATCTAAGTGGCAATTACTGTAGTAGTAGTAGTAGTAGTAGTAGTAGTTGCTGTTCTTGCTGTGCAACAAATACAAATTGTAATTTACCTAAATTAGACATACAAGATGACAACCGTTTCTGTACAAATCTTGTTGCTGGGAGACCGATATCTGCAAGATAAAAAATTTAAGTCTCAATCTGTTAGTTCTTGCTGCAGTCTTTAATTCACCTAACATACCTTTTAAAAGTTAAGTAACTATCATTCTGAGTTTTCTTTTCCTACTGCTGATGATAACTAAATATTTGAATGCATTTATGCCAATAGCATTTTACTTATAAAAATGCTGATATCAAGAGTATATTCTCTATTATTTTAAAAGAAATACATAGTGATTATTCAAGTAGAAATCTGGACCAGAGAACTGTTGATAGCCAGTAACTGTTAGGCTTAATAATCAAAATGAATTCCATCAGTGGTCACCAGGCAGGAATCTTCTGATGGAAACTAAAAATGCTATTGAATTTGTTTTAAAAAATTTGCAGTGAACTGAAAGATAAATAATTCCCTTTTGTTATAGCATTTTCCATCAGAATCTGAATCTGATTTATGTTCAAAACTTGTAGTTATATTATAGTATGCAGAGAGAAAATATTACAGCGGGCAAAAAATATTTCAGTACTTGCAAAATAAAGTTTATGAAGACAAAATAAAATCTACTTGTTTAGGAGTGAATATCTTTAGTCAAAATGTGTAAATCTACTGGTCTGAAATCTTTTACATGTAATGCTAAAAATATCTTTAGAAAATTTTACATTTAAATTTGACAAAATGTAATACATGCTCATACTGTCAACTTCACAACATAAATTTAGAAAACTATGCCAAATCTAATTCATGCTGATTATGCTCTGATTAGATGTGGGCTATGCTTACTGAATGGAATAAAAATCCCTGAATAGTTTAATAAAAGTGCCTAATACTAATAGATAATTTAACATAATATAACTATGTACTATTGTTTATATTCTGTTTGTTTTATTAACCTATAGAATGTTTACAAATTAGCAATTTAAATCTATACACACCTTTGTTGAAATCATTTCCAAGAAGTTTTCTGTATAAATCCTTGTCCATTCTCTTCACACTTTGGTCATGTCAGTTGAACTTCTCTGGTAGCAAGAAAACTAACCTTATTTATACTGCTATAACTGGTTGAATGCCTTCTACAAGTTCTGCCTCTATCAAGGCTATTACTTGCCCAGCAGGCAGCTTTTAAGCACTCAGCAAGATCAATGAAAACCTGTCATGATCAAAGGAATTTTACACCAAAAGCATGGCCTGGAGAGAGCCATACACTGACTCAAAAAGAAGGCACTTGGTTTTATGAATTGTGTTACTTGTCCAGCTATCATAGTAGTGCATGCAAACTCCATGATAATAAAAATTCATTAATGTTAGATGTTTAAATGCTGATGATCATACCTATATTTATAGGCATATCCTTAATGACAGCTTCTGTGTAGACTGAAAAGCCAAAAGTTATGGCATTTTCTGTCATTCCAAGAATCTGGTGCAAATTTCAGTAACCTTATTTTAAGTCTCTACTTTTTTCATTTGAAAAAAGGATCAGCTTTCTAAATATTTTGTAAAGTAAATTATTGCACCCACTACTATCAACTAATCCTAGCCAGCCAGACACACAGAGATATATCATATTCCACCTATTTCCATCAAATTTGTGTATTGTGAGTCTTTCATAATGAATTTAGATAAATACTTCTAAGTTCATGAATATATGTGGAAAATTATCACTGAGAAAAACGTTAAACTAATCATCAATTAAGTTATCATTAATGGAATATCCTCAGATATTATATAGTAATCACAATAATGTAGATCAAGTATTATCTTAATAGTATAGTTTTACTGTTCCAGAATTTTTTTCATTACAGCCCATTCATGTCTTTTTATAAATAAGCAAAACTGAAAAAAAATGAAAATACTAGTGATCATGTAATTTACACAACTGCTGCTAGACAATACAAATATATGTGCTGCTCTTTAGATTTGGAGGCAACACAGTTAAAAATAGCATGATCCTATTTCCATTCATGTTTTCAACCTTAAACAGTTAACCAACCCACCAATAAACATGGTCACATTTTAGACTGAAGTCTTCATAGACCTGATTATAATATTCTATGGTCCATCCTTGTATCCCACGAACTTGCATCAGATAACTACTGCATTATATGCAATCTGTATGTATCAGTTCCTTCACTTTTACTTGCTATTGAAAGACACCTCGATATGATAAATAGAACCAAACTAATGCATGACATCCAAGCGAACCTAACAACTTGCTTACCTCCTACAGTAGAAGAACACAACAACTGCCTGTGTTCATTGCTTGAAAACATCTCAGCCATCAAGTGCAGAGTATCAATTCAAACGTGTTCTCCATGGTATAGCAGCGTTTAGGGACCAGCTTTGCACCATTAACAAAGACCACTGTGAAGTGGAGAGGCTTTGACTTTCCAACAGACTCACATTCATAAGCTAATCTATGAAGCTGCCAAGAAGAATGTCACAAACATAGTCTATTTAGCCAAATTATCCCACTACAGTATTTCAGTGACAACCATTAGCATCACATGGATTAATTTCTGATAGTTGTGATGATGAGTGCACCAAAGTCATGTGAACTTGATCTAATTCCAACATCACTGCTGCTTGAGTGCTTCAATCCAATATTGCCTTTACTAACTGATGTTATTAAAACCTCTCTCTCATCAGAGGAATTCCCATTATTTTTCAAAACTGCCAGTATAAAACCTTCTGCTGAAGAAACTAACATTCAACCTTAATGCTTTAAAGAACTACCGACCAGTTTCTAATCTCCTGTTTATATAAAAAAAATCTTAGAAAAAGTTGTTCTGACCCACCATGTATCTCATCTGAAATCAAACAGTCTTTATAGCAATGTACAGTCTGCATGTCAAAAAGACAGTACATAACCTAGGTGTTACTCTGGTCAGTTACTCTCACATTGCAGCAACATGTCATGAACATAGGAAAGGCTGCTTATCTTAAGCTGAGATGCATCAGCTCCATTCACATATATCTTTCAGTTGATGCCACTAAAACACTTTTCCTCATTAGTACTTTCAAGAGTCAACTATTGTTACTCTCAATTATGTCTGTTTCATCTCAATATCTGCTCCAGAAATGTCAAAAAGCTCAAAACACAGCATGCTTGAATCATGCTTAAGAGTACAACGATCAGAGCACACCTCCAAATATTTTGAGCTTTTTTATTTTCTAATTTCATAGTGTTTTGCTTTTTGTAGTACAATGTAATATCATTATATATGTTGTAAATTGCTTTGAGCTTCTAGGCATAATGCAAAGTCCTCATTATTATTATCATTATTATCATTTGTTTTTGTCATCTTCTATGCAAAGCAGAGTCAATTATATATCTCTCTTGACTGTTTAAAAGGACTTTTTAATTATTTTATTAAATTATGAACTTTAACCTGGAAAACAAGCAACCTATCTTCCCAGATGTGAAAAAGCTTTGGTCCTTGTATTGTTTATATACTTGTAAGGTGCCCTGTTATAAAGTTCTGGTGTTTATATGATATTAACAATTCAACCTAATTTGTTTCACAACCCGTATCAATGTTGAGTTCATAGTGTTCGCATTGTTATAGTTGAGATGAGCAGTTGAGAAAAAAATAAAGTCATGTGTATTTATAAAAGAAATTAATTTATAATTTATCTGCAATCAATATTTATCAACACATTGCATTGAAGACAGTAGTGCAGTGAATACTCAGCCATGGGTGTAAACATAATAACATATTTCTCTAACAGGTGTTGAAGTTAACTACAGATTGTACACACTTTTCAAAGTAATGTTTCAACCATTTGATCTGATTGCTACATGTGCTTCTACTGGTAATTTCATAATGCCTAATTATCATACAGGATAATTTATTTTCTTATCATGTAAATATTAAAATAAGCCTATGATGCATTTGATAAGTAGATTATTAACATATAGTTCATAACATTATCAGACCCACTTTAAAATTACATTTGTTCCATGAATTTACATGTCAAGATTATTAAAATATACATCTACAGTCCTTTCAAATATTGTTCAATCAAGATTCAGTTAGTTTGTTTATTTACTCATTCAGCTACCAAAAAATTAGCCAATGAGAATTGTAACGAATGTTATGTGCATACAAAATTTGCACTTAGATCTGCACATTTAATCTTTTCCCTTGTGCTCAAATTTGATGAATAATGATTGTCAGTGTACTGCTTTGTCCGATCATATGGATATATGAAAATCCCTTTTAATATCTTGACTTTGTTGTGACATGCATATAAAGTTATATTTTAAAAATTGTAGAAATTTTTAGCTAAACCAAACCCAAATAATGAAATAATCTAGGATCCATAACTTTGGTAAGAGACTGTTAGCTGCAAACAAGTGGTCCATAGGGCATTATCAAAGGCTTGTTTGGCTATAAAGCCTTGCCATCATGATTAGATTATTCAAATGTGTAATTAACCATGCTCTCCCAAGTGATTATGGCTGTGAAATTTGAATTAGAGATGGTGATAATCAGGATGACCCTTGTTACATGTCCAACTGTTAGCACTGGGCTACATGAACTAACAGTAAAATTTTGTTCCAAATTTATTGTGTTCCAAGTACTTTTTGAGTTTCTTCAAAATAGTTATTGAAGAGCAACTGTGGGTTAGATACTTAGGTAATAAATAAATGGTGGATTTTTATACTATCATAATAAAAATTATAATACTCAATCTTTACTTATTTAAAAGATAGGTAGATAGATATGAAAGTAGGTGGGTAGATTAAATCACGATAATAAATTTAATGTCTCACATAAAAATACATGCAGAATGCAAATGATTTTCAAAGTTAACTTTTGGGCATTTATGTGCAATTAATGAAATTGTGAGAGTCTGTCTTTAGCAAATTGTCGGAAGTAAACTCCCAAAATGATTCAATATGTGATTCTTTCTTATTGTACATTTTGCCCTCAATATTTTTGACCCATTGACATAGTTTTTTGAAAATTGGTGTAGTGATGCATATTTCATGATATATTCTTATTTTCATCAGTTATATATTTCAAAATTCTAAAGTTTTTTTAATTTATCAAACGGTGTTAAAAAGAAGTTTTCATTTTAATATTTTGGTCCTTTCCAAAACACACCAATAAATATAACAGTTATCACATGTTTACTTTCATTCATATTTTATTCATTCACACGTTCTCATACATTTTTCAGTGAATATCACATCTGTAGCTACATACTTGAATTATATATACTGATAAAACACATATATTAAGGAATAATTATTAACTTCACAAATTACTTTCACTAATTTTTCAATTAATTAAGTTCAGTTCACTATGTCAGTGTACTGCTTTGCCTGATCATATGGATATATGAAAATCCCTTTTAATATCTTGACTTTGTTGTGACATGCTTATAAAGTTATATTTTAAAAATTGTAGAAATTTTTAGCTAAACCAAATCCAAATAATGAAATAATGTAGGATCCATAACTTTGGTAAGAGACTGTTAGCTGCATGCAAGTGGTCCATAGGGCATTATCAAAGGCTTGTTTGGCTATAAAGCCTTGCCATCATGATTAGATTATTCGAATGTGTAATTAACCATGCTCTCCCAAGTGATTTTGGCTGTGAAATTTGAATTAGAGATGGTGATAATCAGGATGACCCTTGTTACATGTCCAACTGTTACCAATAGGCTACATGAACTAACAGTAAAATTTTGCTCCAAATTTATTATGTTCCAAGTACCTTCTAGTTATTGAAGAGCCACTGTGGGTTAGATACTTAGGTAATAAATAAATGGTGGGTAATTATACTGTCATAACAAACATTATAATACTCATCCTTTACTTATTTAAAAAATAGGTAGATAGATATGTAGGTAGGTGGGTAGATTTAATCAAGATAATAAATTTAATGTCTCACATAGAAATACATGCAGAATGCAAATGATTTTCAAAGTGTGCAATTAATGAAATTGTGAGAGTCTGTCTTTAGCAAATTGTGGGAAGTAAAATCCCAAAATGATTCAATATGTGATTCTTTCTTATTGTTCATTTTGCCCTCAATATGTTTGACCCATTAACATAGTTTTGTGAAAATTGGTGTAGTGATGCATATTTCATGATATATTCTTATTTTCATCAGTTATATATTTCAAAATTCTAAAGTTTTTTTAATTTATCAAACGGTGTTAAAAAGAAGTTTTCATTTTAATAGTTTGGTCCTTTCCTAAACACACCAACAAATATAAGGAACAGTTATCATATGTTTACATATTTATATTGTTTCATTGTTATGTTCACATATTTTTCAGTCACACATTCTCATACATTTTCAGTGATCTGTTGCTACATAAAAAATTATATATACTGATAAAACACACATATTAATGAATAATTATTCACTTCACAAATTACTTTCATTAATTGTTCAATAAATTTCAAAGCTCAATTCACTATGTCAAAATGTATAAAGATTTGTAAATGTCATGATGCAACAACAACAAAAAAAAAGAATTTGAATTTCACATTCAAGCAGGCACTCACCAGTTATTATGTACTTTTGAGAGAGTAATGTATATTAGGTGAAGTTGTTTGCATAGAAGCTACTTTGCTGTAATGTGGCTGACATTTCATTGAAAAGAATATCTATTGGTAAGCCAAAAGCAACACACTTTTCTCTAATATCAAGTAAACAACATGAAGTATACTAACAGGCCATATCATTTTAAGTACATAAGATATTTTAACTAAAAATAAATTCTACAGAACAAAGTTCTTAAATTTGAAAAGGATAAGTTACCCAATTTTGTGTAAAATCAACAAGGATGACAGTTGCAAAATACTCTTATTTAATGACTGGATATTTGGTTTAATATTTCTTTAATCATTTTTGCATTTCTATTTCTATCAACTTTATTGAATGACCTTTGATTGTTTGTGTTATTTTTTATTTCAGAAATGACCTTCCCTCTTTCTATTTATTTTTCTCTCTCCTAACGACAATATATGAACTTTCTTTTTATATATATCATAAGCCTTAAAAATAAAATGTTCACTATCAAATAGAATATCTCAGCAAATCCTAGAAGTAATGTAATGATCAATATCAGATATAAGAATTTTATAATAAAGGCAGCGGATGACTCATTGAGAATTGCCTCTATGAATAATAATAATAATAATAATAATAATAATGCTTTATTTATAGAGGGTGACTCATTAGTAAAGGACTTTTCTCCCTTGAGGCCCTGTTAAGGAGAGTATGAAAATGCACATTATATGAAGATAGCAATAATTAGTGAGAGGCCCCGAGTGGCCGAGTGGTCTAAAGCGCTGTCCGTTACAGATCACTGCCATCTCACCTCTGTCTGTGTGTGTTCAAGTCTAAGATTCGGCTAATGTGAGTAAGCTTGCCAGTAGCTTCTCGCGGGTTGGTGATTCTTTCCGGGGGGTTTCCAGGTTCTTCATCCACCATTAATACTGGCTGCCATGTATAGCCTATATTGTGCTTAAAAATGGCGTTAAACCATACAAAACAAAACAAACAATAATTAGTGTCACAGTCTACACAGAAGCTGTCATTAAGGAAATACCTATGAAAATATGATCATCATCTATAATAAACACATGAATGCTCATGATATCTCTTTTTAAGTACTCTAATATTTTCAGCCGATTTTACATGTAGTGGAAGCTTATTCCATACAGCTGTACCAGAATACTGAAAACTCTTTTTGAATTGTTCTGTTCTTGATTCTGGTACTAGAGGTTTTCCATGTGATATTGATCCCAACTGGTATTTTTTTTAAAAAGGGCTGAATAAGTCCTGAAGATATTCTAGTGCAGTTCCATGTAGACATTTATATAAAATAACTGCCTTGTGAAAAATCAATCCTGTCATATTGCTATGAGTTGGAGATGTAATGAATTACCTGAAGAAAATGAGGAATACTCAATATATCTATTGCAAGATACAAATTTTACTAAATGACAGGAGACATATTATATCATCTTGGGGTTACCAATAATATAATTTCTTTTGCATTCAGATTCAAGGGGAGACGCTATTGTATTGAGCAATAACTTTGAGTTGCCTATACAGTATACACAGACGCAAAGTAGATGCAAACAGCAACAATATAGTTTTAGATACTTCAGTTCAAAATTACACATTCAAACTTATGAACATTAATTGTCCTAATTGATATTTATGATGAATGTATTCAAATTTATTTTGGATGAGAAAATAATATAGATTCAAAAGATCCACTTGGAGAAAGAATAAACCTATCAAACGGGCAAGGTTAGATTTCTTCCTAGTGTCACAAACTCTTATTACAATGGTAATTGTTTAATTTTCAAAGATTGCTATTAAGGGAAAATACGTATTTAAAATAATAGCAGAACTGAATTGCTTTGAAACGAGTAACAATCATAGTTACTTTATAAAACTTGTAATGAGTGAATGCTTAATGTGCATATATGTATTGGTACATATATTTATATAAGTGGAAATTCTTACAATAAATTTACTTTTCTTCGGCTCTCTCTCTTTCTCATAGCTTATATTCTGTAATGAGTTTAGAATTAGAATATAATACTATGTACTAATGTTAACACTATTCTCTGTAAAGTTATGAACATTTATAATTAACTGTGAAGAAGTCATGGGTTGGATCCGACCAACTGCTGGCGTTGCATGGAAAATAGTACAAAAACAAAAAAAAACAATGTCTACTGAATGAAAGTAGACAAGTCATATATATATACATGATAAATTCTAGTACATATAATTATTTCATTGATAATAAAATAGCACAATAAAAGATGGCATACATAGGCATGGTTTTTGATTGTGTATTAATTAATAAAACATTGATAAGTTTATCAATATTTGCACTGCTATAAATATCTTTATATTAATTACATCAAAGCCCATAGGATAGAGAGATAATAATGTCTTAAAGACAGTAATCTAAAGAGAAAAATGTCTTAAAGTTGTAGATTTTTCATATTCGAACATTATTTCAGTTTTTATATTTTCTATTTTTAGAAACATTAAACACATTTAATTTTTATTTAATCATCTGTAATTTGTTCTCAGTCGCTTATGATAAGATTTGTTAACCCAATCATCAACATAATTATTCAAAGGAATATTATGTTTTTCCCAATTCTTGGATGGGTTACTTATTTTTCTAATTGGTAACATATTGCACAGTTTATGTGTGGATGCAGAAATGATTTTTGATATCATATAGTACTGCATAGAGGGGTTTTAATCAGTGTCACATAATATCCCATGGTTAAGTAAAACTATAAGACATCCCTCCAAATTTGACTGCACCCAACATTTTAGAATGATACAAAAATACTACTAATATGCTATAAAAATGGGACACTAATGGTGCTTTAAAAATAGGATAACCATATTTGATTTGACAGTTTAGGCACCTTAACATTATGGTTTTATTGCAAAAGGTCTCAAAATATCCATGATTTTATATATGTTGGATGTCAAGCTGGTGTTCATTATACATAAGTCTTGCCTGTGTCATAAAGACCAAATCCCCCTCCCCTCCTAACAATTTCCTTGGTAACAATTTACCCAGGTGATTTTCTTCCTACAGGAAAATAATCAGCCCTGACACCCTCACTCCCTCCGTCTCTTTCTCTTGCCCTCTCTCTGTCTCTCTCTCTCTCTCTCTCTCTCTCTCTCTCTCTCTCTCTCTTTACGCCTCTCTTCCCTTCATAAAACTGCCCTTTTCCTTATCTCTCTCTTTATCTTCTTGTATCTTTCTTCCTCTCTCTCTCATCTTTGTCTTTATGTTTCTTTTTCCTGTCTTCCTATTTTTCTTTTCTGTCTTCCTCTTGTTTTCCTCTCACTTCCACTCTGTTTTTATGGCTCTCATTTGTCTTACGCTCTTCTTCCTATATCAGTCTTTCTCTATTGCTTAATCTCTCTCTCTTCTCACTTCTTTAATCCACTGCAAATTATATGAAGTGAGGGTAATTGTATGTTTAAGCTACAAGTAAAGACAGCTTCAAAATTTCCTGAAATAGTATTGTCAGACATGTGCTCCACAATGATTACTAAATCACTTACAAATTACCACAAAAACTATGTAAATAAGTATTTACAGGACAGGAATAAGGAAACAAATAATGTGTGGGCAGAAGATGCCAAGATTATAAGTGCATCATCATTGATCTCTACTGACATTTATGTGTATAGTATCTGTTGATCCAATTCCAAAGGAGTTGCCCAGTATTATTTGTTGAGGTACCCATCATATTTTTCCTTGGACACTTTCACTCACTCTAGATTTTTTTTTTCAAAACCTTGTAAATGACCATGTGTGTGTGTGTGTGTGTGTGTGTGTGTGTGTGTATTTTGGATTTTTATATTTAGTTTAAAGTGATGTACACCACTCATGCATAGCCCTGCAGATATGTAACATCATGTCCCACCCAGTCACATTATTCTGGCACCAGGCCAACCATTCTCAGAACTAACCTCTTAATGGTGAGCACCAAGTGAGGCAGATGCTAGCACCATTTGTATAACTCTTTGATATAACTCATCTGGGGTTTGACCCACTACCTCCCACATCACAAGTGGAAGCTCTAACCACTTAGGTCATCAGAATGGTCCCAATTTCAACGCATTGTAAGTTTGCTAAGAAGAACCAGGAAGATTCTTTAACAGTTGTGTCTTATACTATGCAAGTGACTGTTAAAAATCTATTAGTCCAAAATTGTAACGTCTTTTAACTGTAAAGGTTCATTTGAAATCATCCATATGTGAGATTTTGTAAAGTAAACATATACCTGCATTATATATCAAATGTAGAAAAGAAAATGAAACTAACTGCAGTTAGGAGAAATAATCAGCTAATTAATCATGTACCCCAATGCACAATATATTGTATGACCTATTACATGCATGGTATTTCCATATGTTTAATACTAAATAGATTATGTATACGGAACTAATTCATAATAGTGGGGGGAAAATCAGGTAGATAGATCTGCCCCCCCCCCCATTTGTTAAAGGATTAATTATGTTGTGGTATCTCACTTGTATGCCTTAAGTGTATTACCAAATGGCGCATTAATAAAAATAAATTAATTGGTTGAATTGGGAAAAGAATGTGATAGCTAAATCTACCCCATTTTCAATTGCTAGCAGACTCATTACATATATACATGTTGCATTCAGCTTATTACCAAAGTGTCCATATTGACAAGAAATTAATTATTTTAGGCAAGGGAGTAGAAGTTAGAACTAGAGGGGGAAACTAATGAGTTGTAAGGGAGGTGGAAATAAATAATTAGGGGGTTGGGGTGGAAGATCTTGATGTTACACTATCTATAAAAATTGCTGGTTAAGGAAAGGAAAGTGGAATAAGCTATACAATTTTCTAGATTAATGGTGCATTATACTTAAAGGATTTTAAAGAAAATGATTTGTACATGGTTATAATTTGTGCAAATTGTGAGATCAGCACTTTGACTATGGGCATTTCAGTATTATATAATTTGTTTATCTTGCACAAAGCAAGACATCATCCAACAAATCATCACTAATAATCCAATCAGCATAGCTTCAACAGCTCCAGTTCATGACCATTAATATCAAAGACCAGACTAATAAGCCATGTGATCCAACTCCAATATCAAAAGCCAGAAGTTTTATACAGACATTGGACTAAGCCTTAGGCATGTCTTTGAGAGGTTAAATATTGTATGCCCACCTAGAAATGCCAGTAGTAGCACACTATGAGCCAGGAAGTAACACAGTTTAAGAATGTCATCAGTTTATGATTTTCATGAAGAAGATCAAACAGAGAAGGGGCATGAAACAGTAGAGGCTGGTGTGACAGGAGAGAGTAAGTACAGTTAATATTGTTTTTAATGAACACTATATACAACAGAATTTCTTAAAATATATCAATTGAGACACTTCATAATTAAAAGCCTTTACACAGAAAATAGAAATTACTGAACTATATTTCTACCTGAAAAAATTTTAAAATAAAGATTTGTTTCTGTATACTGTGTCATATAAACAAGCAAATTAAAGAAAGCATGATCTTTCATTTTGAAATTTCAATGAAACTTTTAATTTTCAGTAAATAATAATAATTAGTTCAGGATAGATACACAATGAAACAATGCAACAATCAAACAACCAGCCTGCATTCTTTTTTGCACTGTAATAAGCTGTTTCAGCTCCTTAAATACATTGCTAATTGATTTAAAATCCACAATATGTTAGTAAAATGTTCAGGTTTTTTCCAACAAACTGACAAGGTTATGTATTAAGTATGTTTTTATTCATTTCTTCTTCTTCTTCTAATAATAATAATAATAATAATAATAATGATAATTGTACTGTAAAGAGAAAGGAACATTCCTAATGCTGTTATTAATTGACACATAAAATATCTCATTTTTTGTAGGGTCTGATAGCTGTTATATCTACAATAAGGATCTGCTCTCCTTCAGCACATGGTCTTTGACTCTCAGCAGACAAGGAAAGATTTGCATAAATCGTAATGACACAGATATTGGTACTTATGTAAAAGTGAAATGTAAGTATATTTCTATATTTTACCAGACAATATTACCAAAATGTTTTTTTTCTTCTCCAGATTCTAGAAAGGGAGATAGAAAAATATTGTGTAACGTTATTGAATTTTGTGGACCAAAAACAGTTTTTCTATGGATATGTATTGCTGTTAAAACTGCAGATTAACTGGAAATGGGATTAATTTTTACCATGACAGAAAATATTCAAAATGTCTATCCAGACATGCAATAATGACAGAATAATATTATGTTATTATTTATTGACGGGTTGTATGCAGCAGTTCTAATCTCTGCTGAATACTTTTTCAAACCATATTATTAAGTTTTTGACCAAATCTCATATATATATATATATATATATATATATATATATATATATATATATATATATATATATATATATATATATATATAGATGTATCATATTTTTACACCTATATGCAATTTTGTGAGCCAGAAAAATTCAGAATTCAAATTCATTCATTGCTGAGTACTGACTGAGAATCCAATCTCTGAAATTAATTAAACCACTGTTCACTAGAGAATCAAGCTGCTGTTCACTTGCTGACTGTGACAAGGTACAGTTTCCAAAGAGTCAGGTCACCCTCCAAATATTGTGTGAACATGATCACCTTTGAAGTTTACATTGTTAAGATTATTAATTTTTTATACACATGTACAAAAATAGAAACACTAATCAAAACTAATTTAATACTAGTATTAGAAGATTTAAAAATCCTATAATTGATTATCAGTTGCCAACATTATGTGTTTGTCCAAAACTTGATCTGTCATTCACATGAATCTAATATAGTGTATTCAAATTTCTCATCTCAAATGTGACCATACGACACAATTAATTATGAATTCAGATCTGTACAAGGAACATTTTGACAAACATAAAAATATAAAAGTTATGCATATCAGGTTAAAGAAGTCTTTGGTTTTAAATTTGACCTAAAATAAATCATCTTCATTTTAGTTGGACTTTGCAGAATTGTCAATATTCTAGTTTTGACAGTCAATCTCCTGATTTATCACATGAAATATATGCATGAAAGAGATTAAGAGAGGGTGATTTAAGAGAAGTTGGTTTCAGATAGTGTATGTATAAGCTTAGAATTGAAGATGCTATTAAATCTTTTCTTACAGATCCAGATATAAATTACAAGTTTGGAACAGTTGAAGAATGTGGACTTAGTAGTGATGAAACATGTATAAAGGTAATTAACAAAAGCATATTAAATTCTCTTTTGCTCATATACATTGCAAACTCTCTTGTTTAAAATGGTCCATACATTAAAACAGTTTGAACTAGACAATTCATGATCAGTACATGTATATTATATTGTATACTTGATGTGAACAAGCTGCACACCTCTTTTCATGGGTTGAGCCATTAGCATGTCTGCAAATTCCATTGAATTATACATTTTTACATTTCATCAATAATATCATTTTTATTTGTAACCTGACAGCAAAAATGCCAGTAATGAAGAATGATTATTTATAACAGATAATGAAATTTAAGTAATAAAAATATAGATCAAATTTTTATATTTTTTTAAAATGTTTTCCTTTATATTGATGTATTAGTTGGAAACAGAATAATAAATAAGAGTTAATGGTGGACTTGCTGGTGGATACATTTATAATCTGGGAAAGCTTTGTCACAAATGTATATGGACACAAACTGACCATTTTACATCAGTTTATTAATAAAGTTTATACAATTAAGATCTGTAATAACAGTTTTCAAGGTGTGCATTTTCGGAAACTAAAATGTGTGGCAAGCAAAACTGAACTGTAATTAATGCAATCTTCAAGTAGTTAATTCAATAACTACTTAGTGTGTGATTATCAGTAGGTCATTGATTCCTGAGAATATATAGAGAACATGTGCAGAAAAATATGACTCAGTCAAAATTGTATTGAAAGCCAGTATTAACATGCATATTCCATGTTGCTATAATTTGATTTTGTGCAGCATTTATAATACCCAGGTTATGTTTATTTTTCTAATTCAGTGGATAATAAAGGATTGTTAATATGGAATACTTTGTTTATATTCTTTTTGTGGATTTCATTGTCAGTGTGCAAACAAACAAAAAAATTATAAATTGGCTACTATTTGTCTTTATCTTTTTATAGTGTATTGGGGGTGCTGGATTTACAGTGGAATTGCTTTGGACAGATCATGTCATGAGTACTACGCTGTTTTACAAACATTTGGACTGCAACAGTGTCACATGTTTCTGTGAAAGTCTGAGCACATTTTTGAAGGTAATATGCTTTTTCATCAGTAAATACAGTGTATTTACATTTGATTTCTTTAATTATAAAGGAAAGTAGTCACAATGAACTCTAGAGTCTTCCAAACCTGATCTCTATAAGTATCACACCCACTGAAAAGTCTGGAATACAAAATCGGTTCCATCTACCAATAGCTTAACTCATCTGTACATCAATAAGAGTACCATATGTTGTTAATATTTTTAACTTTATAAACATTGATAAATATTTTTGAGGTTGCCATGAAAACAAGTTCTAAATTTTTCAAAATCAATTTGTGGTTTTTATTTCAGTCTGATCTTGTCAACTTATTAAAGTTATTATGGCGTTTGTCACACAAACACATGCATTAAAATTGTATTAAAGTTCTAGTACAGAGATTACCCCTGTGTGACAAAATCATGATGAAACTTTCAACACATTTATCCGACATGCTTTGTTACAAGCTAACATTCTTGTTAGCATTGGAGTTCCAATGAACCAGTGGCCTTGTGGTTAGAGCATCTGCCTTGGATGTGGGAGGTTGCGGTTTTGAACCCTGGCTGAGTTATTTCAAAGACTTATAACAATGATACTAACAGCTGCATTGCTATTGCCCAGCATTAAGACATTAGTGTTAGAATTCATTGGCCTGGTGTCAGGATAATGCAAATGGGTGGGACAGCATGCCACTTGTCTTTTGTATGAGGGCCCAATAATAGAAATCACTATAAACTGTCACACACCAGACATCGTAATGATATGACTGAACAATTATTAAAGATATGTAAAGCATTAAAATCACGCAAACACTCTTTGGAATTCCTATTCACTTATTTTTTTAGTTCCCACCCACCCCTCCAACAACCATCCCTGAAGATTAACTGGTTTGTCCCTAACATATATTAAGTTTTGACTAAGATTATCTATATTTAATGAGTGCACTGTACTTTTGTAAGTAACTTAACATTTTAAAAAAGGAAATTCAGCTCTGTGTGACGTTTGCATTATATAACCTTTCAGCAACAGTGACAAAAATAGTAAAGTCTCTTTCTCAGACTATTTTACATTGCCTTTCTGCATGAAGCCTTGGTAGCATTTCTATAGAAGGACTTCTAACTCTAGTCAGATGAGATTTATCATGAATGTTCATGCACATGTATAGAAGACTAATTGATTGATGTATTGACTACAGTAAATGCTTCTCTGAAAAGCTTTATAATGTTTTCCATTGGTAGGAATTTTAGTTTCTTTCAAAATACCAAGAAAGGCATTTTAATCAAGTTATGATTGCTTAGCATGCTTTTTATTATCTGCAATGTGATTATGATTTTCATTATCTCCAATGTGATTATGTTTTTCAGAATGAGCAGAATGTTTTCATGCATGCGGCTCAGTCAAAATTTCTTGTAACATTTGAGGATGATATACAGACCCTGCATTGCTCATCAAGCAAAACTGCTGTCAGAAGCATTGATCATAATTATGTCTGCAGGTTGTATATCAATGCAAAAGTTATGGTACAAAATGGAAACTTCAAGGAATTTCCACCTGCAAATGGAACTGTAGATGTTGGTGATAACTCGTTAGAATTGAATTTCAAGTCTGAAGGTATCGTTGATATTGTTGATGGCAACCATACCTTAATTACTCAAAAAAGACTCTGCGAAGAGTTCAAAGAGATACAGAGCCTGAGCGAAGTTTTACACAATTATTAATATGCACATTTGAACTTGAAACAAAAACATTTATGTCTGTGTTTACTGTTATATTTAAAGCTTCAGTCACTTGTCTTATATGATGTCAGATTTAAAAATAAATGGATTACCATGATATATACTTGATAATATGCTTTTTATTACTCTATCTGACCTAATTAACATAATCCAATATGTGCTCCCTATCCCTTTTTATGAAATATTCAAATAAAGACATAGTACCAATTACAAGCATTTCATTTATTCATTTACATTCTTATTACATAGACAATTTGATGGTTGAAGAGATTATATATTTTAACTGAACTTTATTTTTGTGCTGAAAATGTTTATGGTTCACTGAATGTCAAAGCCAATTAAGTTATTCCTTGCAAAGATTTATATATACAGGAAACACATTGGCCAAAGCGTACTGAATTTTAAAGTTCCACAAGTAATGTCATGAC
Source organism: Unio delphinus (assembly GCA_029339505.1). Lineage (NCBI taxonomy): Eukaryota > Metazoa > Mollusca > Bivalvia > Unionida > Unionidae > Unio > Unio delphinus. The sequence continues at coordinate 1,472,008 of JAQISU010000366.1, read as the reverse complement.
ATCATTTTATGGCAAAACTTGACCAAACACAGATTGATATAATACATTTCAGAAAGTTCTAAATTTACATTTATAATAAGAATTTCTAAATGCCATGTGATATTATCATTACAAATTTGGGTATTTAAAAGCATTGTGGTACAGTAAAACATGTTTTCAAAAACCACCCCTTCTGCCAAAAGAAATGGTCTCTCAAAACAGGTCATAATCCTACATAATCAATAAGTCTGTGTATGGAAATTATGGTCTCTCATAATAGTGGTATCAAGACAGGTTTTACTGTATATGTATTATTATTTTGATTCTCTATTCATTTCATCGGGATTACAGTTCAGTAAAGGTGTATTTACTAGACTATTCTGATTACACATTTATCAACAGTAGGGTTGGCACACATTAGAATTGAATGGTGGTGGATGGAGGTAAAATAGATAATTTACCTCATGAATTTGTATAAAAATACTAACCTTATAAGAATCACTGGGATGGTTTGGTAGTCTCCCATTCATTAAATTTGAATGTTACACTCTACGTTCTATGCTCAATTATATACATGTTCAAATTACATGTAACATTAGTAGCCCAACAGATGACCTTGTATGCTGGATCAGTGCAATGTGCAAGGATTTAAGATATAGGCATGAAACAATATAATGAGACAGGAAATGTGAGAGGATGGCAGCAGATAGAGAGAAAGAGCAGAAATAATAGTTGGTCAAGTACATATAAGAAGATGGATATTTAGAAGGATTGATAACATATAAGGAAAACAAAGTACATTGCAAGATTGCAATTAACTGAACCATATACATGTAATTATAGACATTTGTTGAAATCATTTAGGCAGTTGAGATTGCAAATATTTTGTATTAAGTGTTGCTGATTAGTCCCATGATGGGGAAAAAAACGTGCTTAGATAATCACTTGCACAGTACACAAGGATCCATGGGAGAAAAAGAGTGGTCATTGATCAGGTGGTCAACATCTGCAGGCAAACTTGATATAAACTAGAGCAAGGAAAGGATGGAGTTTTGAAGTAGGTGGCCACTAAACTAGGTTTTGAGTGCTACTCCATTTGCAATTAAAAGGGTGCCATACAGCATGAGTCTACTATATAAACACTTGTTCTGAAAGAAGGAAAGATTTTTTTTTATTTTTCTATTTTCCAAGCTTTTATTTTAATTTTTCCAAATGCTGGCTGATCATCCATTTGCAAAACATATTTCTCCAAAACATGGGTTTTTACTTAGAGGTCATAAATGTACATTATGGGATGAGACATTGAGGTGATTAGCCAAATGCTGCTAATTAATTGCTTTTACGCTTTTTGATTCTAATGGCCATACATGCAGCTTGTACTAAATGCTGTTGTTCACACTAGCCAAATTTTGGCTAAGGATACATTTATTCAAAATTTGGTCTTTGCCTAAAAGTCATACAGTACATTATGGAAACAGACAATATTGCAGTTAGCCAAATTTTGGCTAATCAGTTTCCTAGATTCTGCAACCATACATGGGGATTATACTAAAAGACACTAGCCAAATTTTGGCTAAGCATTCATTTAGCCAAGATTTGGTTTCAACCTAAAAGTGTGAACAACAGCTTTGTAGGAATTAGCCAAATTGGGCTAAAAGGACATCAGTTGTGTACCAGCCTCATTGAGTATGGCAACAGGAATCCTTAGCCAAATTTTGGCTAAGCATTCATTTAGCCAAGATTTGGTTTCAACCTAAGAGTGTGAAGAACAGCTTTGTAGGAATTAGCCAAATTGGGCTAAAAGGACATTAGTTGTGTACCAGCCTCACTGATTATGGCAACAGGAATCCTTAGCCAAATTTTGGCTAATTTAAAACCTGCCTAGCTCCTTCCACAGACAGTAAAGCCATTGAATAGTTATATACTATATATTGATCAAAAGCTCTTCAAAGATTCTCATTATGTGCCTTTTCTACTTTGGGTTAAGAGATTTTAGCCCATAGCAGAGGCCTGATTTGAGTAAATGGAAAAGCTCAAGTGAAATCGGAAGCTGTTGATAGTATAATAATCCACCATTTATTTATTACCTAAGTATCTAACCCACAGTGGCTCTTCAATAACTATTTTGAAGAGAATCAAAAAGTACTTGGATCACAATAAATTTGGAACAACATTTTACTGTTAGTTCATGTAGCCCAGTGCTAACAGTTAGACATGTAACAAGGGTCATCCTGATTATCACCATCTCTAATTCAAATTTCACAGCCAAAATCACTTGGGAGAGCATGATTAATTACACATTTGAATAATCTAATCATGATGGCAAGGCTTTATAACCAAACAAGCCTTTGATGATGCCCTATGGACCACTTGCTTGCAGCTAACAGTCTCTTACCAAAGTTATGGATCCTAGATTATTTCATTATTTGGATTTGGTTTAGCTAAAAATTTCTACAATTTTTAAATTATAACTTTATATGCATGTCACAACAAAGTCAAGATATTAAAAGGGATTTTAATATATCCATATGATTGGACAAAGCAGTACACCGACATAATCATTATTCATCAAATTTGAGCACAAGGGAAAAGATTAAATGTACAGATCTTGGTGCAAATTTTGTATGCACATAACATTCACTACAATTCTCACTGGCTAATTTTTTGGTAGCTGAATGAGTAAATAAACAAACTAACTGAATCTTGATTGAACAATATGTGAAAGGACTGTAGATGTATATTTTAATAATCTTAACATATAAATTCATGAAACAAATGTAATTTTAAAGTGGGTCTGACAATGTTATGAACTATATGTTAATAATCTACTTATCAAATGCATCATAGGCTTTTTTTAATATTTACATGATAAGAAAATAAAGTATCCTGTATGATAATTAGGCATTATGAAATTACCAGTAGAAACACATGTAGCAATCAGATCAATTGGTTGAAAAATTACTTTGAAAAGTGTGTACAATCTGTAGTTAACTTCAGCACCTGTTAGAGAAATATGTTATTATGTTTACACCCATGGCTGAGTATTCACTGCACTACTGTCTTCAATGCAATGTGTTGATAAATATTGATTGCAGATAAATTATCAATTAATTCCTTTTATAAATACACGTGTGACTTTATTTCTTTCTCAACTGCTCATCTCAACTATAACAATGCGAACACTATAAACTCAACATTGATACGGGTTGTGAAAAAAAATTAGGTTGAATTGTTCATATCATATAAACACCAGAACTTTATAACAGGGCACCTTACAAGTATATAAACAATACAAAGACCGAAGCTTTTTCACATCTGGGAAGATGGGTTGCTTGCTTTCCAGGTTAAAGTTCATAATTTAATAAAATAATTAAAAAGTCCTTTTAAACAGTCAAGAGAGATATATAACTGACTCTGCTTTGCATAGAAGATGACAAAAACAAATGATAATAATGATAATAATAATGAGGACTTTGCATTACGCCTAAAAGCTCTAAGCACTTTACAACATATATAATGATATTACATTGTACTACAAAAAGCAAAACACTATGAAATTAGAAAATAAAAATGCTCAAAATATTTGGAGGTGTGCTCTGATCGTTGTACTCTAAGCATGATTCAAGCATGCTGTGTTTTGAGCTTTTGGACATTTCTGGAGCAGATATTGAGATGAAACAGACATAATTGAGTTACAATAGTTCAGCCTTCAAAGTACTAATTAAGACAAGTGTTTTAGTGGCATCAACTGAAAGATATTTGTGAATGGAGCTGATGCATCTCAGCTTAAGATACAAGCAGCCTTTCCTATGTTCATGACATGTTGCTGCAGTGTGAGCGTAACTGACCAGAGTAACACCTAGGTTATGTACCGTCTTTTTGACATGCAGATTGTACATTGCTATAAAGACTGTTTGATTTCAGATGAGATACATGTTGGGTCAGAACATCTTTTTCTAAGATTTTTTATATGAACAGGAGATTACAAACTGGTCGGTAGTTCTTTAAAGTATTAAGGTTGAATGTTAGTTTCTTCAGCAGAAGGTTTTATACTGGCAGTTTTGAAAAATAATGGGAATTCCTCTGATGAGAGAGAGGTTTTAATAACATCAGTTAGTAAAGGCAATATTGTATCGAAGCACTCAAGCAGCGGTGATGTTGGAATTAGATCAAGTTCACTTGACTTTGGTGCACTCATCATCACAACTATCAGAAATTAATCCATGTGCTGCTAATGGTTGTCGCTGAAATACTGTAGTGAGATAATTTGGCTAAATGGACTATGTTTGTGACATTCTTCTTGGCAGCTTCATAGATTAGCTTATGAAAGTGAGTCTGTTGGAAAGTCAAAACTTCTCCACTTCACAGTGGTCTTTTTTAATGGTGCAAAGCTGGTCCCTAACACTGCTATACCATGGAGAACACTTTTGAACTGATACTCTGCACTTGATGGCTGAGATGTTTTCAAGCAATGAACACAGGCAGTTATCGTGTTCTTCTACTGTAGGAGGTAAGCAAGTTATTAGGTTCGCTGGATGTCATGCATTAGTTTGGTTCTATTTATCATATCGAGGTGTCTTTAAATAGCAAGTAAAGGTGAAAGAACTGATACATTCAGATTGCATATAATGCAGTAGTTATCTGATGCAAGTTCGTGGGATACAAGGATGGACCATAGAATATTATAATCAGGTCTATGAAGACTTCAGTCTAAAATGTGAGCATGTTTATTGGTGGGTTGGTTAACTGTTTAATGTTGAAAACATGAATGGAAATAGGATCATGCTATTGTTAACTGTGTTGCCTCCAAATCTAAAGAGCAGCACATATATTTTATTGTCTAGCAGCAGTTGTGTAAATTACATGATTACTAGTATTTTCATTTTTTTTCAGTTTTGCTTATTTATAAAAAGACTTCATGTCCAAGTTTTGAATGGGCTGTAACGAAACACATTCTGGAACAGTAAAACTATACTATTAAGATAATACTTGATCTACATTATTGTGATTACTATATAATATCTGAGGATATTCCATTAATGATAACTTAATTGATGATTAGTTTAACGTTATTCTCAGTGATAATTTCATACACATATATTCATGAACTTAGAAGTATTTATCTAAATTCATCATGAAAGACTCACAATACACAAATTTGATGGAAATAGGTGGAATATGATATATCTCTGTGTGTCTGGCTGGCTTAGGATTAGTTGATAGTGGGTGCAATAATTTACTTTAAAAAATATTTAGAAAGCTGTTTCTTTTTTCAAATGAAAAAAGTAGAAACTTAAAATAAGGTTACTGAAATTTGCACCAGATTCTTTGGTGCCATATTGAAAACATTTCAATCACTTAGAATGACAGAAAATGCCATAACTTTTGGCTTTTCAGTCTATACAGAAGCTGTCATTAAGGATATGCCTATAAATATAGGTATGATCATCAGCATTTAAACATCTAACATTAATGAATTTTTATTATCATGGAGTTTGCATGCTCTACTATGATAGCTGGACAAGTAACACAATTCATAAAATCAAGTGCCTTCTTTTTGAGTCAGTGTATGGCTCTCTCCAGTCCATGCTTTTGGTGTAAAATTCCTTTGATCATGACAGGTTTTCATTGATCTTGCTGAATGCTTAACAGCTGCCTGCTGGGCATGTAATAGCCTTGATAGAAGCAAAACTGGTAGAAGGCATTCAATCAGTTACAGCAGTATAAATAAGGTTAGTTTTCTTGTTACCAGAGAAGTTCAAAGTGTGAAGAGAATGGACAAGGACTTGTACAGAAAACTTCTTGGAAATGAGTTCAACACAGGTGTGTATAGATTTAAATTGCTAATTTGTAAACATCCTATAGGTTAACAAAACAAACAGAATATAAACAATAGTAATAGTTATATTATGTTAAATTATCTATTAGTATTAGGCACTTTTATTAAACTATTCAGGGACTTTTATTCCATTCAGTAAGCATAGCCCACATCTAATCAGAGCATACTCAGCATGAATTAGATTTGGCATAGTTTTCTAAATTTATGTTGTGAAGTTGACCCTATCAGCATGTATTACATTTTATCAAATTTAAATGTAAAATTTTCTAAAGATATTTTTAGCTTTAGCATTACATGTAAAAGAGTTCAGACCAGTAGATTTACATATTTTGACTAAAGATATTCACTCCTAAACAAGTAGATTTTATTTTGTCTTCATAAACTTTATGTTGCAAGTACTGAAATGTTTTTTCCCCGCTGTAATATTTTCTCTTTGCATACTATAATATAACAGCAAGGTTTGAACATGAATCTGATTCAGATTCTGATGGAAAATTCTATAACAAAAGGGAATTATTTATCTTTCAGTTTACTGCATAAACATTTTTTAAAAATTCAATAGCATTTTTAGTTTCCATCAGAAGATTCCTGCCTGGTGACCACTGATAGAATTCATTTTGATTATTGAGCCTAACACTTACTGGCTATCAACAGTTCTCTGGTCCAGATTTCTACTTGAATAATTACTATGTATTTCTTTCAAAATTATAGAGAATATACTCTTTATATCAGCATTTTTATTAGTAAAATGCTATTGGCATAAATGCATTCATATATTTAGTTATCATCAGCAGTAGGAAAAGAAAACTCAGAATGATAGTTGCGTAACTTTTAAAAGGTATGTTAGGTGAATTAAAGACTGCAGCAAGAACTAACAGGTTAAGACTTAAATTTTTTATCTTGCAGATATCAGTCTCCCAGCAACAAGATTTGTTCAGAAACGGTTGTCATCTTGTATGTCTAATTTAGGTAAATTACAATTTGTATTTGTTACACAGCAAGAACAGCAACTACTACTACTACTACTACTACTACTACTACAGTAATTGCCACTTAGATTACACACTTAAAGCATGGAAATAAAGCACTGAAATGGTATAGTGAAACATATTTTCATTTCAGTCATGCATTATTCACCTACTCCACCAAAATAACTTTGAGGCTAATTAGTTATGGATGTTTATATGCTTAATTATTTAAGTGCCCTGATTTTCCTGCATTAAAATCATTTTAGTATCATTACTTAATTCTTCTAATTTTATTTGACTTTTTCAGTAAATCTTCTTTGAATCTTAATAAAGCTCTGTATCTTAATTATATTAAAAGAAAAACAGAAAGATACAAATTATTAAGCAGTTTAAATGTATGCATTAGAATGAAAACATCACAAAATTACTAGCATCATCATATGCATAACATTAATGTTTGTTTTAAAATCTATCTGCATACTAAAATCTGAAGACAATTTCAAATGCCATATGTTGCAGATTTCAATGTGAAAAGAAGAAGAGCTGCATTAGATTTAACTTTCATTGAAAAGGAAAAATCTGTGGCATGTGGGTGCAATAGTCATTGCAATGACAACTTTACAATGGAGGACATTTTAGTCTGGCGACAAAAATTGCATATACTACCGGAAGGACCTAAACGGATGACAGTACTCATTAGCATCATCCGAAAATGTGCAGTGACATATAAACATACAAAAACACAGACTTTCAAGGTCAACGACAAGACTGTATGCAGGTATGTATGGAATATAAAGTCATATTTGTTATTTTCAGACACCTTCCTTGTACACAACAAGATTAGTGTTTTCATTGAAACTGTTATATCCATCAGCACCATTACAATAACACTATAAATCTGACAAATTTAAATCTGAAGGAATGTTATATGCATCAAAAATCAGATAAAAAGAGTTGTACACAATTTAAGCCATGTTTAAATGTTAAATCAGTCCTTTAACATTTGAGACTTAGTTTATATCAAAATCTAGTTGTCATAGATGCTCATCAGATTTTGGACAAATATAAATAAACATGTATGATTTTCGGTATATGTTTATGACCAGACCATTTTTAATACAATTCAAATCAGTTTTAAAAATATGAATTTACTTGAGTGGGGAAGGGAGATGTAGACCAAATTATATATATAGTGTTCTTTTAAAGATTCTAATCATTACTTAGTCATCTGGACAAACTGAAGAGTACATTTTCCAAACACATATCTGTTCTCATGAAACACTACAGTCAAATGTAATGGGCAATCGTTCCAAAATTAACATGGTTTAGTACCTAAACATGTATCCCTGAAGGACATACATTGTTTTATGGATATTTTATAAGAAGCAAATAAATAGTTTGTTCAACTTCTCCTTTTAAATGAAATGTCATGTTAAACTTGAAAATACCAGTTATAAAAGCACCTGAGTGAATACTTCAAAATATTTCCTCTGAAGACTGTTACATTGAAACAATTATGTAATATTGATACAATACAGATACAATGATTTAATGTTTCAAATAAAATGTGCCAGTAAACTTCTAATGGTTTATGATGAGTTAGAAAGTTGATTCAGCAAGAATAAATGAAAATTGAATGTGCAACTCTCAATTATATCTCAGAATTATGATACCTATTATGATATTTAAAAAGAAGAATCTGAGTGTTAATTTTCCAACTGAATTGCAATGAAATTTGAACATTATTTATTATTTTTTATATTAATTTCTTCTATTATGACAGTTAAACAATCATTCAAAAGACTTGCTTAGTTTAGTTTAAAATAAATAAAATTCATTTAAAAATTACTGATACAAATTTTTCAGGTATACATAACCCAACAAGTCTCAGGCAGACATCGAGCTGAATGAGCAGATAGAAGAAGATATGATGTTGGGAGACATGTTTTGTACCTTGCAGATGCAATTATCATTCAAATCGGTCAGGTCATGGAAGTTGCGCCTGCTGAGATTACAATTAGATTATACAGAACAAAGCAATTTAAGGTGTCACTGACATCATGTAAACAGCTGACAATATCAGTCAGCAATATTTGACCAGGGGAATTTGAACTTCCTGCATCAAGAAAATTGCCGATAGGCATAGAAAGACTTATTGAAAATAGATCTTGTATGTTAAAGTAAAAGTTGTTTTAAAGTAAAAGTTGTTACAATGTACACCATTTCAGTCATATGTTCTTTAATAATAAAATTTGTTATATATTTAAACATTTGTTTTAATAGTTTGGTTTTCTCTAGATTTTGTACACATCCATCTTCCTGTTGGTCCATCTCTCTGTTAAATACTTGATAAAGTTTGTAGGTTTAACAATTTTTTTGCCGAAATACTAGTTTGATTAAATCAATTTTAATGACGAAAATCATAGGTGTGATAAAAATACAGTCATTTCATTCACTGATTTATTTCTAACCCAACTCTAACAAGTAAGGCCCTAGCAATGTCATTGTATGTGGGTTTTATGCTTAATGTACATTATGTACTAACACCTTGCCATGTTAGAGTAACATGATCAGAACACACATCTCTATAAAGCAAACCTCCCCACTGCTCTGTACCATACAATGACTGCTACATTTCACTGATGGATTCCAGTCCAGCATTACCTATCTGGCCTCTCCCATGTGTACAAACCAGCAAGATACTTATGATCTTCTTCTGGCAATCATATACTCATTATTCCCACTATGAAAATGAAGTCATATGTACAACATTCATTTGCATACCAGGGCCCAACAACTTGGAATGAATTGCTAAATGAAATTAGACACAAAGACACTGTAATCCCTTTTAAGAGTCTCTTAAAACTCTGAAAAACATGTCAACTGCAAAAGCAAACTTAAAGACTTAATGTTGTTTCCTACCTTAAATATTTTCAGCATGTTTTTTTTGCTTTATAGTTTCATGTGTTTTTTGTAGTCAAATCATTATAGATGTTATAAAATGCTTAGAGCTTCTAAAGATTAGGTGCTATACAATGTCCTCATTATTATTATTATTATTATTATTATTATTATTATTATTAGTATTATTATTATTATTATTTATACTAAGGGTGAGTCTATTTCCCACCAACATCACTATTATGTACATAGAAAAACCACTTGTTAAATCCATGTGAAAGGCAAATGTGTAGCATTCATTTAGCCAAGATTTGGTTTCAACCAAAGAGTGTGAAGAACAGCTTTGTAGGAATTAGCCAAATTGGGCTAAAAGGACATTAGTTGTGTACCAGCCTCACTGAGTATACCAACAGGAATCCTTAGCCAAATTTTGGCTAAGCATTCATTTAGCCAAGATTTGGTTTCAACCAAAGAGTGTGAAGAACAGCTTTGTAGGAATTAGCCAAATTGGGCTAAAAGGACATTAGTTGTGTACCAGTCTCACTGAGTATGGTAACAGGAATCCTTAGCCAAATTTTGGCTAAGCATTCATTTAGCCAAGATTTGGTTTCAACCTAAGAGTGTGAAGAACAGCATTGTAGGAATTAGCCAAATTGGGCTAAAAGGACATTAGTTGTGTACCAGCCTCACTGAGTATGGCAACAGGAATCCTTAGCCAAATTCTGGCTAATTTTGAACCTGCCTAGCTCCTTCCACAGACAGTAAAGCCATTGAATAGTTATATAGTATATACTGATCAAAAGCTCTTCAAAGATTCTCATTATGTGCCTTTTCTACTTTGGGTTAAGAGATTTTAGCCCATAGCAGAGGCCTGATTTGAGTAAATGGAAAAGCTCAAGTGAAATCGGAAGCTGTTCAATATATTTTTGAGTTATGCTCCTTACTTTCTACTGAAAGTTTTGACATTTTTCAACAATGTTATCCAGATTCATGACAGTGGTATGATTTAAAATTTTCCCCATTCAATTTAGTTTTCTCTTAATAATGTCTGATGGACTTAACAATTAAATTCAATCGATTATGAAGTTTTTATTAATGTGTGTAAACAATTTGAGTCATATTGCTATGATGTTTGCATTGTTTCATTTATAGTGATGTCTAGCACTGGGGCATCATGTCCCAACCAGTCACATTATCCTGACACTAGGCCGACCAGTCCCAACACTAACTTCTTAATGCGAAACAGCTGCTAGTCCTATTTTTATAGTCTTTGGTATGACTCTGCCAGGATTTGAACCCGAAACCTCCTGCAATTGAGGTGGATGCTCGAACAACTAAAGCCACCGGAACAGTGCATAGGAACAAGTAATTCTGTTTATCACAACATAAAAAACTAAGGCACAATAACAGAACCAGGATGAGGGACACTAACCACTTAGGTCACCTGAATGGTACAAAAACCTAGTTCAAGTTCAATCTTTTTTGCTTTCTGACAAGAGTTTTTGGATTTCTGGCCCAATTTTGACTTAGTACTTAGCTCTTTTAATCTGTTTTTGTTCCGTAACATTTCAAGGACTTCATGAAACTGAAATCAAATTGAAAAAAAAATTATATTATGATCAGGTCAAGTTTGATTTTTACCGTTTTCTACCAAATATATATGGACATCTGCCTTTGTTTAGCAAATTTTAACTTTGCCTTTAATTTCCTTTCTGCTCAATAGTTTTTAAAGAACTTACAATTTGGCATGAACATTTTATCAAGAATACCTAGGTTTGGTTTCAACTTTTCATCAAAAGCCTATAGAGATTTGTTCCTTTTTGACTTTGAACTTTGCCATTTTCTGCTCAATAATATTTCTTGGACTTCATAGATTTTAATAAAGATTTTTACGAAGACTTACACTAAGAAGACTTAGGACTTAGATCAAGCTTTTATAACCTTTCACTTGGTGCCAATAATGCTATTACATACATACACACACACACACACACATACATACATAAATAAATTTTCATTTTTTTTCTGGGAAAATATAATGGAGTTTTGGCCCTTCTTTGACTGTGAAGCTGCCCCATAATTCCCTCTCAATAAAATCTGAAAGACTTCATGGTCTGAAACCAAAATTTGATATGAAACATTCAAGTTATCTTACGAGGATCTAGTTCAAGGCTCATTTTTTTATAAATTTTCCCATAAAAAAGTTATGGCCCCTGTATGAATTGTATATATACACATATATATATATATATATATATGTATATATATATATATATATATATATATATATATATATATATATATATATATATATATATATATATATATTCACACTCTTCAGTTGCATCATAGTGGCATCCACATCATGTGAAAACATTTCATGTCACCTTGAAAGCAAATGAAAAACAGATAATATCTTAAGTTTTAAATTTACATTATCAGCTGCACATTTTTGTTATATACTTATTTATTTATTTATTTGAAAGAACCGTTTTATAACAAATCAGTTCCTTCCTTTCAAACTTTACTTAGACTGGAAGAATGGTTAAATTTATGATAAACAGAGCCATTGGGGCTTGAAGGTTTATCCAGTAAGTTGCAGCCATAATGTAGTACATAAATACCTTTAGCAATCTGCAAGCACCGTGACTAGTGTTATCCAAAATTGTGTTACCCAAAGATTTAGAGAACATTTTATGAACGAGGAAAAGGTCTTACAGACCTATGAGGCAAAAAAATAAATTGGTGGTAAAATAAAGGTAAATTAAGTGGTGCCATGATAAAATATATCGCCGAGTTAAAATAGAGCCTGAGCATTCCAATAGAAGTAAGAACAATAACCAGAGAGGTTTTGTGCACAACTAAATATCTAAGAAATGGAGCTCTAATAGTAATAATTGACCATAATGCTCATGCATAGACACCAAGGAAACAATATTTCCATGAAAGAAGAGGTGTTATATATGTTACCAGTGCTTGCAGCCCTGATGCCAGCATCAGAGGTGATATATTTGAATACATTCATGAGATCAGTAAAGCGATCCAGTGTCCATGTGGTTGTTCCAGAATGATGTGCAAAATAGAAGATTTGACCATTTCATGCTGCCGTGCAGTGATATTTATCATGCAGAATCTCTTCATACATAGATGACCAAGACTGCATTGAAATACACTGACAATTAGGAGGAAATAAAACGATTAATGAGTAATTGTTTTACTGTTCCGACTGTTGTTGATTGTTTTGTTAAGAAGAAAAATTTATGGAGACCGATACGTGGAGAGCCAGTAACAACCCAGTCACACTTCACATAAAGTCCCCTGAGAGAGGTAGAGTCCTTCATGTACCTGGGGAGCATTACCAACCAGCCAGGTGGCAAGACGCGTATGTCAAGGCAAGGATCGGAAAGGCGAGAGCAGATTTCATACAGCTCAAGAACATCTGGAGCTCCAAAGAAATTTCCTTGACTACCAAGATCAGACTGTCCAACTCCAACGTGAAGTCCGTCCTACTGTATGGAGCAGAGACCTGAAGAACCACCAAAGTCGACCGTAAAGAGAGTTTAGACCTTCATCAACTGCCTAAGAAGAATTCTCCAGATCCGCTGGCCAGACACCATCAGCAGCACCAACCTGTTGCAGAGAACCTCTAGATTCCGGTAGAGGACGAGATCAAAAAAAAAAGGTGGGGTTGGATAGGACACACCCTATGTAAGCCGCCAACCAACATTACCAGACAGGCATTGAAATGGAACCCTCAAGGAAAGTGGAGAAGAGGATGACCAAGAAACACCTGGCGACGCGACCTCGAGGAAGACATCACTAAGATGGGTCATACCTTGAGTCAGCTTGAAGGGATGACACAGGACAGAAGCCTCTGGCGATCTTTTGTGGGTGGTCTATACAACAAGCAGGGGTGATGGACAAAACTGATACGTGGAGAATTTCTTGAAGATGGTCAGCGATTGTATGTCGAGTATGGACATGGTGGGTTGTGGAATACCAAAAATGATTTCAACAAAGTTATCTCAGTTGACATGGTTGCAAGTTATCCTGGAAGTTTTCTTGGAATGAGAGAATGTAAAGAGTATTTTAAATGATTTGAACATCCTACACATGAGAAGACTAGGGTATCGTTAAATGGCCCATTACCAGATTTTAATTTAACTGGATTTGCATGCGTTGGGTCATTTGAGTTCGCTCAGAATATTCATCCTGTTATTGTTGTTTGGTTTGGCCATCATTTTAATAAACCTAATCCAGAGATAAATCCAATGGATTGCTGTGTGAAAAATGAATGTGGTTGGATTCCAATAGTGTTATTACGAGATATGCTTGATGCAAAGATATTGACATCGTTAACTGTAAATGAAGCAATAATCTCATATCGCCCATGAAAACAGGTTTGCATGCCAGAACCTGAAAGTGACAATGGCTATGAGATATCACTTGCAAAGGATTTGGGTAGAAGAATCATTGGTAAATTTACACAAGTAGCCTCATCTGATCATTGACAACGTTGCACACAACTGATCATCAACGATGATCTGGGATTATTTGGGATGAGCTTGATTTGATAATCACTGATACAATGAAAACAGAACATTTGCACATAAAGAAAATGCAAATCTGAGTGGCAGTACTAAACAAGGTACAATTTTGTGTTATTATGACGGCGACTCGCCGCAATATACCCATTTAAGATCTTTGATGCTTGCATATGTTTCCATAAATCTAATATCAATGATACACAGATTTTCTGATACTATTGTTAGAGCCGCCACTGATTCATCTTATATCAGTAAAAAAAGGATTGTTAAATGAATCTGATATTAGGAATCTGTGATGCGCCATGTGGACAATGACGAGTAAAAAATGAAAAGATACTTGATTATTCCGAGTCTGCGGATTATAAACATGTTGAGATTTATTACCAAAATAGTCAACTATCTAAACGTTCATCAGCACCACTGATATATTATCATGTGGCTTGACATAAAACCTTTTATCTTTAATGGGCCTTGTGTAGTAAATCTATTCCTGAACCATGGTTCAGGGGATTTAGATATGGTAGCAATAACTCCGACACACCGGCTTACCAGAGAAATCAAAGAAAAAGGTGTTAAATCTCATACTTATGACAGTTTATTTCGGTGGAAGGGAGATGCGTGGACACCTGAGCAAATGGGTAAGAAATATATTCCTAAGATTATTATTTGGGATGAGATATGCTTAGTATTTGTGGATGAGTTAAAAATGTTTCTTGCTTGGGTACTGACGAAAAATAACCCTGTTATCATGTGTAGTGATTATGGTCAACCACCACCTTTTGTCAGTGAATTACCACATTGCTGGTTAAAAGAACTGGTAGATGAGGAAATACTCATAGATCATGGAGCTATTGATGAATCGTTAAAAGAGTTCAAAACGTCAGTCAGACTGCAGCTGGATAGCAGCCAGTGCTTGATAATGCGTGAGGTAATTTCAGAAAGGATTGATGATTTTTGGAATTTATGACACCCTAGAGATCTGATAGTAGCATCTAGAAAAATAGTTTGTGATTTACTCAAGCAACAATTATTCATGTTATATAAAGATAATATCCAGGTCTACGTGTCCCTTTGGGCTATAATAAATTGTCTTTATTGGCACTGATACACACACAGTGAAGAAGATCCATCAGACTTGGTGCTCCGCGAACATGGATATAATTAAGTTTAAAAACTTATAGGCGTAAATAATTCCTCATGTATTTATCACGATAAATTTACATGATCCTCGAACATGATATTGCATAGGTCTCGACACATTTTGGGCTGAGAGACCCGTCACCTGACTGCTACTTTTTTACCCCCACCCACCCACACAGCAGCTGGGAGAGGGAAGCAAGACTCAACACAGAT
The DNA here is from genome assembly GCA_029339505.1 of Unio delphinus. Classification (NCBI taxonomy): domain Eukaryota; kingdom Metazoa; phylum Mollusca; class Bivalvia; order Unionida; family Unionidae; genus Unio; species Unio delphinus. Next base: position 1,456,421 of record JAQISU010000366.1, on the reverse strand, counting down.
GTTTTGGGTCAGTGAACGAGAACATATGACAATTTGACACTCAAGGTCCTGGTGTAAACAGCGGCGGGGTAAGTGACATTCTAGAGGCTTCGATTTACCTTTCTGACCTTGTGTCAGTTTCGTAGACGCGTTTGATTTAAAAAATGGGACCTTCCTTAAAGTTTTAGGATTCGCCCCTTGCTGCTAGTGCTAAATCACAAAAAAATTACTGTTTGTTAAAACCAAAATACTATTTTGGGATGAACAAATAATCCACACAAATTTATTTCAATTCTTTTACTTGTTAATATTTTTCTTTTGTTTTGCTGCATTCATCAGTTCATTGCATCTGACTTCATTTTTTCTAATATCTTTTTATAGCATTCACATTTCAGGTTTGTGAGTGGATTAAGAAACTTTATCCAGAGGCATCTTATCCTCATAATGCTTCATTGGCCAAATATGTTGTTTTGAAGATTGTGAAGGAGATACCACGACCAAACTCTAAAGATTTTCTTCAGCAGCCTGTAGATTTGGACTTTGTTACAGAAACGTAGTCTCAATTAGGACTAAACAAACTCAGATTTAAACTACGAAACTGCAGATGAAAACAGAAAAGTATAGTATTCAGCAAAAATTGAAAGACATAAAGATGGTTTAAAAGGGAGTAAAAGTTAAAAACCTGCAGAATACAATAAAAAGGGATACCAACTTTTTGAAAGTTTCTGCAGAACAACAAGAACAAGTGTCAAGAAGGAAACTTCGTCTCACATTGCTTCTCAAAAACAAGCTGAAAAATGAAACAGTTAAAAAGAATAGGCTAGTGCACAATCTCAAAAACAAACTTGCTGCCAGGCCTGGTAATATGTTCAAGCTTCAGATTGTACAGAACATGGTCGCTTTACTGATGTCATCCGAAAAAACTGTAATTGTCATTCAAGGTTGTGGAGTGGTGGCATCTTACTACACATATGTCATAAAAACACTCTCGAATCATGTATTTCATACAAATACTGAGAAAAAATTGCTGCTGTATGTTCAGAGTTGTTTAAACATGAGTGATTAAGGCGATTCTTTGAGCAAATTCCAGACAAAAGAATATATTCTTAATTCTGAAAACTTTACACTCCATACTGAAGGCATGACAAAACAAATTGGTCAAAAGCTGATTGGTCATCAAATATCCCCTGATAATGGTAACACACTTTAGGATTTACTTCAGGTGCGGTTCAAGATGCTGCTACTCATCTAGAGTTAACATTTTGAATGAATTATCAGAAACACATAACAAAGACATTGATATTCAGAAAAGTTTAAAGAAATTGACAAGTACTATGTCGGATCGATCTAGTGTGATGAAGAAATTCACTGACACTTTTGATGAATATCGTTAAGAAGCATTGAACACTATGAACATTTACACCTTTTATACTGCAATGCCCACTATCTTCTTGGACTAAGCAGGAAAGCTGAGCAAACCTTTCAAACCTTTCAACAGTGACATTCAACTGCAAAGTGAAACTTTTAAATTCAGATCCCAAGGAGTATGGGAAGCTATGTATTATGATGACCATTATTACACTGCACAAGCGTTGAAGTACACCAACTTGATCTGATTGGCACTTGGTACAGCTTTTATGCCAGATGAAAACCAAAAGTGATCTTTTCAAAAGGCCAGCCAGTGATGACATTGCCATGGTTAAGTCATGTTTTGTGTTTGAGTGAAACTTTAATATTCAGCTAGTTTCAAGCGATGACCATACTTGGAATGTTACAAATATTGGACACATAGACCATCAATACAGCAGAATAAAGATCTCAAGCTAAACCTTTGTAAAAGCTGTTACTTTTCTGACTATTCTTAATAAAGCAGTCGTTTATGACATTTACAATTAGATCCACTGTTTGCAGTGTACATTTAAAATCACTTAAAAACAATAGTCATAGTGTGAGATTTTGATATTTTGTTAATGGTTCTTGCTTTGTAACTTATCTTTGCTTTATCATAATTATATTTGCTTTATTAGTATGTATGCATTGTGGCCGTAATATGCTCCATTTTGGTGCAAAAATGATCAAAATCAATTACTAATCGAGAAAGTTGCAAACTTTTGGAGATGTTATTTTTTCCAGTTTTGCCTATTTTCAGATATGGCTTCTGTTCAAAACCTACTGTCACATTAAAGTTGATATTCTTTATTTATTGCATGAATTCTTCATATAATACTCTGCATTTTGGAACAAGAGTTATATGAAAATCGTTTAATAAAAAAAAAGTAACTGTGAGCGTTTGAAAATTGTTTTTGCATTTATTTGGACATTGTAATTTTTGCCCTTTTTCCAATTTCTGTGATCTGGTACGGCAAAGGTTTCATACCCACTTGCCCAGAAAAAAATTGGGCTTTATTTTCAGACAGTTTTCTCTCACTCAGGTACATACTTTAATTTGCTTTTAGATGTCATGATCTTATTATAGCATGACTGCGAAGTCATGGAAAAGCTAAATTTCTGGCTTTTTCAGTAAGGCCGTCCTCTGTAGTTTGTTTCAAGTGAACCTATTATAAATGAATTTTTGCGTGTGATTGTAGTGCTTGCATTTCTTGAATAACAAGGAACCTGTCTAGCTTTGCAAAAAATGTCACTTGTATTGCTTCAAATTGTTTTTTCTACCCACCATAAGTTGATGGTAATTGTATTTTTGGTGGGCATCACAAATTAAAATCCCTCAAAACCTTTGAAAGGTCATATCTTGAAAAGTATTTGACCGGTTTACATGATGATTTTCAATTTTTTATTTTCATATTAAGGTCTAAAAGATGGTAACAACAGCTTAGTGCTCTTGCGTTATTTTCCAATTAAACGTATAACCTCCCTCCCCAATGGCACTTTCAAAAACCTTATCTAGGAGGTTGTGTTAAAAACTATTTTGATTCTTACAGTGGAGGGCAGGTTAGGAAAATTACATATGTTGTGGGTTGTGTGAACAAAATGAGAAATCACTGGTGGGGTTGTCAGAAAAAAAAGAATATATATTTAAAATCGCATCTAACCACTTCTTAGATGTCCGGTCTAACTCACGTGAATTAAAGGTCAGAAATGATTGCCAGACCACAGGAGTCTGACGTTTAATCAATAACGTATGGTGAAAGTCATGTAGAAAATCTGTGACTGTAATTGTCAAAATAAAGGTTAATTCGCCAGATTAAACTCATGCGATGGCCGTCAGAGAGTCATGCGTTAATACGTTACTGTATTTTGAATGGATATGTGTAGTTTTTTAGTCTTTTGGCGGTTCTGAAGCGATAAAGGACGCGTGACAAAAGTCGAATCGAGCGGAGGCTGGGGTCACTCTTGCACTCCTTGTAATAATTTATAGTACCAATAAGGTGATTTCAAGTTGTCAGATATTTCATTGTAATATATATATAATATACACACACACACACACACAAGAGATTACTCCTTTTAAATATTAACATTCTGAACTCATGCGCAAAGATAAAACTGTATAACAAAGAAAAAATAAAATGTGCTGCTGTAACCAATTATAATCTATTATCAGTTAGCTACGTGTAGCCAATTATCATTTATGAAAGTCTGACTCCTCTAGCATCAAGGCTTTGTTATCTATCAATGTGTTAATTATCAAAATAAGAATATTACATGAATTGCATAGGTTAGTAGTAATGTCAGCATGTTCCAAGCAATGACTGTTCACAGATTAACAGACTATACTATACACTTTAGTAATGCTAGCATAGTGCAAGCATTGTGTGTTCTCTGTTTTATGGACTGTACTAGACCCTATAGTACTGTCAGCATATTGCAGACAATGAATGTTCTCAGATTAACAGACTCTACTATACACTGTAGTAATGTTAGCACAGTGCAAGCATTGTATGTTCTGTTTTATGGACTGTACTAGACCCTATAGCAGTTTTTCATCCTTTTTATCCGAACGGAACCCTTCGGAGCAATTAGATTGCTCGCTGAACCACATGCAGTGATATAGGAAAATACCGATTGATACAGGTGTATGTGTGTAACACTGTAATTGTAGCCGAAATAAAAAATAAATGATGTGTGGCCAGAATAGCCGATATTACTAGTTACTAGGTTGTTTTATTGCTACCCGTTAGCATCAGTTTGCAGCAGCGAACATTTCAGAGCGAAACTTGTGCTTGGCGATTTCTACAAAGCAGTTGAATTCGTGGCCGAATGTTCGAGAGGGACACCCGAAGTTCATCTTCGACAGACAAAAGTCGTTCTCGTTTCTTGTGTTTGATGGTGGTCATAGCAGAAAATCCGAACTCGCACATGTAAGAAGTTGAAAACTGTAACAGTAGTCACAAAACTTTCTCAGCGATAGCAGGGTACTCATTTTCAACTAGTAACCAAAAACGCATCCAAGTTCAACTCTGCATGTTTTAGCTTTAGCGTTCTGTCACTCGCAACGCTAACGAGCTCCTCCTCTTCCTTCAAAGTAAACTGTCCTTGGCACGGTTCAGATTCCACAAACGGGTTTCCAACCCAGTCGTACTGGTCAACACAGGGCTCGAAATTAGCGGTAGTCCGCTAGCCCGAGGCTAGTAGATTTCCTATCGGACTAGTAACTTTCATAATGTTAATAGTCAGATGGGCTAATAAGTTTCGGTTATCAAGTCAGTGTTACTTTATGCCATTCCTTAATAAAGTCTTGACTTCAGCAGATGTTCTGTAGAATCAAAGTAATGGCCATTGTAAACACAGTCATAAAATATTATCATGGGAAAATGAAGTCTATTTCTGCCTTGGAAAGGTGCGTTTCTATAACAAGAAGCCACCCGATTTCGTGCATTTCATTTAACAGCGCCAATTATGGTCCCGTCATTAACAACGGAAGTTTGGTAATTGATCCTAATTAATCTGATAGCGAATTAAATGAAAAATGACATGATATCACACTTTATTCACTCGACCAAAGTAACAAACTACAAAGCGGTATACCACACAAAAAACACTGCAAAAACGATTCAAAGAAATTAGTTTGCATGTTTGTTTGTTTAAGGGGTTTTGTTTTGGCTCGCAAGCCTTACGCTCCAACAGTCACAAATGGGAAACTGCAATATTATACATTTGCACCCAAATAACTCTAAGAATTATAATTTATTACGATTACGTTATTGACACATCCTTTCCATACAACAACTGTTTCTATGATGATAAGAATAGTTTTTATATTTTTCCTTTACAAGAATGAACAAATAATTGAATACACGTAGAGATATCTAAGCAGAATGCCGTACATTTGTTTCTAATTAAAATTTCTGAGCATGGGTATCTAAGATTTGAAAATTGTCCGCGTTATTATTAATTTCAACAATACATTGAGGTCCGATTAATTATGAATAATTACCAAACTTACGCTATTAATGATGAGACCGTAATTGGAGCTGTTAAATACAACGCACGTCAGATGGCTTGGTTTGATGGGAACACACCTTTTCCAAGCTGAAATTAACATTATGATGCTAATAATTTATAACATTGTTTACAATAGCCACTGCTTTGATCCTGCCGAACATCCGCTGAAGTTAAGTCTTTATTATTGAGAGGCCATTTAATTTTAGGGGGATGGGTTCAAAGGCACGTGTTTTGAAACGTGATTTTTTGCTGACTTTCTGATATAAAGGACACTGTGCCATTCCTTTTCTTACTTTAAATAATTCGCATCAGTTATACTGTAGCATCTTGTATTTCAACAAGAGGCACTATTTCCTCATTATAAGACAGCAAAGTGTGGCGTTTTATAGAAGGTTTTCAGCCACCGGAAAAAAGCAAAAGTTGAATGAAAATGACATACAAGATAGGAATAATTCTTATGATATGGAAAAGTATAATCAATCGTTTCAGAAGACATGGACAAAAGACAGGAAATGGCTGAAATATGATGAGGAAAAGAAGGTTATACGGTGTAACTGGTGTACAGAATTCGCAAAAACAAACACAGAGAAAACATCCAGTTTTGTTGCGGGTTGTTCGAACTTTAAAACTGAATCTGCAAACGTACATGAAAATCTTATTGATGTCAGATACGGCACTCTCGCCAAACATAATTCTCACAATTTCTCGGCATGCAGATAAGATTATGGTTTCGGCGAGGGTATGCGATTTCATTTTCTTTGCAATGATCTCTGCGACAGCATAACTAGCTTCTTGAGCTTTGTCACTTATCTTGAACTTTTTCTCGAATGTAGCGGTTTGGTTTTTATTCAAGCTTAGTGCCCTCTCGAAGTACACCACATTCTTGTGCGCTACATCCGAATGTTTAGTTGTTAAGTGTCGCTTCAATTTAGCTGGTGCCATGGCACTATACGCAAGCTTTTCTCCGCAGACAAAAAAGAGAGGTAAGGGGCAGTCTGGGTCTCCTGCCCAAATGAATCCCATAGCTAAATAATTGTCACTGTACTGACGAACTTTAAGATTCCGATCGACAACGTCAATTTTTGACACGGTCGGCTCACATGACGCGGTACAAGCTGTAGCTACAGTCGACTGCTCCTGAGTTTTAGTTTGGTCGTCAGCTGTGGCATCGTCTAATTTAGTCTTCTTAATTAATCGATCCATGATCGCGCAAAAACAATAGGGTTATGAAATTAATTCAAACGCTAAACGCTCATTAGGACAACAACGGAAACAGTAATTACGTGGATAAACAACGACTAATTACCGCACAGTTCCAGTACTGCCGGACTTGGTCCCTGGCGATTTCGGCCGTTATTTTTATATTTTTTACTGGCCAGCGGCGGAACCCCTGGCTGGCGCTCATGGAACCCTTAGGTTCCGCGGAACCCCGGTTGAAAAACACTGCCCTATAGTAATTTCAGCATATTGCAGACAATGAATGTTCTCAGATTAACAGACTCTACTATACACTGTAGTAATATTAGCACAGTGCAAGCATTGTATGTTCTCTGTTTAATGGACTGTACTAGACCCTATAGTAATGTCAGCATATTCCAAACAATGACTGTCCTAAGGTTAACAGACTCTACAATACATTGTAGTAATGTGAGCACATTGCAAGCATTGTATGTTCTCTGTTTTATGGACTGGACTAGACCCTATAGTAATGTCAGCATATTGCAGACAATTAATGTTTTCAGTGTTATGGACTCTACTGTATACTATAGTAATGTATGCATATTGCAAACATTGAATGTTCTGAGTATTACAGACACAAATAGACACTGAAATAATGTCAGTCCCTGCCAACACTGAATCTTTGCAGTGTTACAGACATTAATAGACATTGAAATAATGTCAGTACCTTGCCAACGCTGATTCTTCTCAGTGTTACTACTGATGTCAGCAAATTGCAAACATTAAATGATATAGACTCTACACTTTAGTAACAATAATACATCACATGGAGCTTGACCAAATTTATTCTTTTTTAACTAAAGTAGTATAGTTCCTGCATTGAAGAGTAATAATATGTTGAATACCCACTGAATTGAGGATACAAATATCTTCGAAAAAGACGTTAGACCATTACTGCAGGAAGTAATGAGATGACAAATAAATTATGAAGTTATCCGAAAAAAATCGAAACGAAGGACAAATCCAAACTTTCACCTTTTATTCTGGAGTCAGGTTTTGTGCTTGTACTTATAGTTTTACATAAAGTTTTTGAAATCACAAAAAGGGTGATACACTATTTTATCAGAAATAGGTTAATTCTACTACACTAGCTTGGATATTACGAATGTAATTTTGTTACTTCATCAGGTTTTAGAGATTACAGAATATGTGTTGCTCTGTAACATTTGAAATAGAATAATATTACTACAAGAATTTGGGAATGAAAAATGTAGTATTGATACTACATCTGGATTTAGAAATCACAAAATCAGTGCTGCAGGGTAATGTTATTAATTGGGTTTGGGAATTAACAATGTAGAATTATTGCTAACACATTTACAAGAACAGCATGTTTTCACCTTACAGTTTATTATGCATCTTCATTATCAAATCTAATACTGTGTCCACACAATTTTAAAATTTTCATAAAAAAAACAAGCAAGGAATTCCTTTTCTTACTCTAGAAGCCATTATTTCCTGCTTGTTTATGATGAGATGCGAAATCCTGAGTATCTTCAACAAAACCAAACGAGACAAGATCAATGATAGGTTTATCCAATATCATGAAATCTATACATTTGTTATATTTAGCCTTATTTAGAAAGAGGAACAAACCACTAGCAAAGGTTAGTTACGACTGACTGCGAAAAACCAGAATTAGCGTGTGAATGTATTTTTATGTATATTCAATTCGTACTGTGTGTTGGTTTTTGTCCATGATTACATGATGTGTATGGTTAATGCACTGTGATATATATAATTTGTTTTGTGAGATTGACCTTTATTAATAATTGAGAGTAGGAACTTGGGCTTAAAGGAGACTAGAAATGAAAATTTTTATTTTATAAATGTAATTCTTTACAAATTCTAATTCCAATATAATGTTTATAATGTGTGCGACCGTACTGCCAATTTTGAGATATTGGCATATCTTCTAGGCGCTGAGTTTCCGTGACCTCGTATGCATATTTTCCGCGCCTATTCGGTTACTTTCGGAAAGTGACGTCATACTAGCGACTCCAGCATCCAGACCTACAGTTGCAAGGTTCATTTCAGATAAGAGTACCATGCCGTTTTGCGCTGCTTACGGGTGTAATAGCATACATAGAAAAGGCTGTGGAGTTCATTTTTTTTTTCCGAAAGATAAAGGCATAACAAAAGTATGAACACATTATTGCAAGCGAGTTGATTTCAAAGCAACACCATATAGCACACTGTGCTCCTTACATTTTTCAAAGGAATGTTACGAAAGGGATCCTGAGAAAATGGCTTCACTTGGATACGCAAATGCTAGGCCAAGATTAAAAACTGATGCTGTTCCAGATTTACCTTCGGATATTTTAAATCCTGGGAAAAGCGTTAAACGTGTGGGTTACGAAAAGAGGAAGAAATCTGAGGTAAGTGACAACAAAATGCAAACCAGACATGTATATACTAAATATAGCATCAGATTTGACCATACGCTAACTGTATAATACGATAGTACATGTAAAATACACTGTAACTGAATCAGATGACGGACGCTTTTTAATGTTTACATTACGTTCTGAGATCTGCTTTGCCGACTTTTTTCTTTCTGTTTGTTTGAAGAATCAATGTTTATGTTACGACCGATGAAAACCGTTCTCAAAGTCTTTTACACCTCCCTGGTAATGTATATGTTTCACACACATGACGGTCTCCGTTTTCGTCTCTTCGTCCAGGATGCAATATTATCTCTCACTATTTCATTGCTGGATGTACATTTTTTTAGATATTATCTGTATTTGTGTGTGTGTTGGGTGTAGGTAATAATAATAATAATAATAATAATAATAATAATAATAATAATAATAATAATAACTTTGTATATAGCGCATAATCTGTAGAAGCTATAAGTGCTTTACAACATCTATTTTTGATATGACTACAGTAAATAAAAAACATGATTTGTAACACATTTGTTTTAAAATTAAAAAATATGATTGAACCTCATGCTTCTTTTATGAACATATTGCACGGTGATAAATTTTGACTTTTAACATTTTACATCATCACCTAATCATTATCATATTTTTACACCGCACACAGTGTTTAAGTATTTATTTTAAAATGACATTGCTTATTAAATTCCAAATTATGAAATTTGTACCATTGTAGTTTTCTACTTTCAGGTTTTGAATACATTGCTAACAGACAATAGTGGGGAAGCTAAACATAATTTAAAACCGAGTGCCACAGAGAGTCATGAGCATATCTTGGAAGCAAATTCAGCAGAATATGCAACTCAGATCTGGTCTCCGCCATTAGAAAAACAAACAGGTGTTAATATTCAATGCCAAACCAATTTTAAATCACTATTAAATTTTAGAAATAGGCGTGTGCAGGCTAGGCCCGATGTAAAGTCTAAAGGCACACAAGCAGTGACACGCGTATCAAATTTTTGAAGCCATACTAGTAATCCAGTCTTGTCAGGGTGTGCGCATGTATTTGAAGAGAGAGAGAGAGAGAATAAAAAGGTGAATAAATTATATACACACAAAGCCTAATACCCGATTTACAGTTTTATTTGTAATTAATTATTAAATAGTCATGTACTTGAATCCAACATAATTTGACAGAGGATCAGGATAAGTGTCCCGTATCTTGCAGACCACACAAGATGGAAGTATTCTTCTATTTCCCTTTCCAAGGTGATGCCAGATCCAACTCACAAATTGGTGATATGCTACATATCTGTATGTCCTGGGAAAGAAGAAAAAAGTCTAACATTGTTGTTACTCAAAACATAAATTTCATCAGCTATAATCTTCAATAAAAATGCTTACATTAAGTATGAACACAAATTTTATTTTTGTCAACCGTAATTAATAAAAAGGACTTTACCTTTGAATTTGTGTACTTTTAAAAAAAATAGATTTTCCAACACAGTATATTTTAAAATAGAAACATAAGAAAATAGACATTGACATGTAACTCAGCCGTACAAGTTCTCCTCGATTTGATATTGTATTTTTCCCATTTTCTATTTTCCTATAGCAGTCTTCATCTAGTCCTTTTTTATTTCTATCCTACCTTTATAAATTTCTCTCCTTTATATTCAGAAATGAACAGCAGAGAGGGAGTACTTGTACATTTTTGGTCCTAGAATAAATACAGAGTTCCTATGAAAGAGATCATTCTCTATAGCTCTAATTCTAATACTTGGATTCATATCTAGAAGCTTCAACTAAAACACTAGTGTAGATACAAATGGCAGGGACTTATTCATTGGTTCATTGTCATCCAAAAGACCATCTTGATCAACCATTGTAATGATTCCAAGCTCCACACAGTACCTGTTTAAACATGTAGCTTGGAATGCATCATGCTCTGTGATGCATGCAATGCCTGCTTCATCCATCTTGGCACTTATGATGGGCACTTCAGCACAACACAAACACTAATCTTCAGAAGGCATGGCCTTGCAATGATCACAATCGCACCTGCACAATGAAGCAAACATCCATGCATGAGATTGGTACAAAATTATAATTTGCTTTAGAATAAAACAGCAAGCTGCTTATCTTAAGGTGATATTCTCTCTCTCTCTCTGACCTACACACATTAGGTATACAAATATACACATTGCTTAAAGTAAAATCTGGTCACACTACCTGTGCATGCACCGATGCACTCAATCACATACATGCATTGCATATAAATGCAGATGCACTCAGTCACATACATTCATTACCTATGAATGCAGATGCACATACATGTAAAACAGGACTAAGCTGGCAATAATAATGTGAGTCAATATACTGATATGTATTATACACTAATCTTTGATTATCTTGTCTAGTTTTTTCTACTTGATTTAAACCGTAATATTTCATTACACATGTATAAAGTGTACAATCAAAGAATAACATGCCTTTTTGTTTATTAATACATAATTGGGGGAGGTAGGCAAACAATCAGGTGGGGGTTGTGTTAGTCAAGGACGCATGCATATGTAAACATTGTCAAAGCAAATGGTATAGTGTTATTAATGACCCATATTAAAACAATATACATGTATGTCCTTGACAAGGAAATGTTGTGGTTATCATGCAGTGATGCAAGGGTCAGGATATATTGCCATATTGTATGGCTTTTTATTAAAGATAGGCGGGGTAAAATTTGTTGGTGGTACAGTTGAGCTGATGCATTGTCTTTCAAAAGACAGATCCCGAATAACATCATCAGTGGCTTTACTTGTGATTTGATGGCAGATTTAGTGTTCATTAGTGTGTGGAAGTTCTCATTGAATCTCAAGATAATGTTACAAACATACCTAAACAGAATTCTTGTGAATGTCTAAATATGGTATTGTTCTTCTTGGATCTTGCTACTATGGGCTTGCCCTAATTAAAATTATTACACGGTAGCATAACGGTACTATTATTAGACGACAAATAGGCGTTACATGTACAATACGATAATGGTAGATACAAACCAATTAGTGTGCGTCGTTCTTTCTCCAATTCTGTCAGTGTTTTCTTGAAGATCACTTGAAGATTGAGACTGCATAGAATTCTCATCATCATCAATGCTAACAATAGGACAGTCATGCCTAAGTGGCTCAAATTGGTACGGCTTGATGTCTGCCTCACTAGCCATGTTTATGTTTGTATACGAGGACTCGCTAGTATGACGTCACAAAACCACGTGATCTGTCATCTCATTAAAACTCGGAAATACACGGCAATTTACGGAATCTTGGTATCTTCTTCGCAATATAATCAATATCCGCACACGATATTTTTTTATAAACATTATATTGGAATTAGAATTTTTAAAGAATTACATTTATAAAAAAAAAAATTCATTTTTAGTCTCCTTTAACTGACTAATGTCTTTTTAACAAACATTATATTACATAACTAATATTTGCATAAGATTTCAGATTATATATCAAGATTAATATTATTTGTGGGTAAACATATTTAATTGGATCAGGATAGTTGTATTCCCCTTGGGAAAAATCTGGTCTACCGACTTTGTTTACAACTTAGAATGTTCTGGAAATGAATTTCATGAAAAATTACCCTCATCCTAGTTCTGTTATTGTGTCTTGTCTTGTTTTTTTTATGTGTTAGTGATAATCAAAATATACTCTGCTCCAGTGGCGTAAGAAGTTAGAGCATCCACCTCGGATGTGGGAGGTCACAGGTTCGAAATCTGACCAAGTCATACCAAACACTTAAAAAAATGGTTCTAGCAGCTGCCTCGCTTGTTGTTCAGCATTATGAGGTTAGTTTTAGGACTGGTCGGCCTGGTGTCAGGATAATGTGACAGGGTCGGACATAATGACATATGTCTTCGGCACGATGACCCAGTGCCAGACATCATTTTGAATTGCCACACTGCAGACATCATTGCGATATGACTCAGATTGTAAAAGCTACGTTAAAAATCCACAACACACACACTTTTTCCTATCATAATATCTAAAGTGGAATCAGTCTTTTAGTCATGTTCAGTTTAAATTTAACAGGATTTGTTTATTTAAATTATTCACTGTAATTACAAATTGCTCAATAATACTTTCAGGCTAGATCACCATTTTGAGATTATTGTGAATTCATTAACAGACATTTTAGATTTTATCATTATGATTCATCAAGACTGTTTGCAATTCAACACTATTTCAGGCTATTGGTGCGTCAGCACTTTCAAAGATGGAATTCATTTAAAACAACACTGGAATTCATTTAGAATACTTTATATCTTTGGACTTGTGATAGAACTTTTAGTACTATTTGAGATTTAATTCACAATAATGTAATTTCTTTTTCAATTTTCATTTTGTATTCATGGGAAATCAATTATTTGTGGAATTTTACTAAACTTGTTGGCTTTTACTCTTTATTGTTACTTAGCTTAAAACCATAGAGAAGCAAGATGTGAAAACTAAATTGGTAAAAGTAATGGACAAATGCATGAACATTATCACCACATTGTCCACTCTACCTCATCGTTGGCACATAAGAAACAAAAGATGATTAGTAAGTTGCTGACCAAAACTGTCAAGCCAGGTAAACAGCTGAGGAGATGGAAAACAAATAGCACAGCTGCTTTATTTACCTCTAACAAACAGTCTTAGTTTGTTGGAGTCAACCTTTAGGCTCGGTATGATATTGTAGACCTGACAGAAGACTGTCTGGTTGTGGTCTGCATTACTAGGAGTAAATGTTATATTGGATCCACTGCCTTTCAACTGGGATCCTATGTACCAGTCAACAGTGGGAGCTGGTCGACTGGTTCCTGTCACACAGGCCAAGTTTACTGGTTCCCCAGAGGTCACATACAGAGAGTCGGTAATATTCTGGTTGTTCTGTTGTAACAATGCTTCAGTAACTCTCACTGTAATAATAAAAAATGACATTTCAGACTTAAAACAATATTAGTTTGTATAATATCTTGGAGTAAATGTTAAGAATAATTCAGCAATTAATTTTTAACTAGCATAATTAAAAAATGATAAAGAAATTATTGATAAAAAAATTGTTTCTAAAATAACTCCACTGCTTTGTCAAAAAGTAATGCAGTGAAAAATAAAAACAAAAAGGTATTGTCTGTAATGTGTAGTTAGCACATCAAAATTTGTAAAGTGACCCTGTTCAATTTTTTTAAAAGTGCAAATGGTTGATAATTGTAGAACATGCTAATATATCTTTAGATTTAAAATGTTTATGAATGCAAACTAATCAACAAATAAAAGTTTGATTTGTGTACATATTGAAAATAATGCACCTCAATTAAAATTTAGTTACAAACCAACTTAAAGAGAATAATAATTAAAAATTATTTAAAATAAAATTTCTTACAAACTTTTTCAACACGTTTAGAAATTTGATATCTCAAATACTATAGAAAACACTGTCATTCAATTTTTCAATATAACACTGAAAGCAAGCAAACTGCCTTGGGGATGTTTAACATATTAAAACGTTTTTATCACAAGGAATAAAATCAAAGATCCTCAATTATCTACATGTGCCACAGAATTAGACGTGTCCAATAAGTAGGCTGACATGACCAGTTGTCAACTTTGCATGTCAAACGTTTGACATATGGTGCCAATAATTATCTGCTGCAAATAACATCCTAGCTGTTTCCCTAATTATTTGATCATCACCACTACAATTATACATTTCATATTTATTAAATGTAAGTAGTGATTACTCTCTTTAACACAAAACAATGTGGGTTTTACAGGCTTCAATAAACAAGTACAATCAGAAGGCAACATAGCTCTAATGAACAAAAATGATGGTCAGCAACATTCAATCAAATCATTCCACCATACAAGGAAATTCTAACTTTCTAGGCAGTTACTTTCTTTATAATAAATAATTTGCATAAGTAAACACTGCTTAAAAGCATATGTTGCTTTATGCATCACAATTAACTTGGCAATTTGCATTGTAATTAACCAAACATTTAGAAAATTAATGATTCATCATATATATGTCAGTGACCAAGTTTTGGAATGCTGGCATACACTCAGGAGGTACATAATCCTCTCAGTATGACTGTTTTAGAAACTGTTCTAATAGCATATTTAAATCACGTGGATGCAAGAAATGTAGGTCACATGCATCTACTTTTGATGGGATGATCTAATACCACCTTTTATGATTCATAGACAAGGCAACATGAGCGTAAACTTGAAGTTGTATGGCACACTGACCATATAACGCATTTTCCGGCCTATATGTCGATGTAGAGTATAAGTCGAATTCACTAATTTTGTCAATTTTCCATCCTTCGTCCATATATAAGTCTATTCGGAGTATAAGGCAAGGCCAGGTCAATAACCTGGCTTCGTATTTTACACTAGTAACTTCCGGTTTCATGAATATTAATGGTATCAATGTATGATATTCCATATTACCAGCAATCGTGAAATTGCATCACTGGTGCTAACATGCTTGTGATTTTACTCCTGTACAAGGCACTGCTATATTCTGTTGTCAACTGGCACAGCTGAATAAACGTCCATGCTTGTTTTAATTATAATATCCATTGCAACAAGAGCCACATGGCTGTGCATGCTATGTACATGTTAATTAAAGGTCTAAGGCACAATGACCATATTCCCAAAGGAAAACAAGTCAAAGCAACAAGAGATTTAGATCACTGAGGCATACTTATTTATATATGACAATTTTATTCCTTGCAAACTGGATTGAAGCACTCAACTAGACCATACAAAAAATTTCTCCTCAGCAAGCAATCAAAAGGCTGACCTCATTTAGATATTATTATTATTATTATTATTATTATTATTATTATTATTATTATTATTATTGTCCTCATCTTCTTCTCTCAAATGAGTTTGCAATGCGTTTCGTGTATTGTGGATGTTATTACAGAATATCAGGAAAGAAATGATATCAACTAACATCTACAGACACAATCATTTTAGAGCCGTATCAGCTATTAAGTTTGGCTTGCACTGGCAAAATTTCCGGCAAAGTAGAGGCCACTTAAAACTTGTGAGACATGATACTATATTAAACTGCACTCTGCATTTCACCTTATTTCATGCTCAGGAAGACGAGTACTCACTTGAAGTTGTAACATTCATTTCACAAAACCAATAAGGATAAACATTCACACTTTATTTTGTTCTTATAATCACATGATGCAAGAGTAGCTGAGAAAAAAGTTTAATTTGTGAAACGTTTCCAAGATTGTACAAATATTCCATCAACCTGTTGTCTCATTTGTCTCTGTACCAACACAACTTTGAACAATTACAATGATGATCCAGTTTCTGACAGAACTGCTATTAGAAGACTTACCTTATAAAGCAGAAGAAAAAAGTGAAGCTAAATATGAGCAGTAGAAAGATAATACACATGCTTTTCATTTACCTCTGACAAATAGCCTTGGTTTGTCGGAAGAAATATTTTGGCTTGCATTGAGATTGTAGGCCTGGCAGAAGATGCTCTGGTCATGATCAGCATTACTAGGTATGAAAGTGAGACTGGTTCCACTTCCTTTCCACTGGGATCCTATTTACCAGTCTATTTTGGGAGCTGGTCGACTGGTTCCTGTCACACAGGTCAAGTTCGTTGATTTCCCAGAGTTCACAGTGAAAGGGTCTGTGATATTCTGGTTGCTCTGTTGCAAAACTACCTCAGAAACTCTCACTGTATTAATACATAAACTGTATTTTAATTTACTGAAAATGTTACAATTCAAAATATACACCTCTCATTCAATAACTTGTGCACAACATGGTCCAAAAACACAGACCACTCTATAAGTGATGGCTCGAGTTACCAAGGGAAATCCGAAAAATAAGAAGTGATGCCATCCCTGCAGGATATCAAGAAAACCATTGGGTGAGGGGGAACTGGGCTGAATAGTCATTTTATAATCACTTTGAGAATAATTGTCAATAAAGTGCTTTTTCTAATGAAGTTGTTTGTTATTCTGAATAAATTACATTTATTTTCAAGATGCTCAAAATCATTAGCGTATTATGTCACTGAATTTTCTTGTTGTTCATTTGTTAGTTTCTTTGCTTATTATGGTATAACTGCAAGTGATGCAGGGAATCTTAAAAGCAGGGATTACGGCTATCTGTTGATACATCATGCAACAAGATCCCTTTTTTGAAAAACTAGCGATATTTATTTCGTAAAACAACTGTCTATATAGGAATAATTTTTTAAAATAATTCAATAGTAAAATATTGATGTCATGATTTGAGTGCAAGAAATAATGAAACTTCTCATCCTTGAGGATATCTCTAATTGCCAATTCAGTAATTCTCTGAAACTCGCTTCTCCACAATGATCCGTACTTGTGAAACAAAGTTTTTATTTCACAAAATATTAATTTTGCTTGGTTGCCTTGGTATCTTTGATCACATTGATGACTGAGCAGCTAAATTTTAAGGTGGTCTAATTATATTACGTACCCAACAATAATTTTAACAGTGTTCAACTTTTCAAATTGAAATGAGTTCAAACAACATACACCATCCCCTCGATAACTCGCGCCTTGATAACTTGCACACCCGCTTATAATGCGGGTTGGCAGTGGATCCCATTTTTTAAACCAGAAAATACCCCAAAATTTATCCTTATTTGTTGAACTTTAAGAAAATCGCAATTAAAATTGGTACTGAAAATTTGTATATATCGCTCGTTTTATTGTCGAAAACGGTAAGTAGGACATGGAATGTTTAATAAACATTATAAAATACCAACTAATGAAAAGAAGTCATATGATTTGTTACATTTTCTTTCCAAACGACATTCTAAGTACACCATAAGTACCGATATTCAAGGAAATTTTGATCAATGAAAATGTCACTTACACCTGGTGGAGGCAGTACTTTAATAAATAAATATAAATTAAATAATTTTTGTCATTTGAAATTTGTGTTCTAGTTCTATGTTTTAGTTCAAGTGTAATCATCATAAATGCAATGTCTTCTTGTGATAAAACATAAAATGTGTCAATCAACCATAACATATGTGTCCACCAGCGTTTCTCTGAGAACCAAAGTGCCGACCGTGTTGTGATATCTGACTAGCGGCAGTATTTGTTGTATTGTTACACTGAATTAAATGATGGCCTCCATTGTTTTATCAAGTTAATTACCTCTTTTGAATCAAATGAAGGAGATGGAATATTTTTTTTTAAAGTTATATAAATCCTACATGAAAGCAATCCCGGTTGTATGTGTATGTCGGGTAACTCATTTATGTTGATTAATTGAATACTATTATAAATTTATTCTGTTGTGTATGTAATCTAATTAAACTACCTTAAATGAACATACTCAATAATAACTGTGATTAAAGATAGCAAGGCAACCAAGCGAAATGAATACTTCGTAAAATAACAACCTTTGTATCACGGATACGGACCATTGTAGGGAAAGCAAGTTTCAGAGAATTCCTGAATTTGCACGCAAACATATCCTTAAGAATGATAAGAAGTTTCAATATCACTTGAAATGAAATCATGGCAGCAATATTTTACTATCAGAACAATACAAAAATTGAGCATGGAGGTAGGCAATTGTCTTACAAAATAGGAGTCTTGTTTGGTAGTTTATCAACAGTTAGTCTGGTTCCTTGATTTTTTCGTAAATCCCTCAGTTAATTTGCGCCTTCGCTTATAGTGCGGTCTATGCTTTTGGACGCCGTTTTGCGCGAGTTATTGAGGGAGAGGTGTACGACCTGGGCCCTATATGTCGGATTTGCATGGCTTTTAACTGTTAATTCAACATCCTTTATTTGACATAAAAGACACAATTAACATGATCATACAAAGGAGAACAGCTTTTAATTCGGTGCAACAATACAACAAAAACTTCTGCAAGTCCAATATCAAAACATGGTCAGCACTTAATTGGGTTCTCAGAGAAACATTCACAGACATAGCTGTTATGGTAGATTGCAACATTTTACATTTGAATACAAGAGGACACATTGCATTTATAATGATTACACTTTAACATATCCTAAGATAGAAGTAAAACACAAATTTCACTTTATAAAAAACTTATTTAATTGGTTTTTATTTATTAAAGTACTGCCTACAGTGGGCATAAATTACATTTTCATTGATCAAAGTTTTGTTAAAATATAGTAATTTACAGGGTACTAAGAATGTTGTTTGGAAAGAAAATATACCAAAATGTATGAATTCCTATTAAAAGTTTATAATTTCGTAATGTTTATTAAAATTCGGGTCCTAAATATTGTTTTCAATGATAAAATGAGCGATATATGAAAGTTTCAATTACCAATTTTGATTGTGATCATCTTCAAATTCAACAAATAGGGTTAACTTTCTTGGTAATTTCTAGTAAAAAGTGGGATCCATGCCTGACCCTGCATTATAAGCGGGTTCACGAGTTACCAGGACATGAGTTATTGAGGGAGTGGTATATCTTGGAAAAGCTTTTAATACATGTTTTAAACAATTCTCATAATATCAGGCAATATAACATTTGTGGATGCCCTAGAACAGGAACAAAAATGTTTGTCAATCCTTACTAGCATCAGAGGTCTCGGAAAGGCTTAATCATGCATATATTGACACAAATTGTGTATCTGGGAAGAAGCCAATCACTTAAACAGGAGTCCTCCATACACAAGCAGTAGCTGGGCAGCATTATTCAAAGATTTGCCAGTCCTGCCTCAACCACCGGCTGAGTGGGAAAATATTGATCAATTGACCAATTTGGCTTTGCTGATATTTACAATGACAGAATTCAGTGGTTGAAAGACCACCATATGTGCATATTGTCATTACAGAATTGTTTGCAGATGATGCAACCTTGTATACATCTAGTTCTGATACTGCAGTTATCCAAACAAGATTAAACTCAGACCTTATTAGAGTCAAAAACTGGGCACAACAAAATAGGATGGTAATTAATGAAGGTAAAACAAAATGTATGATTCTGGTGACGACACAAAAGCTACACAAGTCAGGGAACCCAAAACTATCGCTTGCAATAAATAATCATCCATTAGAAAATGTCAATCATGAAAGGCTTGTAGGTGTGTCCATAGATAATAATTTATTATGGAATGACCATATTGATAAGCTTTGTAAAACATTGTCATCCAAAATTGCCCTTCTCAGGAGAATAAAAATATATTTACCTATGGAAACTCGCAATCTATACTACAAGACGTATATTCTTCCAACAATGGATTACTGTTCTAATGTATGGGGAAACTGTGCTAAATCTGAGCTTGACAGGATTTATAAACTCCAGAAACGAGCAGCACTTGTAATTTTAGATACATCTGTTGACCATCCCTCAAAAGCATTATTTACAGAACTCAAATGGTTCACAATATATGACAGGATAGATTTTCACAAGGCAATTGTTTTATATAAATGTCTACATGGAACTGCACCAGAGTATCTTCAGGACTTATTCAGGCCTTTTTCAACACAATACCAGTTGAGATCAATCTCACATGGAAACCTTCTAGTACCAAAACCAAGAACAGAGCAATTCAAAAAGAGTTTTCAATACTCTGGTACAGTTCTGTGGAATAAGCTTCCATTACATGTAAAATCGGCTGAAAATATTAGAGTATTTAAGAAGAGATATCAGGAGCATGCATGTGTTTCTAACAGATAATGGAATTAAGTATTTTAATACGAAACATGCTAATATAGTCACTAATTATTGCTTCTTCACACAATGTGCATTTGTTATACTTTCATTAAGAGGGCCTCAAGGGAGAATAGTCCTTGACTAATGAGTCACCCTCTATAAATAAAGCATTATTATTATTATTATTATTATTATTATTATTATTATTATTATTATTATTATTATAAGACTACATGATAAGAATATGATGCAATAGCTGGGTGCCACGTTCAAAGATTTAGACTAGGAGCTGATTGGTGGAAAAATGTGCTGATATTTACAATAACTGAATTCAGAGGCAGAAAGATCCAGAGATGTACATGTGATCATTATAAGAGTATATCAAATTAATAACTTTAGCTTTTATTATTGTGTAGCCTAATAAGTAGTGCATGTGACTTCAAAATCATGACATGCCGAGACTTTGAAAAAATTTGCAAATTTAAAAAAGTAATTTGTGGTTAAATGGCAAATTTACAAAGAATGTAATGAGATTCAGGAAAGTGCTAAAGTTGCTACAACTAAGAGTTATGATGGCTAGCTTTGTGTTTGGAGAAAGACCTCTTACTTGTACTGACAAAATCCAGTCTCACGCTAATGGATAAACAAGAGCGATATGTCAGTGATGTAAAAGAAATTGGAAAATTAAACTCAATGGTAAGCACTGGTTCTTTTTATCTGGACATTTAGCCACTTCAGGTATACCCAATATGCTTCTGGGAGGGGACTGCAACTTTTGCTGGTGGGACTGCTATTATTACAAAATTAGGAGCCCTGGACACCTAGTTTGAAAAATCGTAGCAAGACCTCTGTATCTTGTTGTAGATTAAATAATACTGACAATAACAAAAGCAGCGGTGATCACAACATTTCTTTATGAGCAATTACTTCATCAAATAAATGGTTAGAGATATTTTCCAAATATTCTTACTATGACTGACACGAGATGAAAATTATTTACCTCAGTTAATTAAAACTATGTAAGTGAAAGCATACAATCTTTACCTTATTTTTAAGTGATCAAGCAAACCATTGTCATTGCATAGTTGCAATTAAAATAACCAATTCTCTTCAACTTGTTACACTAATGTACCTATCTCTAGTTCCTTGTATATTTAATTATTAAAATAAAAATTATTAATTCATTTGTTTCACTCATTCACTCAACATACTTCATAGAAACAATACCTTCAAATACAAAGTATAATGTTTTGATGAATTCTCCTGTGATCAGCAATCAAAGGAAAATATATGAAAGACGTCTTTAGAATTAATCCATATATTTTTTTCCTACCAGCAAATTGAACTGTCCTAGAAGATATGGTAGTGATGTTCTTGGAGGGATCGATGTACCCTATTCTACAAGCAAAGGTGACTGTCTTGTCACTGTTGTCAATCCATGTGGTGTTCTGTGCAATATTCAGGCTACTGGTGTAGTTCATCTCTGATGATGCACATTGTACCTCTGTCACTGAAGGGAAAGCTGCTGTATAGGCCTCATATGTGGAAGATGTTGGTTGAGTCTGTTATGTTATAAATGATACTGAACATGATATAAATGAATGATATTTCACAGCTGAAATTGAAATGATTTTCTGACACAAGACCTTTGAAAAATGTCATACCTATTGAAAAAAGTAAACTAGACATGATATTTCCCCACGTGTAATAAGATGAAGCATGGTGAAATTTATACATGGTGTACCATTAAATGATTTATATTGTGAACCAATTTCATTTGCTGTTCAATATAGTATAGTATAATATAGTATAGTATAATATAGTATAGTATAATATAGTATAGTAAATATGTGATGATATGAATTTCCAAATTCATCACCACAAGCACATTATAGATTATCTCTCAAATTATTAGAATAAAAATCATTATGTACATCACTACACTTATTTATATTTCTACTATGCAGAATGAATAATTTCATCTTACCAACCAAAAAATGGATAGCCACTTGTGTTTGTCTTAGTCTCACTTCTCCTTTTGAAGATTGAATTGTTACTTTGAACTTTTACTGAATCTGGTAGCGAGTTCAAAATAGGAATAAAGGAGTGAAGAAATTGGTTTCTGCTTATGTCGAATCCGGCATTAATTTGATTACAATTATTCCTATTTCCTTGATTATAAGTAGTTGTCTCACCAACCAGTGTAGGCGGAAGGTCCGAAAGATAAGAAGGAGACTCGATATGAATGTAAATACCAGTAATATCTTAGTTTATGAAACTTTCTCCTGTCTAGCAAGGAAGACCAACCAGTTTCTTGATAAATCTTATAACACGAGACACCTATAGTAACTCCAGTTACATTTCTTCCTGTTTCTAATTGAAATATTTTTAATTTGAGAGAGTCTTCAAAGAAACGGTCATCCCATATAACATCTGCATATCCTAGTAAATGGGGATGTATGTGGTTATATCCTTTCTAACGTCTTTTGTCTAAATTTATATATGTGTTTTCAGGTCAGTTATCATTTTTGAGGTTGATATAAATATATTATCAATATGTTTGGTCCAGTTTCCTAGACTACTGAAAGTTATGCCAAAATGGTTGTGGAACTCAAAACAAGATAAGATTTCACTTTTGAATTTTAGTTCAGCGAAAACCAGTTTTAGATCATGTAAGAATAGCACTGAGTCAGTTTTGTTTGAATTAAAGTCAACTTACCACTGCCTTAACCAATATTCAACCTTTTGTAAATCTATTCTGTTTCATAAATATCATCAGATAAATACGTCAGTGAGCTATCATCAGCAAAGAATAAATATTGTACTCAATAAGTTATCGTCCATATCACTAATATACACAATAAATAATAATGGACCTAAATCAAAGCCCTGTGGTATGCCAGCTGCAAAAATACTATTTGATTAGATATTTACAAAAACTGTATTGAGCCTAGTTGATAGGTACTCAGAGCACTAATCAATAAGAACACTATTGATGTCTTTGCACTTTAATTTATGTATTAAACCATTATGCCAAACCCAATCAAATGCTTAGAAACATCACAAATGACACACGTCATCTTTGTTATCAAGCACAGTAAATATACAATGGTACATATCATTGACTACAATTGCTGGGAAGAAAACCAGATTCGCATTTAAAAATAAGATCATTAAAGTGTAGGTAGTTATAGAAGATGTTATCGCTGTATGCTGAAATCCATTCACATCAATGCTCCTTAATGGAAGTATTAATGTTGAATACATTTACTTGACAATGTGTCACACAATTTTCCAATAATCCTTTGATTTTACACCAACAGAATCAACATTTTCCAAGTTATGAAATCATTTTTCCTTTGCTTTTATTTCTGGCTATTTACTTTGTTGTTAGATTTGTATATATTCCTAAAATAACTTGGATTGTTACTATAAAAATTGTGCTGGCATACCATTATTTATCCCTCATCCATAGTCTCTGTGAGAAATGGTATGCAATCTTAAGCAGACTTGATATATGATGTAGCTTCAGTTATTGAAGTAATTGTGTTGACAGTTATCAACAATAGGGTGATGAGTTAAGCAAATTACATGCAAGCTTGTTTTTGGTTTCCTATGCCTCAGGCAATTTTTTTTTAAATTACTGACAGCAGATGCTACAAATTTTATGCACATGTAATCAAACAAATTTCTCCATGCAGTTGAAGAGAAAAATGATGCAAACTAGACTAATCAGGAATATGACACCGTTAATCATAATATCGACCAATTATATTCCAGGTAGGATAAAGGTGGCTTGCATTTCACGTATGATTCACTTATAAGTAAAGCATACTTTGTTTATAGGTAAATATATGTTTAAGTAAAGTAAACTTCATTTACAAGCAAAATGCATATTTTGCATATTCATGTTTAGGTGAAATGCCTAATTTACATATACAATCCAAATCCTTCACATATAAGTATAAGTTACTTATATGTAACTCACATTTTTGTCTGTATGGGAGAGCAAGAATACTGTTTCTAATGAAACTGACAAATCAAGGACACAGACTGTATCCAAAAGCAACACATACAACACAGCAACAACTAAAAGTGTTTGACATCAGTAGGCTTTGCTCACCAGACATAAAGTGACAGTTGACCATCGAGATTTGAAATCGTTTTAATGCAGTAAACAGTGAGGATTGGGAAGACCATAACACAGTTGAAAGTACATGAACTAATATCAAAAAGCATACTCTGAAGCAGAAAAGAAAATCACTGGTTATAGAAAGAAAAAGGAAAAGAGATGCTTAGCATTAGAGAATAGCTGAAAAGTGAAATGCAAAAGACAAACTGCTGAGTGCTAAATCACCAAAGTTGATTGAAGGAACACATAATGAGTATAAGCTGAAGGATAAAGAAGTGAAACAGAGTGCCCGGAAGAACAAAATCACTTTTGTTGAGGAACTGGCAAATGAGGCAGGACATGGTATACTAGATTACAAAACAGCTCTGTGGATAAGGATCCAACCACTCCATGGTAGCTAAAGATAAACAGGGGATAGTGATAACAATGCAAAGGGAGCAGGCTGAGAGATGAGTCCATCACTCTCAAGAAGTACTACACCAGCCTGAACCTGATGAGCTGGCAGACCTGCCACCATTAGATGACATAATGTTAATGAAATCAGTATCAGACCACCTACTCAAGCAGAAGTCAAAGCAGCCACGAAAGCCATGAAGAGTGGCATGGCACCTGGCACTGATTCTCTGCAAGCAGAGTTGCTGAAAGCTGATATAACCACAGATGTAAATGTGCCGACTGACCTATTTAGAAAGATATGGGGAAATGACGTCATCCCACAGATGTAAAGGCCTCATCGTCAAGCTGTCAAAAAGTATGGTTACCTCAGCAATTGCAACAACTGGCGAGGGATAACACTCCTTTCCATCCCCAGCAAAGTCTTCTGCAGAAATCCTCTCCAAAGGATTGACACAGCCATTAAAGACACACTCAGATAAGAACAAGATGGGTTCTGCAAAGGATGAGGGGTCATAGATCAAATATTTCTTCTATGGAATGTCATTGAATAGTGTATAGAGTAGAATGTTATCCTTTAGGTCAACTTCATTGACTGCAAGAAGGCATCTGACAGTGTTCACCTTGAGTCAATGGAAATTATTAGAACATATGGTTTACCACCCAAGATAGTCAAATACACTGGGAAGTGTTACAAGCACTTCGAATGCAGCGTTATGCATAAAAACAATCTTACCAAGTTATACTTTGAAGTCTGGTCTTAGGCAAGGTTGCGTCCTCTCGCCCATTTTTTACTTTATCACCATTGAATGGACAATGCGCCAAAAAACATCTGACCATGCAAGAGGGATCCAGTGGTCACTCTTTTCACACCCTGAAGATCTGGACTTTGCTGATGATCAGGCTGTCATTTCATCAAGGTATTCTCAACTTCAAGAGAAAGCTGACCAACTCAGCAAGTACGCTAAACAGACTGACCTGCAGATCAATACAAAGAAAACAATGTGATGGGCATGAATGCCACATCTAAACCTCCAATTACAACTGATGGTGAGGTCTTCACCTACCTCGGTTGCCAAATCAGCAATGACAACAGTGCCAAAAAAGGACATTAAGGCTGGGTTAAAAAAAAAATGATGTGCTTTCACCAGGCTCCACCCAACATTGAAATTAAAATAATATAGCCTCAAGACAAACATTAGACTTTACAACAGCAATGTAAAGTTGGTACTGTTGTACGGCTCCAGGTGTTGAATAGTGAAGACAGACGTAAGCAGAGTAAATTCATTTCACAACAGCTGCCTCCTTAAAATCTGTAACATCTATTGGCCAAACAAGATCTCCAATGTTGACCTATATGAAATGATGAGATGTAAGAACATTTCCCTGGTGATAAGATGTGCTGGAGCATGCACGCAATGAGAATGTCCCAAGAATGGATACTCAATGTAGCACTCAGATAAAAACCAGCTAATAAGTGCAAATGCAGATGACCAAGAATAATATGGTAAAAGACAATGATAACCAGGCTACAGATGGGACTTTCCTAGGGTGAGGCACAAGACATACTCAGACCGACATAGATGGCGGAAGATATATGCAGCCTGATGTCACAGATGGGATGAAGAGGACTAACTAATTATAGTATCAAATTATTTAACAATTATCATCATGTGACCTTCAAATAAGCAGCATGCATCAACATATTTGAGAATTCCACTTTAGATAATAATTTGAGAACACTTTTTTTGTCCATTTAATTGTTTTCCAAGCAGCAGGTATCGAGTCCCCTATCAATGTTACATAAACATGATATCATTAACAACACCAATGGATGCTACATTTTCCTAACATAATCATTTTTTGAACAAAATTCTCCTGGTAGTTAGTCATTAGTGACGAGAGCCTTTAATTTACAAACACACCTGTAAAATAAAGCTCGCGAGTAGCAATTAACACCTACCTGCCATAAAAACTGTGACATGCATCATTCCTTGAAAATCTGACAAATGCTTGCTAAGAACCTGAAAGTCGATTAATCCCTCATAAGTGCAAATATTATGATTCTAATGCAAACAATAAGTTAAAATATAAGTATTTATTCTTTATTTGTCAAAACGTGCTTTAAACATATATGCCACACACCCACAGGCAAAAGTAAAATTATTGCTATCATAAGTTGCAAAAAAGTGTAATTTGGGCCTAAAAAGTGTAATTTATATATTACATGACAGAATTACAGCACATATGAAAAAGATACATTTTACTACTAACCTGATTCTGTAGATGGTAAAAATTCATGTCACAAAAGGCAAAATCCATATCAAAGAAACTTTTGAAGACACGCTTCTGTTTTGTTGGAAAGGGGTCATGTACAGTTAATATAAATAGCAAATAAAGTTATATTATGCTATTCTTACACAGCAGTCACCTTTTCAAGAATATTCTCAAATTCATATGAGTGAAATTATTATTAAAAAAGATGATAATAAATGATTAAAACAACTTTTTATTGCTTTATTTTTTAATGAACCAGAAGTGCATACGGTAATCCATATGCAGTTTAGCAGAAAACGTAATTTGGTGGAAAAAAGTGTAAAGATTACACCAAAAGCATAATGGCTGGCATGTATGTTTAAGTAGTAAATATTCTTATCACTACAGCTTCTGTGGGGGCGCTGAGTGGTCTAAAGCGCTCACCGTTATGGATCACTGCCATCTCACCTCTGCGTTGGTTCAAGTCTCAGATTAGGCCAGTGTGGATATGTGAGAAAGCTTGCTAGTAGCTTCTCGTGGGTCGGTGGTTGTTTCCGGGGTTTTCCCCATGTTCTTCCTCCACCATTTATCCTGGCCGCCATGTATAGCCCATCTATTGCTGAAAAATGGCATTAAATTCTATTACAACAACAACAGCTTCTGTGTGGAAAAAATATAAAAACGACCTTGACATTGACTAAAAGATGGAAAAGACACATAATAAATGAAAGAAACTGTAACCAGATATGCAAAAGAATGCACTAAATATATATATATATATATATATATATATATATATATATATATATATATATATATATATATATATATATAAACCAGGTATATATATACATATATATATATATATATATATATATATATATATATATATATATATATATATATATATATATATTGTGGCAGGATCGTATTGTATGAAGACACAATTCCATCCCTATGAATACATCACTAGCTAACCCTTGTGGACAAGAAGTGAAAATAAGGGAAGTCTAGCACTGCTGGCACAGCCAGCTGGTTTGCTCGGCCATTGGTCGGCCTGGAAGCTAGCAGTATAGAAGACGTTCCGACTACCACCGGTAATGGCCACTCCAAAGGCCTGGCTGGGCCAATAGATTTCTCACTAAAATCTCCATCATATAATGAGGAATGTCGCCAACATTATGGTTAGCCGACGGATCCGTTCCTAAGATCAATGTAAATCATAGTTGGCTGGTCCGATTCGACGAAAAGATCCCCATATTAGAATGAGACTGGACAGCAGGCGATGGTGCGGTTTTCATTTACATTAGTTCCAATGGATCCAGTGTGAACAGGTGCAATCAGCACAGGTGCTAACAGTATATAAGATGGTCCGGAAATCACTGGTACTGGCCATACCCAGAAAGGCCTGGCTGAACGGACAGATTTGTCACTGAAATCTCTGGCAGAGTAATGATAAGATGCTGACGGCATTGCTATATAGACTGATCTATCACTAAGATCCCTGTATTAACGATTTGGCTGCACCATTTCAACAAAAAGGTCGACATGATAGGATGCCTGGACTGCCAGTGTCAGATGGTCGGTTGACAGTGTCAGGATGGCCAGTAATGGTACGGCTGTACTAACCAATGGATCCAGAATGAACCCCATGCACCGGGACTTACAGGCTCATAGGCCATGCTCGGACATGCCAAGAGATTTACGCCTCGTGGGCTGCCTAAAATTGGGGAATACTCACCAAAGAATCGGTATCGCCAACAACGAAACATAGGTTGTCTTCCTTGATGTATCCCATCTTTCCTTCCTTTCAATGCCAAAAGTACGATCGCTTTGAACATGGTTAACTAGCTACCAGCATAAATTTTCAAATGAGTATATGACTAATTAGCTAAACGTTAAGCTCTGACTTCCTCTGACTATATTTAATAGCTGCTGCCTATAATAAACGGTGTATACATAATATACCAAAACTAGAGTAATGGCAGACTTCCATTTTCTGAAGTTGCATATAAATCATTTCAATTGACATTCTGCTGAAACAACAAAAAGACATAAATTAAAGTAGAAACTTGAAATGTACTGAAATTACTAAGTCGCTATAACAGTCAAAACAAACATAGCAGTGAAAGTGTCATATCAGAAACTTGTTATGTATTTATGCACAATGCTTAGTTAATAAACAAACCCTAATTATATCAAAACAGCATAAAATATGAATAAACTATACATAATTAGCGAGCAGCCCTTAGAATTTTGCTCAGAAGAGATCTGTAACAGAGTAAGCAAACAAAGTCAAAGGATCGCTAACTTGTAATGACATTGTATAAAGTCAACGACAGCATGGTGAGGTGGTAGTCTTAAAAGATGAAGTCCCGAAATGTTACAAAATCATTCAAAAATTGGCAAAGATAGTAAAATAATGTATACCACCTGCAGTAGATCGATAAATCCGCACGATAAATCGAAAATGAATGTTAGATGGGCCCACAGTAACACAAAAATGGCTGGATTGTTGGAGAATGAATTGTTTGACGTGTGGTCTTTACAGCAGCAAAGCTAAAAACTGGAGACACTTGGTGGTGAAAAGGGGATGTAATGGGCAAGAGTTATTGCCACATGTATGTTGATGTTGACTGGGAAAGACAAAGTTTCATCTTTAAGGCAGGCTGGATTCATAAGGTAGCAGGCTAATATTCCTAATGTAATTTGACTGGGAAACATATTCAAAGGAGAATTCAAGTTTATTATGCTTTATAAGACATCTCTAAATATAACACAAAAATCTGAAAGTTCACAACCAACCTTGTACAGCCACTCAATGGCTGGTTTGGGGTAAGCACAACTGGTTGTTCTACACTGCACTTTTGCTGAGGACACACTCAGATCAATGTTATCATCAGGTTCTTGGGTCAATTGAACACCTTGTGCAATGGCTTTAACAAACAGAATGAACTTAGCAGTTAGGATTATGTCTAGAATTTTCACCAGAATACTTCATATTTAGGGTCAAAGATGAAGGAAAACAGGTAATTATAATGATCAAATATAAAGAAAAAATGAAGGCAAATTCCTGCAGCTATGGAGAAATAGCTGAGTTAGGAAATGACAATTCCTATATATAACTACCCTGGACAAGTTAAATTCACTGCTGAAAACTTTTTTATTCCTCTAGGGTAACATTATTTTTCCTAAATAAATAGAGGAACAATTCTAACTTTGAGGTTGCTTTCCAGATCCTCCACGTCTTGTTAAATAAACAATATTGGAATTAAAGCTTCATGCAAGGACAAGAAATATGATGACCCTATGTAAGAATTACCTGTAACTATATACTATGCCACAAAGAATTTGGGAAAGCAAAATATCCAAATTCTAAAAGGTATTCTAAGTTTGGAATAGGACTATTCATTATAAATTAAAATTACACAGAATTTAATTGCAGTTATAAAAAAATAAAACAAAATAAAATAATGTAAATTATATTGAAAGAACGTGAAGTAGTTGGAAAAGGGGTTTTAGCTCAATTTTATTTTTGTGGGCAGGGGGAGAGGGTTTCCAACAGTTCCTGCAGTAATCTAGTTATAATGAATGACTAATCAGGAAAATAGCTATTTCTATTCTGGAAAGCTGTGTTGAGAAGGTGGGTCTCTCAACCATATCATGGTATCTTTCCTATACAATGAAGTGCTGAGGATCCCTCCTTTATAGAGCTGACAACTTTCTTTCCCTAGGAAGTGTCACTGATCACTCCATGTGGGAAAGGATTTCTGTACGCCAGAAATAGTCACTGGCCCTTCTCATGTGGGATCTGGTGACTTCACTACATCCAAAAAGCAGTAGCAGCAGAGAGGGTGAATCCTACAACTTTCCGAGCGTCGATTCGGAAATCTGAGGCTTCTACCAAATAGTAAAAAATTGGCGTCTATTCGATAAAATAAGATTTCCTTATATACGCCATTTTGGTTGTCGTTCACCCTCTCTGCTGCTGCAGGTTAACAAAAATAATAAATGATTTTAACCGAATATTTGATCTAGTCCTAGGACTTTACAAATAGACTAATCGCTAACACCTCATCCTGCAGATCAATCAAATTATTTGACTGGTCAGTGAGTCTAAAATTAATTCTCGTTAACGAATTATTATGGCATCGCATATAGACAGGATTAACTGGGTTTTCAATAATTAGGAATCCTGGAGGAGCTGTTGGTGCAAACGAATAAAGAATATATCCTTGCTGAGCTTGATTTGATTGCTCTAGATTAATTTGATAGCTTCCTTCAATTGCATCACATACTAAATTGAGCGCAATGACTGCTGAAATATTTACATTGTGCGGGGCAATATGCCTACCGCCGCCATCTGGGTCATTATTATGTTTGAGGGTAATTGAATCTTGTACTTGTAGCGCCTTGATAACATTTCTAACAGATTCTTTTAGTTCCTCGGCGTTATATCCGGGAAACTTGAAATTACGCAGGTCGGCTTCTGTGATATTGTAATCGGTTAGGAATCGTTGTTTATTGTCACTGTTGTCATTAATTATTGTTTGAATAATTCGTTCGTTGATATATTCCATATCAGATACAAGCTGATTTAATATTTCAACGTGTTTTCGCGATTTTGTTTGCCGTAGTTGTTCTAGTTGTGCTTGTTGTAATTGATTAATTTCATTAAAATAACCAGTGATGTCAGTTAGCGTAAATGAAATAGTAACAGTTGACTCATCTGTTCTTTTAATGATAAAATCACATTGCAACGTGTTTTTGTTGGTAAATATAAATCTATCGGCGATTTTTACTCTTCTAATATCTGATAAATTATCTCAATACGTGGGATTTATTTCATGATATAAGTGTACGCCTGTGGTTAAGTCGGCGGTTCCGGGTGGTTTTTCAGGCCATCCTAACACTGTTCTTAACGAGCTGTTATAGATATCCACGGCATACTCAGGGGAGTTTATTTCGATCGACGACGAGAGGATCGGTTCATGAAGATTAATAGCTATGCTTGATTCTTTTTCAGTAATTGATTTTATTCTACGCTTAATTTCAGCATCGATTTGCTCAATTTGGTACGACCCAGTTGGTAACGAAACAGTTTCCCACGCTGGAGTACCATCGGGTTTATTCCTTATACGAGAACACCAGTGTGTTATTCGGTTGCTGACCGCCAAATGCAACTGATCTGATATTAGGCCAGCTATGATATACTCGTAATTTTGCCAGCGCGATTTCGCGTACTGGAATCGGAGAAGGAAAGTTCACACTAAATTGTGGGTTTGTTGATGTTATTGATATCATGCTTGTTTGTATCGGAGTGGTATTCTCCGCGATTCGTTGAAGCAGTTCGAGTGACATTATTATTAACGCTGTCTTCAATTTCCAATTTCGACATCGCTGAGTTATACAACTGGGTCATCGCGGAAAATTCAACATCGGATATGAACGAATTATCTATCGACAGCGAAATCAACTCGGATAATTTCGAGTACGCGTCTGATACCACTAAATATCTCGCTGTAGCATTGCTGAGTTTTTTCTGAGAACACGATGATAACTTTTTAGTTATCGCGGTGGCGACTGCCGTAATTGTTGTTGCCGCGGAGATAGCAATTGGAACTGCAATCGGAGCCATCAACGTCACCGTTGACAAAATAACTCCCGCGCTGGCCATCACACCGGACACCGAGTACACAGTTACATCGATGATTGTAATTCTTCCGAGGTATTTTTTCGCGATAACGCTCAGAAAGTGATTTCAAGTTCGCGGAAAACTCTTTCACGGTGTCGAATCGATATTTATGCGATTGTGATACCTCTGGGATTATTATCGGTTCAATTGATTTCATCGACAATAATTTCATCATTGTCATTGCTATTTTAAACCCGCTAGTGTTTTCAATTATTCGCCATCGTCCGGGTAGTATATCAGGGGGTAGTCTACTTCACCTACAAATTCTAAACACCAGGTTATTTCTTTTCTAATGGTGTTATCAACCGCGACAATCTCAAATTCTTCTTTATTCCCGATAATTACTGTCGCGGTGCCACCAAAGTAGGTTTTACCGCTCACGATGATATCAAATTGCTTGTTAGAGATTAACGTCATCCTGTAGATACCATGGGGCCACCCCCCGATATTGACTTTCAATTTAGCATTAGAGTTTTTTACCCAATCAAAGGTCCCATGATCGACCAGATACACGATATTTTTAATGCTTCCGTGTGGATGCAGAATCTTTACTTTTTTAAAATTTTCTTTTAGTTTAGAAATATCATTGTAAATTTCGAGATAAGTTTTCTCGATTTCGGTAAACTTCATCATCCTCCCCTCATCCTTTTTATTAGAAAAGAATGCAATTAGAAGGTTTCTGATTCCAAGATTATTTTGTTCTGTAATATATCGGTCGATGTTAAAAAATGTTTTCGTGATATATTTGGGGTTGCCCTCAAAGAACTTATTAACAATTTCGTTGATGGGTTTTTGTTCGTCAAACGCGCTTTTAATTTCCGCGAGAGTCATACCTGCCACAAGTGGGGATCCAAAGAACTTATTAACAATTTCGCTGATGGGCTTTTGTTCGTCAATAGCTTTTTTAACTTCAGCGAGAGTCATGCCTGTCAACGATGTGGTTTCAGAAACAGGTGTTCTCCCTAAAAATTTATCAACGATGGTATCAAGTGTTGTTTGTCTCACCATAAACATATTAATATCTTTGAAAGTCATTGTAGATGTAGCTGGGACACCAAAGAAACTATTAGCGATGTAGACATTGTGAGTATGCTTGCCGATAAACTCGCTAATTTCAGCGAGAGTCATACCTTTCATAAGTTGTTCTCCAAAGAACCTATTGACAACTTGGCTGACGAAATTTTGTTCGACAATAACGTCTTTTAGTTTAAGAACATAGTTGTAAATCTCGAGATAATTTGCCTCGATTTCGTTAGGACTAATCATTTTATTTCCGCTCTTGCTATGAAAGAATAAACTCAGAAGGTCTTTGATTTCAGCGAGAGTCATATTAACCGCAGGTGGGGATCCAAAGAACTTACCAACGATATTTCTTCGAAAAGCATTATAACCCCGAAGATGATCATCTAGCACACGGCCGTGGGTGGCAATCGCGTCGGTGATCGTAGACACAAGTTCGCCTGGTTTAAGTTGTCCATCGTTGGAATACAGCGCAATAGAGTTTTCAGCAGCGTTGCGCTGCCATATCAAAATGTCACCCGCGGATATATTACTGGTTTTAAATTTACCCTGGAGATCTTGAAATACAACTATTTCGTTCGGGTCAACACTTGTTAAATTTAACGTCTCAGCGATTTCATCTTTAATTATTTTTTTTACATCCTCGATAGAACCCGCAGATGTTTTCGGAGAGGGTTTCGACATTGACATAGATCGTCCCCAAATATCAATCATTATTGTTAGCGCAACTTGGGTTTTCAATTTATTGATTCTCTAAAATTACCTTGTAATTTCCCACTCGTGTATTTATTTACAACCAGATGAGGTGGTTTCTGTGACGATGAAATCTCCGCGAGGACATTTAATACTTCACGGCCGCATATCGGTGGATCATTTAATTGTTGTGTTGGCAGCGTGGAATAAAAAATCGGAAACTCTTTGAGTTTCATCGAAGAATTTATATACCGCATAAACTCGCTTGGCGGAGCTAACCCATATGAATCGAAATAGA
Organism: Unio delphinus; assembly: GCA_029339505.1. Taxonomy (NCBI): domain Eukaryota; kingdom Metazoa; phylum Mollusca; class Bivalvia; order Unionida; family Unionidae; genus Unio; species Unio delphinus. Next base: position 1,421,212 of record JAQISU010000366.1, on the reverse strand, counting down.
CAATCCCACGCGGATCGATCGCGTATGCAACCCAGTGAGTTCCTGATCCGTTACTGTTATCAAGATTGATGATACCGGTTTCAACGCGTTTAGGTTTTCTCGGTAATTGATCTCTCATAAAAACCCCTCTGAAGTTTTTTATCGCTAGTTTTTTAGCAGCATCAATTAAATCAAAATTGGACATAGGGAGAATTGGGTTTTCTACTAATAAACCATTCCTGGTATTCTTAGACCTGATCCGTTCACGGATCTGCCGCTGTACCATGAATACGGGGTTCCTGGTAGTCTTAGACCCTTTCCTTTTATTTTATATCCTCTCCCAGTTGCCTTTTGCAACGCCATCCCTGCCGCGGTCCCAACGGCTCCCAACGCCGACGCTTTCGCCAGTGCTGGAGCAGCCGCTGGTATTGCAGCTAACAATGGAAATATACCGCCTGATTTTATCATGTTGGCGATTGCGGCTTTCGAAAAATCAATTTGAACCCCTCGCTTATTTTTCATTGCATCATTGAAATGTTTTATTTGACGATCCGTTAATGATATTTTATGTGTACCGCCGGACATCTGCGCTGGTTTCACATTCTTTAGCGGATTTTGATCGCAATTTCTTGACCTGACCATCAGTCAGCTTGACACTAACAACACTATATGGCATTTTATTGTAAAACACATTTATGCTTTCAATTGATCAAATTGTGAATCGTTTACATATTCTCCACTGGTGCATCAAAGATTCTCATTCGTCCGCCAACTCCTTCTAACAACATTGATTTGTCGCTGAGAATGACAGCAACCGCTCTATAATTAACACCACCAGGAGCTATACGAGCCCTAAAATGTATGTCAACAACGGATTGTCTCATTAAATCAAGATGTTCCAGCGAAAAGTAATAAATCGGATACAATTTCTTAAAATCGAGTTTCGATATTTGTAAACCTGTATCAACGTTTTGATCACGACCCATATATGACAGCATCCGATGATATACACGTGCTATATAGTTATTGTTGTAATCAAGTTGTATATCCTCGGTTGGTTCTTGTTGTCCGTTTATTCTCAGCGAAACCTCACTTACCCCTAATTGATCAAATATCATATGGCTGCGTTGTTGATTGCCAACTCGCTCATTATTCTGTAAAGCTACAAATATATGACGCGGAGCTGAAACGCCTTGTTTTGATGCCAAGTGCCATGTAAATGTACCATCAACATTATCCTGTTTGACATCAGTCGTTGTTGTTAGCCAACTTAGCAATGATTTGCCGCCCGTGTCCATAAATGAGAGTAGCCGCTCTTCTCTGGCAATTGATGGGGTCATTACTGGCATCCACAATACTAATTTAGTTATTTTAACTTTACCATCAGCGGCACCAGTACGCCAAATTGCATCGTTGTCATCGCCCTTTCGCACTAACGCGATTGTGTGTTTGGCTCCATAGATGACTTTTCTGACATTTCTGCAGAATCCAAATATGTGATGGAGTGGAATCGCACATGAAAACTTTTTGTCTTGTCCTTGCAATGCTAATTTTCGTGTTGCAAATCCTAGATTGAAATTACCATTAACACCTCCGAGAATATCAAACGCAGCTCCGGGTCTAGCTCGACGTTCTGGATTAGCTGCTTCTTGCTGATTAGCAACTGAAGTGTCTTGCGGTGTTAACACTTTAATGTATTGAAGGTGGTCAGCGTTATCAGAGGTATCCTTTGCAAACATCATAGACGGACCAGCCGATCTTGTATAATCATCAGAATATCTCGCTAGTCCGATTATTGTTGTTGCAACATCAACCTCACGGTCTATTGATTCAATTTCTTTTCCATCAATGAGATATCTTGCACTTTCAAATAACGCCATTATGCCATTGTTGACGAACCCAACTCGGATATTTGGGTCATCTGCATATGGTGTATCAGCTGCATCATTGTTACGAGTTTTCCCTCGATTTCAATAAATGCTTCACATGGCAAAAAGTATTTACTGGTATCTTGAACTTGAAGTTCAACTCGCGATCGTAGGTCGGGTTGTATTGCATGATAGGAATAGTATTGATAATCGCGGACGGAATCGTCTTTGCCCACTTTGGCTTCCATATCAAGCGCGGGATCAGCTGTTCGTTTAAACATTTATAACATACTAGTGTTTTCAATTGCGAAACTCTTTGTAATTATCGTCGTTTTCGTTTTCGTTTCAAACCACTTCCTGCTATCGCGTTCATGATAGCGCTATCTGTTACCGGTGAAGCTGTCAATGGCGACGGAGTCACCGAAGCAGCCAACGACGCTAGTTTTTCTTCCACTGCGCTATTTATTGCTTTGCTGATTTTTGCAGGCATCACTGTAGTTGATGGTAGTACTGTTGGTTTCTTTCGCACCAATGATGCTATTTTATCTTTCGCAGCAGAAAATGCCTTTCCAGCAAGATTTCCAACGAAATCTCCGATTTTGCTGGGTCCCTTATCACGAATGATATCAATGGCTTTCATTGATAATTGTTCAACTAGCGGCGCTACCTTGGGAGCCATTCTTGTAAATAACCCCGCAATGGTATTGCCGAAACCATCTCCGTACCACGCGCGGTAAACAGGCAATCGTGAGTTCACCACGTAGACACTTACGGGTTTATCATGGTTGTAGTGTATAATCATCTTGTTATAAAACTAGTAATTTTTCAATTAGTGATCAATCGCTAGCGTCCATAGGATTTTCATCATAACGTAGGGCGTCTCTGTGATTTTCAACTAATTCAGCAATGAGTTCTCGATATTCATCAATGCCCATGATACCACCGGCAAATAATCGTCTACAGATATCAGCTGCTTCATTAATTATCTCGACGGAGTTGTTTCCAGCTCGCTTTCCACCCATAAGTACTTCCAGCCGTGATATATCACTGAGAATATTACCAGGACATGTCACGGTTGCGTTGAAATCCAAAGGATTTTTAATTGATTATCCTTTTCCGCTTGTTTTCTCAGTTGTACCAGTTGCGCCCTGACTATCATCAGATGATTGCTCTTGTCGACCTCGACCTCGACTTTGTTTTTCTCGTTCTTGTTGTTTTTGTATACTATAACTATCAACTCCTACTTTAAAAGATCTGTACTCAATTGTATCCTTTTTCAAATTACCAGTAATATCCTTGTTTATTTTATATAACCAATCTACTCAGTCATCTCGTTTAATTGTGTTTTTTTATACACGTCTTTTAAAAACTCTCCCCTTGAATAATAGTTTTGGATAGCGAAAGCGCCAAAGTCCGCATAATCACCTGGTTTCTCCAATTTATCTTGTTTTATTCGTGCTATAGCTGGTTCAGTGAATTTATCTATAAAAGGAACGCTTCGTTGGGTTTTTTCTACTTTTGGTTCAGGTGTGGAAACTCTTTGAGTTTCAGGTGCAGAATCATCAATATCAGCTGATCGTTCATATTCTCGTTGGGTTTTTATATCACTGGATAGCTGTTGAATCCCTGTGAGTGTTTGTTCAGTCTCTGCTGCTATCTTTTCAAGCGTATCAAGCAGCGGCGCCTTCGCTGCTCGTTCTCGCTCAGGAATATCCCCAAATATTGCTCGTTCACTTGCTGTTTTCACATCTTTGGTCGCACTTGTTATCGGAGTAAACAGTTGTTCACTTGACACAGAAAAGTCAGTCTGCGCTTGTTGTCATTGTTGAAGTTTTTCGCGAAGTCTGTCTCGAACCGGTATAAACTTTTTAATTGCTGCTAGCCGCTCTCGGGCTAATCTAGTTGTAAGCGATTCACCTACCATATATTGTTTGTGAACTGAGTTTTCAAATGTGAACTATCACAATTAAAATCTGAGTTATTAAATAAATGTACCATCATGCTAACGTATCTATCTCCGACAAGGTTAAACTGTACAACGCTATCCGCGAGTGTTTCAGAAATAACATCGCTGGGGGTTTCAGAATTGTAATATCTGAGAACGGAAATGAACGATTTTTGTTAACGACGCGGCAACAACAACAACTACGTGAAAATGGAGGCATCGCGGTGATTACTTGCTACCACGACCAGATCATCCAGTACGCACATAACTGCATGAGCAAACCCAAACTGCTAAGTATTCTTTCAGGAGAAAATAATATGTAGTTACAAAAAACGCTAAAAAAAATAAATTTTATTAAATTATTTTATAGTAACGCTCACGTGGTTAAGATACTGGTTTTTCCTCGTTTAATATTTTTCTAAGATCACGAACTTTAGAACTAATTTCAGCTCGTTTTTTATACTCTTGGCCGAGCTTTTGACGTATTGCTTCAACGGTGCTAAATAGCGTTATAAACACATTAATGTCGTTACCGTACAAACAAGCATTGATGGATTTTTGAATTCCTTTCACAAGCCTGTACATCCTAGGTAAAACATAACGACCCTTACTAGACTGATACTCAATATCTTCATATTCCGAGGCAATCTTGTCACAGTCGAGACCTTCAGATAATATTATCCCGATATTTTTTAACTTTGAGATTTCGGTAATTATAGCATTTACATCGCTGATATCCATATTTTTATAGTATACCGTATCTCTAATTATTAAAAAAAAAAGTAACACTCATTTGGCAATCTCGCTGGCGCCCTATGACGTCAGAGAGACCCAGAAGTTACTTTAAAGTTAATTAAGTCCATGTATATGCTGTACTGAAAACCCCATTTGGAAACCCCTTTCGCGTCAAATAACGTAAAAGAGATCCAGAGGTTATACGAAAACATACTTGGAACTCCTTGGTTGCCTTCACATCCAAGTAAGCCCAAGGGGACCCGAAACATACATCTCCGGAAGGGAGGCCTAAGGTGACAAACATCATCTTAGTCCGCCCAGAAGATATGCTTGAGGTACGTACTACATGTACTTAATTACCTTAATGAAACGATGATGGTAATGAAATCTCCGCTCGAGTGTTGCGGCAGATTGTAGGCGTGTATGTACTTAATTAACTTAATTAAGGATGGATTATAATTCAATGAAACGATGATGGTAATGAAATCTTCGCTCGAGTGTTGCGGAAGATTGTAGGCGTGTATGTACTTAATTAACTTAATTAAGGACGGATTATAATTCAATGAAACGATGATGGTAATGATGTGGGACGGCACAGGACAGCACAAACATGAAACGACGGGGCGGATTTTTCTACGTCCAATCCAACCAATCAAAAGCAACCCAATTAAATTAACCCGGTTGCATGATTGACAAAAATCAACCACACTCCCGTGTTAATGATGTGGGTTAATTTTGATTGATCGGAATTGGCTTTCGAAAGCCCCAAGCTTTATACCTTTCAAATGCTATATAGAGCGACTAATATGGCAGCGTTGATTCACAAGTGTGTTATTTTATTTCCTTGAATTACTTATTAATGCCGTTTCACAACATTTAAATGAGACAAAATAGTTTAATAAAACACTACACAAAAGAATATAGTTGCTAGATAACTACGTGTATTTACTCTGTTCTAATCCTCTAGACAAATGCGTTATCGATTAGGCCACAAATAGCTGTATACAGAGGAATTTTAACCACGCCCACTTACTTCAATGAATGGGAAACACTAGGTCCGGCTGAGCTAACATAGGTAACGCGTTAGATTCTGTACTAAAAGTGTATTATAGATGGTCTAAATAAATACAACTGTTTAAATAATGCAGTTTTAGCCAAAGCGACAATAAAAGGTTTTAGAAATTGTTAAGAATACAAGTACCGAAGCTATGTATTACTCCATTACAGTCACGTGGGCGCGCACATGTCTATACCTCTCTCTACAGGTAATAGCAGACGACACAAATTCCTTTGACGTCATAATACAAGGGAACTTAGCAAGTAGAGTGTATTGAGTTATTGGATTTATACTTAAAGGATTTATCTCCCTTGAATCGTTTTAGGTGTATACGAATTTTATCCTGTGATTTGTCTTTTTTGACAGAGCTGTTTTAATTATATTTCCCGCTACTCTTTGTATCGAAGGTCTACAAATATCAAAGTATCTACCGGCCGCATTTATTGATTGAAATATTCTCTCCTCGTTGCTTTCTAAATCAAACGATTTGACCCTCCTAGGGCGTTTTAAGTGCCTACCAGCGTTGCTTTTTAAAAGGTTATCGCGCTGCGAAATGGCTTGAAGATTCTCAGGACAATTATCAGTCTTCACGCCATTTATGTGATCAATAACAAGGCCGTCTTTGATCGGTCCATGAAATACTTCATAGATTATTCTGTGATTAAGATATTTCTTCTTCCCGGCTGCAAACATCAATTATCCCATATTATTCAGAAATCCAACCGGTTTCTTTAGTCTGCAATTTCTAACAACACCATCACTGGAGGCTTCGTAATTAACAAGCACCGGATGGGGTCTGAAATCTTGGCTCATTTGTATAATAATACTATTTGTTTAATTTATATCTGCTTTAATTATAAACCTCTTGATATATTTTTTTATTCGTTTGTCATAATAGCGTTTTAGTTCCCTGTATCGTTTACCCCCACAAGCAAGACACAACATCGATTTTCCCCTTACCCCAGCCCCACATCGGAGGCATGGGAGAGGGCCAAGGGAACCGTTGCGAACGCTTTGTAAATGATACCCACATAATTCGCGTCTGCATGATTTGTTACACGGGGTTGTTGATCCAATCATAAGCCATTTGCAGTGATTCATTATATATAAATTTTCTATTTAAATACTTGTTTTAATTATATGAATGAGGAATTCGAGAGATTATCAGCGATTAAGCCTTTCAAAAATGTTAAATTCAATCTCGACAGAGACTCTAATACACCAAAACGTCTAATCGGTGATAGAACTATACTGAAAGAATTCCAAAGATTATCGAAAATTAAGCCTCGGAAAAATACTAAATTCATTGATTATACTATGAAAGAATTCCAAAGATTATCGAAAATTAAGCCTTGGAAAAATACTAAATTCAATCTTGATAAGGAGTTCCAAAGATTATCGAAAATTAAGCCCTGGAAAAATGCTAATTTTAATCTCGATAGAGTCTCTGATACACCAAAACGTCTAATCGCTGATAGAACTATACTGGGTAAAATCAGGGAGTGTTTTAATGAATTCTACCGAGATGGTGCAGTACACTGTTGGTCGACATTTCGAATTATCAACAACATCGAAGATGTCGGTGTCAATGTACCAATCATCGATGCTACTATGAATGATGAAAGAGCAGCGGAGATAATTTCACACCTTGGTGGGAAATCCAAAGGATTTTCATTGCAAAGCAATTCCAAACAGAAGTATTTTTTCAGAATAAAATTCATTATCGAAGTCGAAGGCAAATGGATTATCAGGGATAAATTTGAACCAATCCTCAAGGATAAAAAAGCTGTCATTGTGAGTAGAGATTCCAAAAAAGGAATTCTAATTGGAATCGACAAACCATACTACTAGAGATCTTATCCTGTAACAGCAATCGTGTATGGAACATATCCGTTAAATGATAAACCCGATATTGCAAAACTAGCTCCTATGAAATATTCTAGTTCACTGAATTGTGTAGCAACACGGGTAATGGAACACTTCACAAATGCATCCCGAGGAAATAAACTAACTGATCTGCGACGTAGGAAAATAACCGAATGGGAACTGATAGTGAAACAGCACGGTGCAAAGATTTCTGACATAGCTAAATTAGAAACATTATTAAGATTCCCAATAACCGTTATGACAATAACCGGAGAAGTATTACGCGAACCGAAATATAACAAAAATGGAGCGCCAATACAAATTATTGATCATAACAAACACGCGTGGACACCTGCAGTAACAATATTTCCACGAGATATAACCGTGAGATATATTCCCCCGGAATTCCTCAAGGATGTTTTCTATGAAGAGAAATTATTTGATGCTATTCACGCGTTGTGTAAAGATGATCCTGTGTCAGTGTTGTTACTTAGCAGTGCTGGTTCCGAATCAGGATTTGATCAATTTGTAAGACCAAATGGTGAATTATATCGCGTTGAAGAGTTAGATACTAGAATGAGAAAAATTGCTAATGATTTTTCACCAGAGAGTTTCCATGAAAAACTATTAACGGATAGTTTTACTATTCCATCAGTGGTAGCTCACTTTGCACGAGAGAAAAACTCATGGTGTCCAACACGAAGTGATTTTCTCGAGGACGTTAAATTGAGTTGCGTCGAATTTGGTCATGGAGGACTGTGGAATACAAAATACTCACGTGATGGTATGATTTCAATTGATATATCCGCGTGTTATCCTGGAAGTTTCTCGGGTATGGGGAATGTTGTAACTATTTTAAACGATTTGGACACCCCACGCATGAAATGACTCGTGTTGCGATTAATGGTCCATTGCCTGATTTTGATTTAACTGGATTCGCTCGTGTGATATTATTCGAATTAGCTACAGGGTTACATCCGTGTAGTTATGTTTGGATTGGTAGACATATATCTGAAAAGGCGTGGATGCCAATAGTGCAATAGATGTTACTACGATATATGATTGATTGTGGTATGTTAATATCGTTGATTGTTAGTGAACCGATTATATCCTATCGAGCTCAGAAAGAAGTTTGGCTACCACAACCCGATCTAGATAGAATAATTAGCGAACAGCGAAAACAATTTCCTGATTTCAATGAAGAACAAATCATGAATTGGTCTAAGGAGTTATTTGAAATTAAAAAAGAACAAGCAAAAGATTTTGGACGAAGAATAATCGGAATATTTACCCAGGGTGGAAGATACGACAATGCAAAATACTCCTCGCGGTTGATCAAAGACGTCGCTGAATACGATTTTATTGTAACGGATTTAACGAAACAGGGAAAACTTGTATCCCGTAAGGATGCTTTTCTATCCAATGGTGAGAAATTGGGTACGGTTGTTACCTACTGTGATGGATATAATTCCCAGTACACACATTTGAAAAGTTCTATGCTAGCCTATGCTTCTATTAATCTATTTTCGATGATAAATAGATTTCCTAATACCGCGGTTAGAGTAGCTACTGATTCGATGTATATACACAATAAATACAAATCAGCTGTAGCGGCGTTCACAGATCCCGAGGAAAATTGGGGGCGTTGGCGATTTAAAAAGAAAACACTACATGAGTATTGTGAATCCGCAGACGTTACCATGGATGATAAATATCTTTGTTGTAACCGTATTGAAATTCAATCAGAATTTTCTAATGCACCACCGGTATCTGATCCAATATGTAGATACAAGACAGTTCATTTAAACGGTTGTGGTGGGTCAGGAAAGACAACTCGTGCAATTGAATTATTTCGTCGGTCAAACATGATTGTGCTAACACCGACTCACAGACTCGCCAGAGAGATGAAACAACGAGGGGTAAATGCCTGTACTTATCATAGTTTCTTTCGATGGAAAGGCGATGAATGGACCCCTGATCGAATGGGTGATAAATTCATTCCTGAAATCATAATTTGGGATGAAATATGCACAGTGTCATTAGATGTATTACAAACATTTCTCGAGTGGTTGTTAAACAAAAACACAAAAGTCGTCATGTGCGGTGATCACGGCCAACCACCACCATTTGTCGGTGCATCCCCACATGAATGGCTAAAGGGTTTTGTAGACTATTATGAAGAAATTAAAACTGATTATAGATCACTTGATGAACAATTACGAGAATTCAAAGCGCTAATTAGATTACAACCGGATAAAATCCAATGTGAAATAGCGCGTGAAATAATTTCAGAAACTCCCATGAATGATTTTTGGGAAACATGGAGACCAAACGATTTGATAATTGCAAGTAGAAAGATAGTCAGAGACACACTTCAGATAAAGTTATTTAAATTGCATCAAAAAAAATTTGCAACACTTCCAGTACCGTTGTGTTATAGGCCTTCGGATACACGAAAGCAGAATATAGAAGTTGATATTCCAGGCCTGACAGAGTCAGGGCGTGAAAAACAAATTCTCGTATTAAATGATATTGTGCTGGTTGATATCAGCGTCGTTGAAGATGCATTGCGTGCTAATAAATCCCCATGGACGCTAGGATACGCAGCGACGATACATTCTTCACAGGGATTGACTATCACAGACACCATTGTTTGGATGGTAGATAATCGCATCGAATGGTCGAATTTAGTCTATCTCGCAGTATCCAGAGTACGAAAAATAAATCAGCTTCGAAGAATTGTCCTGACAGAGTCAGGCGATGACGACACCACAATTGATGATGCTAGCATCATTGATGTTAAAACTATTGATAAAAAACTATCCGGTTACAAACAACAAGACAAAAAAAACCAACGACAATTTATATTGATGCTGAATTAATAATTACGCTGAAACAACAACAGAATAATCACTGCGCAAGTTGCAATTGTATAATGCGTTGGCGTTATTCGGATAAAGATCCTCGCCAATTTACCGTAGACAGAAAGAATAGCAGCATTGGTCATATCAGAAACAATGTGATGTTGACTTGTCTTGAGTGTAATAGACGCAATGGCGCTAGTTAAGACCCCGCGGTGGTAATTGAGTATCGTCAGGAATTTCTTGTAATTGTTCGCGTGTAAAACCCCGCTCAGGGGCAGTTGAATCCAATTATAGATTGGAGGTCTACCAGTTGATCGTGTTATAGTAGATATCTTGTGTGCAGTAACACTCCAAATAGGATCACTAGCCCTTTTTGTGCCACCTTCAAGCTCTCCTGGTTCGTATAAATACCTAACAGTGACATTACTACCAAGAATTGGTTCTTTGAAATCTTTTTTTGTGAAATTCCTTGGATTTCCATTTTTGGTATAGACGCTTTCTTAATCGCGTTGACAGGTTTCATGTTAATTGTTCGAGTAATCTCGTTATTGAGCGCGGTAATCACAGCTGGTAATCTCTTAACCCATTCACGGGATCTTTTATCCTGAATAAACTCCTTCGCGTATTGATATCCAAATAACCGCTCACCAAGAGTCCGATTCAATCGTTCAACAATTGCCTGATCGCGATGTAGCGCAGTATGCCCTCGTCTGATGGTGACATTGTGATGTTTCATCGCTGATAAAACAGCGCCTTGAAATTCCTTGCCAGGATCAACCTGCAATAGATTTGGCCAGCGTAGTGGGCCTCGTCGATAAATCCTTTCAAACGCAGAAGCAACTTCAGTTGATGATTTTGTTTTGAGCGGTTCTGCTTGTTTGTATCAACTCGCAACATCAACTACGGTTAGCGCGTATTTGTAACCGTTGTCATGTGGTAAAAACAATAAATCTGCTTGATGAACTTCATTGGGTCCGGTAACATCAAAATGCGAGAAATTGATTTGTTTTGGACGCGGTAGATAAATTTGCCATATAGCCTGTTTGGATAACCAATTAGCCGCAGTGGTTTTTTTCACTTTTGCGGCGCTAGCGAGTTTATTGATTGCAGCGTTACCCCGCCAGTATCCTTTTGGAGAATAATAAATAGATTCCATGTTGTTATTAATTACCGGCACCTAACATCAATTTGCCTTTCATAGCTGATTTTACCAACCACGAAGCCATTTTTTCTTTGAAAGATTTATCAGGAATAGCATTTAACGCATGAATTAATTTCACATCTGCGAGATGCCTGTGTTGCAAATTGCTGCTTTTATATGCGACATCATGAGCATGAGACAACTTATCAATAGCGTTTATCGGTTCTTCACCACGTCGAGGTTGATTTTGATCATCAAGTCTGATATCTAATCGTGTTCCGGGGCCACAGTAGCTATATCCTGGAAGGTGCTTTTCTCCTGGGTACTTTGCCCATGGGGTTCCAGGGAGCTTTGCCAATTTGGCTGCGATATCACCTCCTCGTTTTTTTTTAAAGGTTCCTTGGGTTTACCAAGGGAAACAAATCTAAATTTCTTTGTACTACATTGTACGCATTTACCAAAAAGCGCTGATCGGTTATTTTTAGTTGTAATCGTCGTCAAGTCATCTGTGCCAGTACGCGTTTTACACTTCACACAATATAGATCCATAATTTATGTATAAGGATATGGATATAATTGATTTTTCAGCGACTAAAGCAAGAGAACCAGTTAAGCATCATGCTGCGCTACCAAACTCTATCCGGATGATTATAATCGGGCCATCTGGATCCGGCAAGACCCAATTGTTGCTCAATTTAATAATGAGATGGATGAAGTGGGATAAGTTGTATTTAGTTGCCCCTAGCGTAGATGATCAACGATGCTATGAAGTGCTGAAAGATTTTAACGAGAATGCATCAGAAATTAAAGGTGAGAACGTTGTTGATTTTATAACCGATATTGACGAGGCACCATCCGTGGATGACCTTGATGGAAGCATTAAAAATTTAGTCGTATACGACGATGTGATGCTGGATAAACAAACAAACCCAGCTAGGATATTTTCCCGAGGCAGGCATAAAAACACCGACGTGATATATGTCACTCAACGCTACACTCAGATTCCAAAAGTGATCAGAGACAACTGCAATTTATTGTGTGTATTTAACGGAGTTGATACACATACATGTCAAAATATTTGGCAGACATGGTGTTCCGATATGGACTTCAATCAATTTAAAAACTTCTTTAGCGTAGCTCAGTCAAACCCGCATGGATTTGTAACAATAAATTTACATGAACCTGTAACACGAAATCGTATCGGACTCGATCAAATATTCGGTTAAAATCATTTATTATTTTTGTTAACCTGCAGCAGCAGAGAGGGTGAACGACAACCAAAATGGCGTATATAAGGAAATCTTATTTTATCGAATAGACGCCATTTTTTTACTATTTGGTATAAGCCTCAGATTTCCGTATCGACGCTCGGAAAGTTGTAGGATTCACCCTCTCTGCTGCTGCAGTGTTTCACTGGGGTGGTATTAAAATACTAAACTTTGAACAAAAGATGAACAAGACAATACAATTTACACATTGGACTGGGGTGAAAATACAAACAATTTTACATAATGTAGGGGTGAAAATTCAAATCACAAAACAAAAATGTATACGATTGACAGTAGATATGCTATAAGACTACTTAGATGAAGATAATGTCCTGTCCAAAGAGACATGAGAGCTACATGTACACGAAGTTCATGGAAAGGAATAATATGCTGAATGACAGAAATTGCAAAAATTAAAGTGAATGATCCATGCATGTTCTTGTTTGTTCTAAACTTCCAGCTGCTAACTCAGACCTGCCTACTCTTGTGATTTTGCCTTAATTCTTGCAGAAACGACCCTTACAATACGGACTTATAGAATAAAAGCAAAACCTATGGAAAATATTTGTTTCCTAAAAGTCTGGATAACTAGTTCATCCATGTTTGATTTGTATCCAAGTGTCAAATTAGAAATAGTGGAATCAGTCAGGAAACCAGCATCCAAATTGTTATAAAGATTTCACTTTCTTGAGATAAAAAGGAGCAATCATTTATACAACCAGCATTGTCCCCTGGATCTCTCCTAGTCATAAAACACTGCAGTCATTGCAGACAGATTGGAACATATCAATATGTTTAGATCCTTACTGTTATTTCTCATGGATTTAGTTAGTCTGTCAAAGTGGAGTTTCAGCACACTTTGCAGCTTATTTCTATATCATGCCAGCGTTTTTCATCTTGTAAATCAACATAGAATCATGATACCATACTTTCAGTAGCTATCTGGAATTGCCAGGCAGCATCAGTAAATAATCGACTATTTATGAATCCATCTATTTTGTAATATGTAGCAGCAGAGAGGGTGAATCCTACAACGTTTTTAGACAAAATTTGATTGAAATCCTAAAACGAGCCGTCTTATAATCTTATTTTAACCAAAAAAAGGCGAACCCTACAACGTTTTCAGACAAAAAAATTGATTGAAATCTCCCTATGAAATCATTTTAACTAAAAAAATGAAAACGATTTTTTAATTAATTTTGGTCGCAACTTGTTGTCATCCACCCTCTCTGCTGCTATGGGTTAATAAAAATAATAAAATGATTTTAACCGAATATTTGATCGAGTCCGATACGATATCGTGTCCGAGGATCATGTAGATTTATTGTTGCGAATCCGTGCGGAGTCGACTGAGCATAACTAAAGAAATCTCGAAATTGATTGAAGTCCATATCAGAACACCATGTCTGCCAAATATTTCGTAGCGTATGAGTATCAACTCCGTTGAATACAGACAATAAATTACAGTTATCTCTGATGACTTTTGGAACCTGAGTGTAGCGTTGAGTGACATATATCACGTCAGTGTTTTTATGCCTGCCTCTGGAAAAGATCCTAGCAGGATTTTTTTGTTTATCTAACATTATATCGTCGTATACGACTAAATTGTTAATATCTCCATCAATATCATCAATGCTCGGTGCTTCATCGATATCGGTTATAAACTCAATAATACCCTCTCCGGATTTTTCTACCGCGCTGTCGTTAAAATCTTTTAGCACTTCATAACATCGTTGATCATCTACGCTCTGGGCAATTAAATACAACTTATCCCACTTCATCCATCTCATTATTAAATTGAGCAACAATTGCGTTTTACCGGATCCAGATGGCCCGATTATAATCATCCGGATAGAGTTTGGTAGCGCTGCATGATGCTTAATTGGTTCTCTTGTTTTAGTCGCTGAAAAATCAATTATATCCATATTTCTATACATAAATTATGGATCTATATTGTGTGAAGTGTAAAACGCGTACTGGCACAGATGACTTGACGACGATTACAACTAAAAATAACCGATCAGCGCTTTCTGGTAAATGCGTGCAATGTGGTACAAAGAAATTTAGATTTGTGTCTATGAAATCTGATTTAAAAAAAAAACGAGGAGGTGATATCGCAGCCAAATTAGCAAAACTCCCTGGAACCCCATGGGCAAAGTACCCCGGAGAAAAGCACCTCCCAGGATATAGCTACTGTGGACCGGGAACCAGACTTGATATCAGACTCAATAATCAAAATCAACCCAACCCCGGTGAAGAACCAATAAACGCCATTGATAAGGCCTGTCACCTTCATGATGTTGCTTATAAAAGCAGCAATCTGCAACACAGGCATCTAGCAGATGTGAAATTAATTCATGCGTTAAATGCTATTCCTGATAAATCCTTCAAAGAAAAATTGTCTTCATTTTTGATAAAATCGGCTATGAAAAGTAAATTGATGTTAGGTGCTGGTAATTAATAATATGGAATCAATTTATTATTCCCCAAGAGGATACTGGAGGGGTAAATCAGCAGTCCATAAACTCGCTAGAGCTGCAAAAGTGAAAAAAAACCACTGCGGCTCATTGGTTATCCAAACAGGCACTATGGCAAATTTATCTACCACCGCCTAAACAAATTCAATTCTCGCATTTTGATGTGACCGCTCCTAATGAAGTTCATCAGGCTGATATATTATTTCTGCCACATGATCGTGGTTACAAATACGCGTTAACCGTAGTTGATATTGCAAGTCGATACAAAGAAGCAGAACCGCTGAAAACAAAATCGGCCACTGAAGTCGCTTCTGCATTTGAAAGGATTTATCGACGAGGTCCTCTGCACTGGCCAAATCTAATGCAGGTTGATCCTGGCAAGGAATTTCAGGGTGCAGTGTTATCTACAATGAAACATCATAATGTCACCATACGACGAGGGCATACTGCGCTACATCGCGATCAGGCCATTGTAGAACGATTTAATCGGACGATTGCTGAGCGGTTATTTGGATATCAATACGCAAAAGAATTCATTCAAGAAAAGCGATCCAGTGAATGGGTTAAAAGATTACCATCTGTGATTACTGCACTGAATAACGAGATTACTAGAACAATCAACATGAAACCTATCAACGCGATTAAAAAGAAGTCAATACCCGTACAATCACAAAAAGATTTCCCTAGAAACGCTAGCGTTTCCCAACCAATTCTTGGTAGTAATGTCATTGTGAGGTACTTATACGAACCAGGAGAGCTTGAAGGGGGTAGAAAAAGGGCTACTGATCCTATTTGGAGCGTCACTACGCATAAGATATCTAGTATAACACGATCAACTGGTAGACCAGCAATCTATAAACTGGATTCAACTGCTCCTCAGCGAGGATTTACTCGACAACAACTGCAAGTGATTCCCGAGGATACTCAATTGCCACCGCATGGTCTTAACTAGCGCCGCTGCGTCTATTGCACTCAAGACAAGTCAACATCACATTATTTCTGACATGACCGAGATTGTTATTTTTTCTGTCTACGGTGAATTGGCGAGGATCCTTATCCGAATACTGCCAACGCATTATACAATTGCAACTCGCGCAGTGATGATTCTGTTGTTTCTTCAAAGTGATTATTAATTTAGCATCAATATCAAATTCTCGTTGTTTTTTTTTTGTCTTGTTGTTTGTAACCGGAGAGTTTTTTATTAATGATGCTAACATCAATATCACTTATTGTTGTGTCATTATCATCACCAATGATTTCATCATCGAGGACAACTCTTCGAAGTTGATTTATGTTTCGTACTCTGGATACTGCGAGATAGACTAAATTTGACCATTCGATGCGATTATCTACCATCCAAACAATTGTATCCGATATAGTCAATCCCTGTGAAGAGTGTATTGTTGCTGCGTATCCTAGCGTCCACGGGGATTTATTAGCACGCAATGCATCTTCAACGACATTGATATCAACCAGCACAATATCATTTAATACCAGAATTTGTTTTTCATTCTGTCCTGGAATATCAACTTCAATATTCTGTTTTCGTGTATCCGATGGCCGATAACAAAGGGGTACTGGAAGCGTTGCAAATTTTTCTTTATGCAATTCAAATAACTTCATCTGAAGTGTATCCCTGACTATTTTTCTACTTGCAATGATCAAATCGTTTGGTCTCCACGCTTCCCAGAAATCATTCATTGGCGTTTCTGAAATCACTTCGCGCGCTATTTCGCATTGGATTCTATCCGGTTGTAATCTAATTAGCGCCTTGAACTCGCGTAATCGTTCATCAAGTGATCTATAATCAGTGGTGATTTCTTCATAGTAGTCTACAAAACCCTTTAGCCATTCATGTGGAGATGCACCGACAAATGGTGGTGGTTGGCCTTGATCCCCGCACATGACGATTTTTGTGTTTTTGGTTAACAACCACTCAAGAAATGTTTTTAATACATCTAATGACACTGTGCATATTTCATCCCAGATTATGATTTCAGGAATGAATTTATCACCCATACGCTCAGGAGTCCATTTGTCACCCTTCCATCGAAAGAAACTATGGTAAGTGCAAGCATTTACCCCTCGTTGCATCATCTCTCTGGCGAGTCTGTGAGTCGGTGTTAGCACAATCATGTTAGTAGAAATACAAGTATTTCCACCACCACGATATAATTCAATTGCACGAGTTGTCTTTCCTGACCCACCACAACCGTTTAAATAAACTGTCTTATATCTACATACTGGATCAGATACCGGTGGTGCATTAGAAAATTCTGATTGAATTTCAATATGGTTACAACAAAGATATTTATCATCCATGGCAACGTCTGCGGATTCACAATACTCATGTAGCATCTCCTTTTTAAATCGCCAACGCCCCCAATTTTCTTCGGGATCTGTGAATGCCGCTACAGCTGATTTGTACTTATTATGTATATACATCGAATCAGTGGCCACTCTAACCGCGGTATTAGGAAATCTATTTATCATCGAAAATAGATTAATAGAAGCATAGGCTAACATTGAACTTCTTAAGTGTGTGTACTGGGAATTATATCCATCACAGTAGGTAACAACCGTACCTAATTTCTCACCATTGGATAGAAAAGCATCCTTACGGGATACAAGTTTTCCCTGTTTCATTAAATCCGCTACAATAAAATCGTATTCAGCGACATCTATGATCAACCGCGAAGAATATTTTGCGTTATCGTATCGTCCATCCTGGGTAAATTTACCGATTATTCTTCTTCCGAGATCTTTTGCTTGTTCTTTTTTAATTTCAAATAACTTCTTAGACCAATTTATGATTTCTTCTTCACTGAAATCTGGAAACTGTTTTCGTAGTTCGTTGATTATTCTATCTAGATTGGGTTGTGGTAGCCAAACTTCTTTCTGAGCTCGATAGCATATAATAGCCTCGGAAACAATCAACGATATTAGCATACCACAATCAATCATATATCTCAATAGCACTATTGGCATCCAGGCCTTTTCAGATAGGTGTCTACCGAGCCAAACATAACTACACGGATGTAACCCTGTAGCTAATTCAAATGATATCACACGAGCGAATCCGGTTAAATCAAAATCAGGCAATGGTCCATTAATCGCAACACGAGTCATTTCATGCGTGGGGTGTCCAAATCGTTTGAAGTACTCAGCGCATTCCCCATACCCGAGAAAACTTCCGGGATAACACGCGGATATATCAATTGAAATCATACCATCACATGAGTATTTTGTATTCCACAGTCCTCCATGACCAAATTCGACGCAACTCAATTTAACATCCTCGAGAAAATCATTTCGTGTTGGACGCCATGAGTTTTTTTCTCTTGCGAAGTGAGCTACCACTGATGGAATAGTAAAACTATCCGTGAGTAGTTTTTCATGGGAATTCTCCGGTGAAAAATCACTAGCGATTTTTCTCATTCTGTTATCTAATTCTTCAACGCGATATAATTCACCATTTGGTTTTACAAATTGATCGAATTCTTCATCACTTCTAAGTAACCACACTGACACAGGATCATCTTTACACAACGCATGAATAGCATCGAATAATCTCTCTTCATAGAAAACATCCCCGACGAACTCCTTAGGAATATATTTCACGGTTCGTTCTCGTGGAAATATTGTTACCGCAGGTGTCCACGCGTGTTTGTTATGATCAATAATCTGTATTGGTGCTCCATTTTTGTTATATTTCGGTTCGTATAAAACCTCTCCGGTTATCGTCATAACAGTTATTGGGAATCGTAATGATGTTTCTAATTTAGCTATATCAGAAATCTTTGCACCATGCTGTTTCACTGTCAGTTCCCACTCGGTTATTTTCCTACGTCGCAGATCAGTTAGTTTATTTCCTCGGGATGCATTTGTGAAGTGTTCTATTATTCGTTCTGCTACACAATTAAGCCCTGACGAATATTTCATAGGAGCTAGTTTTGCGATATCGGGTTTATCATTTAACGGATATATCCCATAAACCATTGCTGTTACGGGATAAGATCTTTCGTAGTATGGTTTGTCAATGCCGGTTAGAATCCCTGGTTTGGAATCTCTACTCACAATGACAGCTTTTTTATTCTTGAGGATTGGTTCAAATTTATCCTTAATAATCCATTTGCCATCGACTTCGATAATGAATTTGATTCGGAAAAAATGCCGTTTTTCCCCAACACGTGAAATTATCACTGCTGCTTTTTCATCAGTCATGGTAGCATCAACAACACCATCAATTCGAAATGTTGACCAACAATAAGATGCTCCATCACGCTTGAATTCATTAAAACAGTCTCTGATTTTACTAATCATGGCTTTATCAAGAATTGTATTCTTTGGTGTATTAGAAACTATATCGAGATTGAATTGAGCATCTTTCCAGGGGTAATCTCTCTTGGACGTTTTTTTTGGTTTATCGAGATTAAATCTAGGATTGATTTTCAATAATCTCTTAAACTCTTTCATGTTTCCGTCTATTGGACGTTTTTTGGGTTTATCGAAATTAAATCTAGGATTGATTTTGTTACGTTTTTTGGGTCTATCGAGATTAAATCTAGGATTGATTTTTAATAATCTCTTAAACTCTTTCATGTTTCCGTCTATTGGACGTTTGTTACGTTTTTTGGGTTTATCGAGATTAAATCTAGGATTGATTTTTAATAATCTCTTAAACTCTTTCATGTTTCCGTCTATTGGACGTTTGTTACGTTTTTTGGGTTTATCGAGATTAAATCTAGGATTGATTTTTAATAATCTCTTAAACTCTTTCATGTTTCCGTCTATTGGACGTTTGTTACGTTTTTTGGGTTTATCGAGATTAAATCTAGGATTGATTTTTAATAATCTCTTAAACTCCTTATCAGCATTTTTCGAAGGCGTTCTCCCTAATTCCTTCATGCTATAATTAAAACAAGCATTTAAATGAAAGATTTTTATATAATGAATCACTGCAAGTGGCTTATGATTGGATCAGTAATCCCGTGTAACAAATCATGCAGAAATGAGTTCTGTGGGTATCATATGCAAAGCTTTCGTCGTGGAAGCCTTGGTCCGTTACCGTGCATACGATGTGGGGTTGGGGTTAGGGGGAAATCACGGTTGTGTTTGAATTGCGGTGGTAAGCGATACAGGGAATTGAAGCGTTATTATGATAAAAGAATAAAAAATGGACAATCAATCAGAAATTTTGACCCTGAAAAAGTCCCTGACACTGACACTGTCACTGACAAAATCATAAGAACCCCTCAAGACTACATCGAAAGATTCATCATTAAACCAAACAATGAATTAGACAAACAATAGTATTATGTATACGAATGAACCAAGAATTCAGACAGCATCCCTTGATTTTAAATTATGAAGCATCCAGTGATGGTACTGTCAGACACTGCATTTTGAAGAAAACGGTCGGTTTTGTGACTAATCAAGGGTATTTGATGTTTAGCGCTGGAAAGAAGAAATATCACAATCATCGTTTCATATTTGAATGTTTTAATGGATTGATCGAGGATGGTCTTGTTATCGATCACAAGGATTCTAATCGAAAGAACAATTCTTTATCAAATCTGCAAGCTATCACACAGAGTGAGAATTCCAAACGAGGAAGGACTGGCACTTGTTCAAAAAAAGCGAAACCCGTAAAATCTTTGAATACAATAACTAACGAAGAAAAAATATTTCAATCAATATATGAAGCCGGCAAGTATTTCAATATTTGTGGATCCTCAGTACGAAAAGTTGCAGAGGGGATTTATCGATCGGCGATTTCAAAAAAGACAGGACAGAAAGTTAAATTTAGTTACGTCTAATGCGTCATATTTTTCATTTAGAAATATATCATTATTATAGAATAATGAATTCTGAAAACATGAATAGCATCATATCCGAGATTTCAAAATTGAAAGGTTGGGATATTGAACTATCAGATGGGTTAAATCCTGATCAAATCATGTCTGATTTTCAGGACATAGAATACGGAGTTAACAACAATAAATACATGCTACCAAAGAAGTATGCGCTCATCAAAAGAATTCAGAATTCTATTAAGGACTCTCTCGCATTTTCCAGTGACGTAAGTGTGTTCGCTCCGTTGTATACTATCGTAGAACGAATACGAAAAGAATTGGGGTACGAATACGAATTGAAAAAGGAGGTTAATTCTAAAGTTAGAAACCTACGGGCGTTAATTCAAGAAAATGAACAATTTTGATTGACCAACCATTTATCATTATTTGATTGACCAACCATTTATCATTATTTGATTGTGACCGTCCCTCATAGAGATTTTAATTTTTTTTTAGCATTTTTTGATCAAAACTGTTGAAATCAGTGAATAAAAAATTGATGGCTGGTTCGGATTGATCACTTCCACGATGGTGTTAGGTTGGATTGAAAAATTGTTTTGCAATTGAAAAATTGTTTGCGATTTCAAATAATGATCAATGAAGCATTAACAACCCGATTGGCTCGTGAACGACTGGATGCAATCAGGAGATTTGTACCAATTCGTGACTCTGTACGGAATAAACTACAACAACGACAGAGTCTTCAGACTGATTTTGCTATGGGATCCGAAGAATTGTTTAAACCAGTAACCACAGCAACGAAAGTGATAGAGCGCGCTATACTGGGAGATGTTCCCGAGACGGGAAAATCTGTTATTGGTGAACTTGAAAAAATAGCATCGAAAACTGAACAAACTGAACAAACAAAACAAATGGAATCAAAAGAAATAGTAGATGATTTACGCGTGATATTTAACGAGGCGGGTTTAGCAGCAATCATTGAGACTAAACTAGCAAAAATTCCTGCGCTTGTTGTTACGACCTATGAAAACAGGAAAAATTTGTTGAAACCAGAACATCATAACTTTGTTAGAGATATAACTCACTGGGCTGATATATTCTACAAAATCAAAACTGAAAAAACAGGTAGAATTAAGAAGAAGGGTAACGCATCATACATTGGATATATCAATGAGGTGGGCGAAGTGTATAATCAATACGAAGAGTTTAAACAACAACAAAAACCGCAAAAATTGCGAGGAAAGCGACAGCAACCTGCAAAGAAAGTAGTCTACTCTCCTAAAAAACAACAACTACCACCTGATGATAATCTTCTTGATTATTTATTACAAGAAGCCGATTTAGAAAAACAGGATGAAGCAACTGGTTATAGCGGAAGTGGATTGCAAGATTCCAGTGGAAACTCTTCGAGGGAAAATCCAAGGATTGGAAACTCAAAGAGTGGAAATCTGAAGATTTCATGTCCTGGTAGTGTTATCAATGATATATCACGATTAGAAGTTCTTGTAGGAGGTTTCCGAGCTGGAAATAACTCACCGGAAATAATTAATGAAGCAGCTGATATCTGTAGACGGTTATTTGCCGGCGGTATCATGGATATCAAAATATATCGAGATTTCATTGACGAGTTAGCGGAAAGTGGGTATCACAGTGATTAAATAAAAACGCTAGCGTTTCCAATTGAAAAATGGTTTCTGATTTCAAATAATGATCATACACTACAATCATGATAAACCAACCCCCGTCTACGTAGTTAATTCACGGTTTCCAGTTTATAGAGCATACTACGGAGATGGTTTAGGCAATACCATTGCAGGGTTATTTGCGAGAATGGCTCCAAAAGTGATGCCGTTGGCTAAACAACTAGGAATGAAAGCAATTGAAGTTATTCGTGATAAGGGTATTAGTGCTGTTGGAGATTTTGCTGGAAAAGCGTTTTCAACTGCGAAGAATAAATTAACATCATTAGTGAAATCACGAAAAAAGAAACCGTTACCGTCTACAGCGGAAATGCCTGCAAGTGTTAGTAGAATTATAAATAACGCAGTAGACGAAAAATTAGCTTCGATGGCTTTAACTCCCTTGATAAATCAAGGGGACCAAAGCAATATTGCAAATATGATAGCAGGAAGCGGCTTTAAAAAACTACGTCGATGAAAATCGTTTATGATTTCACGATTTAGACTCTGATAAATAGAATAAAATGTTCAAAAAATCACATGATCCGGCGTTTGATATAGACGCCCCAGTTGGCAAGGATGATTCTGTACGCGATTTTCAATATTACGCTTATCATGCAATAGACGCAAATAGTCGATCGCGAATTGAACTTCAAGTCCATGATACCAGTAAATATTTTTTGCCCTGTGAAGCGTTTATCGAAATCGAAGGAGAGATTATAAGAACAAATGATACAGAGTATCCAGCTGGTACTCAAGTCGGTTTTGTCAATAATGGTATTATGGCGTTATTTGAGAGTGCTAGATATCTCATTGATGGAAAAGAAATTGAGTCCATAGATCGTGACGTTGATGTGGCTACAACAATAATCGGGTTAGCGAGATATTCCGATGATTATACAAGATCAGCAGGACCCTCTATGATGTTTGCAAAGGATGTTAAAAATACCGCTGGAGGAAATCAATTTATTATAAGACGACCACAGAATAATGCTGGTGCTGCTAATGTTGATGTCGAGAATATGATTATAAACAACGATCCTAACTTCAATCTAGGAGCTGCAACACGTATTTCAATGTTGCAAGGAGCGCGTAAATCATTTTCATGTACGATTCCACTGCATCATATTTTTGGATTCTGTAGAAACGTCAGAAAAGTTATCTACGGGGCGAAGCATACAGTATCGCTTGTACGAAAGAGTGATGATAATGACGCAATCTGGAGGATTCCAGCAGATGCTGCAAATCCCAATGCTGATGCCGGTAAAGTCAATTTAACAAAAATATCATTGTGGATGCCAGTGTTGACTCCAGCAATCACCGCAGAAGAACGATTACTATCATTTATGGACCAAGGAGGAAAGTCGTTGTTGAGTTGGCTAACCGTGAGTACAGATGTGAAGCAATCAAATATCAACGGGTTATTCACTTGGAACCTAGCATCAAAACAAGGTGTTGCTGCGCCACGTCATATATTTATTGCGTTACAGGATAACACACGAGTTGGCGATCAACGTTTCAGTCATATGATATTTGATCAGTTAGGTGTGAAAGACATCTCACTGAGAATAAACGGCCAACAGGAACCATCCGAGGATATACAACTTAATTACACAGAAAATCATATTGCACGAGTTTATCATCGTCTGTTGTCATTTATGGCACGCGACCAAAATGTCGATACTGGTTTGCAAATATCACAATATGATTTTAAAAATCTATATCCGATCTATTACTTCTCACTGGAACATCTCGATTTGACAAGACAGTCAGTTGTTGATATACATTTTAGAGCTAATAATGTGACTCGTGGTGCTATTGCTGATTATAGAGCGGTTGCTGTCATTCTCAGTGATAAATCAATGCTACTCGAAGGTGTTGGTGGAAGAATGAGAGTGGTAGATGCACCAGTAGAAAACATGTAATTGAAATTGTAAACGATTTAGAATCAATCTATTATGTATAATGTCATATAGTGTTATTAGTGTCACGTTAACTCCCGGTCAATTAAAAAAATTGCAATCAGAATCGGCTAAGCGATGTGGAACCACAATCACGTTGAAACCCAACCAAATGACTGGTGGTGCAAATAAACTATCGCTGACAACTCGTCAAATAAAACATTTCAATGATGCACTTGCAGCCAAAAAAGGTGTTCAGATTACTCTCTCTGCGGCTGCTATCAAAAATATGATTAAAACAGGCGGTATATTTCCGTTGTTAGCTGCGATTCCAGCATTGATTGCAGCAGCAGCCCCAGCGGTGGCTAAAGCGGCTGCGTTAGGAGCCGTTGGTACTGCAGCAGGAATGGCACTAAAGAAAGCAACTGGGAAAGGATATAAAAAAAAGGGACGATCCGTTCACGGATTGGGTCTAAGACTACCAGGAACCCCGTATTCGTGGTACAGCGGAAAGGGTCTAAGACTACCAGGAACGATTTATTAATTCAGGAATCGAAGATTCCCATGTCCAATTTTGATTTAATGGATGCGGCTAAAAAACTCGCGATTAAAAACTTCAGAGGTGTCTTTATGAAAGATCAATTACCACATCAACCAAACAGCGTTGAAACAGGTATTATTAATCTCGATAACAGCACCGGACCTGGTACTCACTGGGTTGCATACGCTATTGATCCACGTGGGATTGTTTATTTCGATTCATATGGATTAGCCCCACCAAAAGAGTTTATGCGGTATATAAAAACCCTTCCAATGAAGACTTGGTATTCTACGCTACCAACACAAACGATGATTGACCCACCAATATGTGGCAGCGAAGTATTAAATGTCCTTGACGCTATTTCTAACTCCTTGAGTAACCCAAGCGGAAAACCACCACATGTTGTCGTTAATGAATACACTAGCAATCGCTGGCAACGACGAAGTCGTCAAAAACGATTTTAGAGAGAGAAAGAGTTTTACAATAACATGATTGATATTTGGGGGAGATCTTTGAAACCCAAACCCGATGGCACTGCAACCCCTGATTCTATCAAGGATATAACAAAAAAAATTAAAGATGAAATAGCTGAGACGTTAAATTTAACAAGTGTTGACCCGAACGAAATAGTTGTATTTCAGGACAAACAGGGTAAATTGAAATCCAGTGATGTGTCATTGAATGACATTTTGATACGGCAGCGCGACGCCGCTGAAAACTCTATTGCGCTGTATTCCAACGACGGACTACTTAAACCAGGCGCACTTGTGTCTACGATCACAGACGCGATTGCCACCCACAACAAGATGATTACCGACAACGACAACAGGATTACCACCCAAGACAACAAGATTACCACCCACGGCCGTGAGCTGGATGATCATATACGAGGTTATAATTCTTTTCGCAAAAATGTTATACATAAATTCTTTGGAACCCCTCTTGTGGTTGGCATGACTCTCACTGAAATTAAAGACTTGTTGAATTCATTCTTCGCTAACAAGGAAGCTGGAAGGATGATGACTGCTTCAGAATTCAAGGCAAATTATCTCGAGATTTCTAAACTAATAGAAGATCAAAAACCCACTAACGACATTGTTGGTAGATTCTTTGGAACCCCTCTTGTGGTTGGCATGACTCTCACTGAAATTAAAGACTTGTTGAATTCATTCTTCGCTAACAAGGAAGCTGGAAGGATGATGACTGCTTCAGAATTCAAGGCAAATTATCTCGAGATTTCTAAACTAATAGAAGATCAAAAACCCACTAACGACATTGTTGGTAGATTCTTTGGAAACCCGCTTGTGGCAGGAATGACTCTCGCTGAAGTTAAAAAAGCTATTGATGAACAAAAACGCATCAGCGAAATGGCTAAAAATTTCTTTGAGGGCTCTGAAAGTTATAATATCACGACGACATATTCTCAACTCAACGGGCATTATCTCATGCAAAAAGGTTTGGAATTTAACCACCTTTTGATTTCATTTTTTAGTCGCCGCGATAAAACGATGATAAAATATACCGAAATCAATAAAACCTATCTCAACGTTTACGACGATATTCTTAAACTAAAAGAAAAATCTGAAAGGGTAAAGCATGGGACCATTGATTGGATAAAAGACTCTAATGCTAAATTGAAAGTCAATATCGGGGAGTGGCCCCATGGTATCTACAGGATGACGTTAATCTCTGACAAGCAATTTGATATCATCGTAAGCGGTAAAACCTATTTTGGTGGCACCGCAACAGTAATTATCCGGGGTGAAGAAGAATTTAAGATTGTCGCGGTTGATAGTACGATTAGATCAAAAATATCCTGGTGCTTAGAATTCATATGCGAAGTAAATAACTAAATTGAAAGGATTTCACAATTGAAAACGCTAGTATTTTTAAAATAAACAACAATGACTTTGTCATCGACGCAATGTCGCTATGATCAGGTCAGAGAATTTCAGAATAGACTCAAAACCCTCACTGAGGAGTATCAAATAAAAATAAAAAAATACCGACGAAGAATCACCGCAATTGATGTTATTATGTACTCGGTGTCAAGCGTTCTCGCTGGCGCCGGAATAATACTTGCATCTGTTACAATGATTGCCCCGGTCGTAGTTCCAATTTGCATTTCTGCGGTGGCTACAATCGGGGGTATATTAACCGGGATAGCAAAAAAGATATCATCATGCAGCCAGAGTAAACTGCAGAATTACTTACTTCAATTTCATATTGCATCAACCGCATATTCGCAATTATCATTGATGATATCGTCGTCACTCGATAATACGGTTATATCAGATAGTGAATTCTCAGCGATGGTCAGTATTTTTGATTCCGCGATATCGAAATTAGAGCGACAACATGAGTATAATGACAACACCGATGGAATCAGAAAACACGAACCCAAAAAACAAAATGATCTCAATAATATCAACATTACCAGATTGTGAATTCTCAGTGATGGTCAGTATTTATGATTCCTCGATACCAAAATTAGAAATAAATCATGAGTATAATGACGACACAGATGGAATTACTTCAACGAGTAGTGGAGAACACGAACCCAGTACAAACGAGTATGATATCAATAACATCTACGAAACCCGAGTTTAGTGTGAATTTCTCCTCTCCGGTTCCTGTGAGCGAAATCGCGCTAGCAAAACTACGAATGTATCACAGTTGGCCTAATATCAGATCGGTAGCATTTGGTAGTCAACAACCCAATAATTCACTGGTGTTCTCGTATAAGAATAAACCCGACGGGACTCCAGACTGGAACGTCGTTTCGATACCAACAGGGTCATACCAAATTGAACAAATCAATAATGAATTCGCGCGTAGAATAAAATCGATTACTGGAACAGAATCGAAAATCGCTATAACAGTTCATGAGCCGACGCTATCATCCGCAATTGAAATAAACTCAGAAGAATATGTCGTAGATATCTATCAAAGCTCAATAAGAACCGTACTAGGATGGCCTGAATTACCACCGGAAAAATCCACCACCGACTTAACCACGGATGTACAATCATATCATGAAATCAATCCCAGTTATCGAGATAATTTATCTGATATAAGAAAAGGAAGAATCGCCGATAGATTTATATTCACCAACAAAGACACATTGCAATGGAATTTTATCATTAAAAGAACAACCGACTCATCTGTTACTATTTCATTTACGCTAACTGACGTCCGTGGTTATTTTAATGAGATTAAACAATTATATGACACACAACTAGAACAACTACGGAAAACAAGATCGCAAACACACGTTGAAATAATAAATCAGCTTATATCGGACATGAAATATATCTATGAACTAATTATTCAAACAATAATTAATGACAACAGCGACAACAAACAACGATTCTTAACCGATTACAATATCACAGAGAACAATCTGCGTAATTTCAGGTTTCCGAAATACAACGCTGATGAATTAGTAAGAATTGTTAAAACCGATATCATCAAAGCGCTACAAAAATCAGATTCAACTGTCCTCCTCAAACATAATAATGATCCAGATGGTGGTGGTAGGCATATCGCTCCGTTCAATGTGAATATATCCTCGGTGATTGCGCTTAATTTAGTGTGTGATGTTATCGAAGGAAGCTATCAGATTAATCTCGAATGATCAAATCAAGCTCAGCAAGGATATATTCTTTATTCATTTGCACCAACAGCTCCTCCAGGATTTTTAATAATTGAAAACCCAATTAATCCTGTCTATATGCGATGTCATAATAATTCATTAACCAGAATTAATTTCAAACTCACCGACCAGTCAAATAATCTGATTGATTTACAAGAAGAGGTGTTAGCAATTAGTCTGTTTGTGAAATCATAAATGATTTTCGTCCTAAAGACTTTCATCATAAAGACTGGATCAAATCATTTATTATTTTTTGTTAACCTGTAGCAGCAGAGAGGGTGAATGACAACAAGTTGCGACCAAAATTAATTAAAAAATCGTTTTCATTTTTTTAGTTAAAACGATTTCATAGGGAGATTTCAATCAATTTTTTTGTCTGAAAACGTTGTAGGGTTCGCCTTTTTTTGGTTAAAATGAGATCGTAGGAAGGCTCGTTTTAATGATTCAATCAAAATTTTGTCTGAAAACGTTGTAGGATTCACCCTCTCTGCTGCTTATGTCATATTGATGAACCGTGATTAATAGTCACATAATGTAAAAGTCACCAGATAAATCCACAAACACTCAAATCACATGACCAAAACAAATGAGAAAAAGTCAGATCTTATTGGTTATTGATGGAACTGCCAATTATCCACCTGTGTGACTGAAGTATTATAGTAATATGAAATGGTAAATTACAGATTTGTATTGTGATTTGATATGGATTTGCAAGTTGGCAAACATTGGATTTGATACAGATATACGCTGTATCGATCACAGAAATGCCCATTCAATGACAAAAAGAAATACTGGTAAATGTATTTTCCATTTAATAATGCATCATTCATAAAATGAAATATGTATAAATAGGAGTTTGGTAAACAAATTATTCATTCCTGTTTCAAGATCAGTCTTTGAAATCAGTTACAGTTGTTTTCAAATTTTCAAACTATTCACAGGAATTGCAAAATGATTATTGAAATCTGGTCGAACACATTACTCTGAGGTTGTTGTGAACACATTCAATCCTACTGGTATATCAGGATACTGAAGAGTACATCAGGACATTCAAGACTATTGGGATTCATCCAGAACATTATATACTTTTGGATTTGCAATAGGACATTTAGAATTATTTGGGATTTAATTCAACAATATGAAACACAATTCTGACATAGCATATCCTAATGAACATTATTAATATTCCTGTTATGAGTCTAGGGTCTTAAAATAAGTAACAGAAAATAGTGAAAAGCAACAAGGTTTGTAAAATTCAACAAATAATGTATTTCCCTAGAAAACAGAGGAAAATTTTAATAAATAAGGAACTTACAGTATTACGAATTAAATCCAAAAATAATCGTAGAATTACAGACACAAGTCCTAATAATTGAATGTCCTGAATAAACCTCAGTAGAAGTCCAAGGTAAATCCAAAGCTGAGGGTGTTGATGTGACTGTGGCAGCTCTTAATGTGTTGATGTGCCAACAGTCTTTTCTTGAATCATAGTAATATAATTCCAAGTTTGAATTCATCATAAATTCCAGTGAATGTACGTCTCTGTCCAAGAAATTTTTTCAAAGCACTTTCCTATTTCCAAAGATAATAATCACTTGAATTCAGTAAATAAAAGATACCAGTCCAATATGAAATATTGAACACAACTTATACTACTTGTGATAATGAAGTTACAAATGCTGACATGTACAGAACAAGCCTAATTACCTTAGTGCTGTAATTAGGCAAGTTGTTGTCAAATGTGGTATGTCTCATGAGGTGCTATAAGTAATAAAGGGATCAAAGGTGGTTCTTGATGGACTTCAAGCCTTTTAAAAACAATAGGCAAACTCAAACATTTTGTATTGTTGAATTGTTATTTCATTGCCCAAGATGTTTATAGCGAAAGTGAAGTTGATGCGTATTTTAGTTCATATCAAAATGCCAAAACATAAGATTTTTCCCAATACCAAAAAAGCACGGCAAAGAAATATGGAATACAGGAATACATTTCATTTCCTTCCAACTTTAAAATTTTCTCCTTGGTAACATCTTGACTGGAAGGTAAAAAGCAGTCAAAATAAACATCTAACAGGTAATCATTGATCATGATCTGTTTACCCTGGAACAAAATCGAAGTGAAACCATTCAACCTAAACTTAAGACCACCTTTTTTTAAGTTCACAGTATCCTATAAATGTCACTACCTAATGTCATCTGGTACAAAGTCCAAGAATTCATCTTCACTGTCTGATAAAATTCTGAATCCTCCATCATGGTCATGGTCTTGTAAATATCATCCAACTCCCTTTCCTAATGTCCTCATTGCAATATGCGGATGCTAATTAGAGACTGAGCTTGGGCTATGTAAGTAACATTTCACACAGTTTGTGAAATATATTAAAGGTTACATCTCAGCGTATGTCAATTATGTGGCAAGATCAAACAATCACCCTCTGTTACAGGCCACTATCTTGGCTTAATAAAAGGACTGTCATATTCAAAAACAAGCTATGCAATTAAGGTCAAACATTTACTGGAAGAGGCAGACCTTTACTAGGCACTATACATGTATGTATTTGCGGTTACATCGAAAGGATTAACAACTTAAAAACAAAGAGAGTGCTGCCTTTACAATCCAAGGGCAGGAACCCCTGTACCCAGATACCCATTGGCAGGTGTACTTGGCAGAGTATTGGATAACAGCAGCAACTTTAAGGAACCAAGCCACTAAAGTTTTATATCTTTTACAGTTTTGACATTGCCATATTCTAATGATGGATGAGTTGTGTATCTTAAATTGGATTTGTTAGTTTTTTTCTCCATCATTATGGGTTATGTGCAATTGTATTTTTAGCTGACCTTGTCCAAACTCAGGTTCATTGCTTACCTGTTTAAAGCCAGTCTTTCTCTGAGTGAAGATTAAATATTAGGATCTTTATCTTAGTCTACATCAAGTACATTATGTTTACCATGTTCTTTATAATAATTTTAGTACAGATCTTGTCTTGTTTACAGCTATGATTCTGACCTCAGAATCTTCTAGAATGGAAGAATTCATTAAGTTGTCAGAGTATTTTCATAAAATGGTAATTGCGACCTAGGTCAAGTAGGAGTATATAATCGTGTTTTCTTTAACAATTATTCATTCTAGATATAACATCTGAGCTGAATCAATCATTATTGTTGTGTTCAGTATTTTGATTTGGGGAAAATTATTTATTCCAATTATTATTCTCTGGAATTAAAAAGAGCTCCATAATACATCTGGAAAAAGACATTAACTTGGAATTGTGAATTCAAACAAAGAAATCTTAAATTCAATTACTATGCTTCATCAAAACACTGTTAGCACAATCACACTTCAAACCATTACAGGCATAACCTTCAGCATTGGAACGTATTTCAAATACCAATAAAATGTGTTCATCACTTTATTCCTTAGGATTTGTGTTTCTAAGATTATCTGGGTTTTAATTCCCAATATCTTATGTTCTTTTTGATATGTTCACTTTGTATTATAGGGAAATAATTAATTTATTCAATTTGACAAAACTAGTTGGTTTTCAGTCTTTTATATTCCTTATTAAAAGACCACAGAGTCATAATAAAAGAGAAAAGACATTCTCCATTCTTCATAAAAAATAAAATTACTAAAGAGATCTAAATTACAATGATATTGTTGGCCTGTTAAGTGTGAAACTTGATGATTACAATTAAAGCCATCAGTGGTCACCCGTCTGTGATCTTGGGAAACTAAAAATGCTTGTGGGATTTTATTTTTAAAAGTCTTTGCAGTTAACTATGAGATATAAACCCTTTCCATTTTCATTAAAATATCATACTCTGGCTCATATTACTTAATAACAATATCAATACATATCAGTCTCATAAATGACTTGCTAGTGATGATCATTCCGACCCTCAGACTCCACAGAAAAAGAAAGTTAATAACAATTGTGATGAGAAGGAGAATACATCTCTGAAAGATTTAAGAAACCTTAGGTATCAGTTACAGAATACTTTACAAGTTTTCCCTGTATTCAACACGACACAAGAAATCTTGAGCATCAGTTTGCTCCACGAATGTAACACAATTTCAGCTACAAGATTATGACTCAAAATAAAAATCACTTTCAATTTCAGTTTTGACTCTTAAGATTTCAGTGTCAAAAGTCAAATGACTCTTCAGTTATTGCATATTGTTACGACTATGTGGTCTTAAACCTAGTAACAAAAACAAACAAGTTTAATAAAATTTAACAAATAATTTTATTTCCCAAGAGTACAAAGTGTGCATTTAAAGGGAAATTAAAGTATTGTGAATTAAAT
This sequence comes from Unio delphinus, assembly GCA_029339505.1. NCBI lineage: Eukaryota > Metazoa > Mollusca > Bivalvia > Unionida > Unionidae > Unio > Unio delphinus. The sequence goes on along the minus strand of JAQISU010000366.1, from coordinate 1,388,109 downwards.
CCCACATAATACCAACATTCTATATCAGGTTCAAAAGGATAGCGTTCCAAATGAATTCCAATGGTGTTCTGAATGAATTCCAACCTTGAATGGGCTTATTTATCAATAGTTTTGAAACTGCTGATGTACTAATAGTCTTGATGTATCACAATGATATAAACGGCGATGCCTTTAAGTCCTTAACAAATCCAAAAGAAAAGTAGTTCTTTGTGATTCCGTTGAATAATTTGCATGAATAATTCCTCTAAAATTATAACTGAACACAAAAATATACTCTGGTCATAGATTCTCAAAATAAAGGTATGAAGATCGAATGAAAATTTTGCTGACAAAACCATTTATATTTATACATACATATATCTCCCCACTTGACTTAATGCATAATAACATTTTATGAAGAAAAAAACTCAATTATTTTAATGAAACATTGCACTAAACTATAAACAAGTTTGTTTCAAAAACATTCTATGGTCAAAAGGACATGTCAACATGCTTACATTCACTTTTAGTAAAATATTCAATAATGGACAAAACTTTTAACACTATATAGATATAAAAAACAATGGACAAAACCTAAACACACAATATGGACATACATAACGACATATTCCTATTTTCATGAAAATTTGGTCAGAAATATGAGTACCACATTGGTAGAAATGTTAACCAATAAGATGCAGGATCAACTCATTACTGACAGGCATCAAACCAGCCTAAAAAAAAAACAGAAAACGAGAAAACTTTCCATGCATCCTCCTACTTCAGAATATATTCAGGACAAAAAACCTCCTTATTATCTTTTTGTCTAACCAGCCCCATTTGAGATAATTTTTTATGTCCATAAATTCTTTTCTTTCAATAAATGTATATTCTGCAGAAGCCATGAAATTATTTCAAAAGATCTGGACTTTTTGCAAGACATGAATCACAACTGCAAGAAAATGAAGAAAGAAACAATAAAACCATGAAAAATTCTCACAGGCACGGTCACCTTCCAATGTACGGTATCCTGGTATTTTGTTACTTTCTTTCCGACATAAATTATATGAAGGAAAAATTATTCCAATTTTTTTAAAAATGGAAAAAAAATCTAATGACATTTTAACAAAAGAAAACAGTGGACTGCATTATAATAGAATAGAAAACTCCATCTCTATACTATGTATACATCTCACATTACGGAAGTCATCAGAGACTTTGATGATCTAAACCTATATTTCATGCTTAGTTGAAATCAGATCAGAAATAGATATTCCCAAGAAGTAACAAGCAATTGTTAGCAAACACAACACAACACAAAACTGATGCAGAGCTATCCCTTAAGATCACTTGACCATCTGAGCCAAAAAAGATGATGGTGTCAACTTACTATAAATCCACAGATATATGTTGTATGTGGAATTATCTATACCACACGTCCAACGCCCTTCATCTCTCGATCTTTTCAAGGACTGAATAATTACTTCTGTCTTGTTGATATCAGCATGGAATGTGTAACCCCAATCAGGGATCTCATCTGGTGAACAGCTGCTTGTATCACATATTACTTGATGTCCATCAGAAATTACCCAATATCTAGCATCACCTGACAAATTGCATGATATTGTGAGCTTTTTTCCATCCTCTGGTTCAACAGGGTTTAGTGTGATATTTCCTGAAAATAAAAACGTGCTCTTTTAAACATTTTTTGTTGAACATGAACCTAAAGTAGTAGCCGTAGTATTTTGTTGTTGTGGTAATGGTAGTAATGAAAGTGTCTAAGATACCAATACACTGAGAACAAGCAATGCATTAAAAACGCATGATCAAACACTGCTACAAACCTTGTGTTATCTTTACCCAAAGGTCAATGGATAAACTAGCTTTGTTACCGACGTTATTATCATTGCTCATCATGGGATATTACAAGTATTTTGAAAGTCATTGTGGGTGACAACAAACAATCAACCAAACCTCATTGCAAATCTTCTATGTCTAACATCTTGATACAAAAACATCCTGTAGAACATGTTTCCTTTTATTATTATGAAACCTCATGAATATAAACAAACGGAGCTCTGGGCAGAGTTAAGCACATACAAGCAAAATTTAACCTAAATCTGGACACACATGTACAAATCTTTGTGACCATTACCCCAATGTTATACGTTCAATGAGTGTGCTGCAGAAGGAACTGTTGTTGTTTGCAATGAAATCTCTCATTCAGGTACCGTATTAATATAACCCATTGAAGGGGTCTATAAAATATAAGTGGATTAAAATCTAGCTAAAACTTTTAATATACATGGACTTTAACAAAAAATCATAACATGAGCATGTTAACTGTGTTTACTCTCTCATTAGAGATTTCAAGTCTAAATAAAACTGTTAGTTCTCTTTATAAATTGGGATAAAGCATATCTCTAAACACAACCTTTTGGAACACTACTATGGAACGCTAGAGCTGTTTGAAGCAGTCTGCACTACATTATATGCTATATGTACATTACTTAGTAACGCGTGTTTATGACGTATGTTATGATATTTATGTTTGTTATACGATGTGGTCTTTAAAGTCTAAGTGCTGTTATTATATGTTGTATATTTCTTATATTTAATGATATGCTGTACATGTTTACTATTTATGGTATATGTATTACTCTAAGATGTGGGAAATTAAAACTATATATGTTGTGCGATAAATATGATTAATTTTATACTGTTCATATCTCATTATATTAAGTGCCAAAGTCTTTATGATGCGGCTCAAACTGAGAATCTCCTGAAGAATGAGAATTCACTGATGTACGTATTACAAAGGTAAATGCTTTCCCACCTGACCAAGATCGTCTTAGTGGTCGGATAGAGCAGGATATTAATTAATCTCATTGCTATACATATAATTTGATGTCAGTGATCCACAAGACCTTGCATGCACCGCCATAATGGTCTGGGATAAACAGAACAATATTGGAGTGTACACAACTTGGTGTATAATTGAACAATTTCTTATACTTGGTGAATCGTGTTGTTTCTATCTTAGCAAAGAAACTAAAACATGATAAAACATCAACAAGACTGAGCCAAGAAAAAAGACTTGTTTGTAGTCAGAATTGGGGAGATTGATGATTTATTGGGTAGAACGATCATTGATTTATTGCTTGTTTCATAAAAAAAACATTAAAAACCCTATTCTATAGTTTCATCCAATCATGTTGATAATTTCCTTTTTGCATTTACAATCCCGTCTGTGTTTTTAAACAGTCCATTTAGTACCCTCTACTTTATAATCATTTGTGTCAGATTTATATATTTTGTAATTATTATTTCTGTCGATGATTTTTTCAATTCAAATGTATTGTTCGTTCAATCTTTGTTCATTGTTTCATCCATTTTATTCTAACATCTACTCTTCACTTACCAACCAGCACCAGCCTCTGTTTGTCTATATGTGTGATGTTTTGCATTCCTTTTAATTATATGACAAACATTTTGATCAGAAACTAAACTATTTATTGTCGTTTTCGATGATAGGTGTTTCGAAGAAAATAAATCAACAGAAACATGTTGTTACAATTAAACATCATGGATGAATTACTGAAGATTAATTTATTTTGTATCAAGCCAAATACTGTGCACGAGTTGAGGCTTTCCATGCATTACACATTTCAAACTTTAGTATAAAAAATGTATGTATTATAATTGGCATATAAACGTAAACCATTCATAAAATATAAATAATGAATTATAAAGAATTCAGGTCATTATTGAAAGCAGCAGAGGAGGTGAACAGACCTTTTGCTGAAACGTAATTTGCTTAAAATTAAACCTGAAAAAACGAAGGTTAATAACGTTAAACCAAAGCCTTTAACTTACCGAGAGTTCCTCTCCAAAAGTCTCTCCTAAAGTTTCTCTCCAAGAGTTTCTCTAATTGGGTTACTTTATTTTTTGTTCGTTTTTTTTCTAAATTATAATGTACGTACGTTTTTACCGACGTATGTCTCATTGAGGTTGCGCCTCCTCTGCTGCTATAATTAGATCATTATTTCCATATCAATAATATGGTATGAGCGCTGGAATCTCATACGGCTGGAATAGCTCAAGAACGACTAGAAGCAATAAAGAAATATCTTCCGGTTCGTGATTCCATTAGACAAAATCTACAACAACGTCAATAATCTCAGGTGGAATTTGCAGAAGGTGCAGAACAATTATTTAAACCCGTTACGAAGGCTACCGAAGGAGTTACAGAGGCTACTAAAAGTCTTCTTTCTACGCTAGAAAAAACTGCTAGAGCAACTGGAAAAATAGCAGAAAGAACTAAACAAACAAAAAAGATTCTGAGAGAACTTCCCGCTCGAATAAGCTGCTGCTCAACCACAATTACAAGAAGAAATACATCAAGTACTTGAGGGCATTGACAAAGTCCATGAGGAGGTTGGTGATGTAAGTAAGGGATATTGTTACCCCAAAACCAAAACCACCAACCCGATTTAACAAAGAAGGTCGTACACAACTTCGATATGACCCTGTAGATGTTGCCGCAACAGGATATTTTCATAGTGATGAATTGTTAGAGTCAGACAGAGTCTGTGTTTCAGAGAAAAATTGGGTTCCTTTTGTATTTCGAAAGTATTTCGAAAGTCCAAAAATATATCCAGGATCACCGATAAATATAAAACTAATTTTAGAGATTTTGAGAGAGAAGTTGAAATCAAAAAAGTTGAAATTAAAAAAGCGCCATTACCCAAAGATGTATTATCAACAAGAAAATCGCCGTTCAGATCATGTCGTATTGAGAAAGAAGAAACGACCGGAAGTGGTACTTCTATCTTGACTATGTCAATAGGAAGTGGTCTTATTTCTTGTCCTAACAATATTCTTTCTGACGTAGATAGATTGGAAATTCTGATTGGAGGAAAACGTGCTGGAAATAATTCTCCAGAAATAATTAATGAAATCTCTGATATTTGTCAACGATTATTTACAGGCGGTGTCATGAACATTAATGTGTATCTTTCGCTCATTGATGAAATAGCTGATGATTACCATAGTGACTAAGTCACTGCCATTAGATAAATAAATAACAAATAAGATGATTATTCACAATGCTCAACGTAGACCAGCCACGGTCAGGGTGGTACAACCTGTAAAACATTCTAAGGAGATGGAATTGGTGATGTTGTTCAGAGTTTAGTTGCTAGGATAGCCCCAAGAGCAATACCAATTGCAAAGCAATTAGGAATGAAAGCTATTGACTTTGTTCGTGATAAAGCACCTAGTGCAGTTGGTAATCTTGCCGGTAAAAATGTTCTCGGCAATCAAGGATAGACTAGCAAGGTTAATTCGACGAAAACCTCAGCCACCAGTAAAATTGGAAAGCACTGAAGTGATGCCTTCAAATGTTAGTAAAATAATAAATCAAGCTGCAAATCAAAAACTAGCAGAGTTGGCTGGTGTACCTATGTCAGAAAAAGAAAACAATATAACTGCTAGTCTGATAGCAGGAAGTGGTCTTCGTGTTAGACAATACCAATTATAATAAAAATGTTCAAACGTTTATCTGACATGGATGCAACAGTTCTTAAAGATGAGTCTATACACGATTATCAGTATTATTCTTATGATGCACGTGTACCTAACTCACATGGAAAAATCGAAATACAGGTTCAGGATACAAGCGGATATTTTTTACCCTCTGAAGCGTTTATTGAAGTAGAAGGTAGACTTTTGAAAGCAGATAACACAGATTACGGACTTTTAGATCGACCTGGTTTTGTTAACAACGGCGTCATTACCTTATTTTTTCCAGCGCTATATACATCATTGACGGAAAAAAATATTGAATCGTGTATTGAAAATGTTGATATTGCTATGACGATACTGGATCTGGCAAGATATTCTGATGATTACTCGAGATCAGTTGGTCCATCAATGATGCTTGCAAAAGATACAAATGATCATCCAGAAAACAGAAACGTGACATTAAACGCAGCTGGGGGTATAGTTACATCGATGTATGAACGCTAAAAACACCGTGGTACTTGTCAGAAAAGCCACTGACAATGATGCAATATGGCAACCCAATGCAGTTGATGCTGGTAAAGTAACACTAACAAAACTGTTGTTGTGGATGCCAGTAATGACTCTATCTATCATTTCTTTCATGAATTCAGGTGGTAAATCATTATTGTCATGGTTGACGAGATAGTGTTCAAAGTAATGCTGCTGGGTTATTCACATGGCAGATAGCATCACCACGAGGAGTTTCTGTGCCGAGACATATATTTATCGCATTTCAGGAAACTGCTAGGTTAGATTCGCAGGAAAAAAATCCAATGGTATTTGATACCCTTGGAGTTTCTGAAGTTGCTTTGATGGTAAATGAACATCAAGGACCATCTGAAGAAGTTTTGCTAAATTTTGATCAAAATCACGTTGCACGTGCATATATCGGTTGATGACATTTATGGGGCGTGATCAGATTGTTGATTCTGTTTTGAAGATATCTCAGCGGGATTTTACAATGCTGTATCCAATCTATTACTTTTCGTTGGAACATTTAGATTTGTTTAGGCAATCAGTAGATGATATACACTTTCGAGCTCGTGTAGCTCGACTGCCTGCTGATAGTTACAGAGCCATGCATTGCGATTATTCTCAGCGACAAAGCAATGTTACTTGAAGGTGCTGGTGGACGAATGCGAGTTATTGATGTACCAGTGGAAAATATGTAAGACATAATTAGATCACAGCGATATTAATAAAAATGTCGTACATCCACGTTAATGTCACTCTGACTTCCGGTTAGGTAAAGAAATTACAATCGAGATCAGCAAAACAATGTGGAACAAAAATATCATTAAAGCGAGATCAGATTGCTAGTAGCGGTCCAAAAAAATTATCATTAACCAAGACTCAACTCAAACATTTCAATAAAGCTTTGGAATCAAAAACTGGAGTTCAACTTGAACTTTCTCCAGCCGTCATCGCAAATATGGTTAAAACAGGTGGTAAATACCCCCTTCTCGCAACTATATAAGCCTTAATAGCTGCTGCTGCTCCAGCTGTCGCAAAGGCAGCAGCGTTAGGTGCTGTTAGAACTGCTGCTGGAATGGTATTAAAGAAAAGAAACTGGGAAAGGATTTAAAAAATGAGGGAAGGGTCTTAGATTACCAGTGACCCCACATTCGTGATACGGAAATGGTTTGAGACTTCCAGGAACACTTTGTTGATGCCTATGTCAAATTTTGATTTGCTTAATCATATTAAACAACTAAGAATAACAAAAATTAGAGGAGCTTTTATGCATGACCAATTACCAAAACAATCAAACAATATTGAAACCGGCATCATTAATCCTGAAAACAGTTCTGGTCCAGGAACTCACTGGGTTGCCGACGCAATTGATCCACGTGGAATTGTTTACTTTGATTCCTATGGACTTCCTCCGACAATTGAATTTCTAAAATATGTCGGAAGAGTACAAAGTACTCCGTTTCAAACTCCAATCTGGTATTCAACATTACCAACACAAACAATGACAGATCCACCAATATTTGGTCGTGTAGTAATTGCTGTACTTGACGCTATATCAAAATCAACCAAATCACCTCATAAAGTCGTGCACATGTACACTAGTAACCGCGTCGTTTAAAACATATCTTAAAGTATAATGGTAGATATTTATGGAAGATCTTCTAAAGTTATCACTGGCAAGAAAAGAGAAGATGATATTGATTTATCAAACTACGCAACTAAAGATGAACTTGCTGATATCATGAACCTATCTGGAGTTGACCGGGATGAGGTTGTTATTTTTCAGGATAAATTTGGTGTTTTCAAGACAAGTAATATTAAGTGGAAAGACATAATTCGTAGAGTTTTTGGTGCTAATACTGATAACATCCCAGTATTTACTGACAGTGGAAAATCAGAGATTCAAGTATATCAATCGCAACTATTAGAGATGAAATTGTGAAAAGTGTTGCTAATCGTTTACGATTGACTGGTGATACAATGACAGGTGAACTTAGCATGAACGGTAATAAAATACTTGTTTTAAGAGATCCAAAATCTGATGAAGATGCAGCAACAAAACATATGTAGATAGTAGCCATACCACTATAAATACCAAATTAACCGCGCTACAGTTTGAGCATGAGGCTTACTTAAGTACGTTTTCAAATCTTCGTAGAAATTTTCAAAAACTCAATAAAATCGCAGATGATTTCTTTGGAAGTCCGTTTCTTGTTGACGTAAATCTCTCTGAAATTAACACAAAACTTGGCGATATTGAAATGATTAGAAATGTTATCAGTGGAATTCCTGATATCCTTAAACAAGTTAATCTCATGAATATTCCTCCCGGAGTAACTCCGGAACAGATCACTAATATAGTATACACAGTTTCATCAGGATCAGCAACATGATCACAGCAAAATAACACAATAACACATACTGTAGAAGTCACTGAAAGTTACATTAATGAATAATGTCAATGTCGCCGAACGAACTACTGCAAAAGATTGTGGAAAACACATCCCCCATCACAAACTACAATGATATCATTAAGCTATATTTCGTTTTTTCTATTCATTATCAGATCGAACAAATCAATGATGAATTCCAGCGCAGAATAAAATCAATAACTGAAAAAGAATAAAACATAGCTATAACAGTTCACGAGCCAACATTATCGACTGCGACTGAAATAAATTCGACATATTATGTTGTAGATATTTATCAATCATCGATCAGATCTGTTTTAGGTTGGCCTGAAGTTGCACCGGGATATGAAAAACAGCCAGAACCAAAGTTAAATTATTTTTCGTCAAACAACGAAATATTTCTAAAGCTGCCAGAATATCGAGAAAGAAGCCCATGGACATATATAGATACAACTATTAATAGTGAAAAACGTTATTTTACAGCATACGACGGCACAACACTTCCTAGAATGGAAAGGACTGTAAATAATCTTAAACATGAACTACCTACTAAAGATCCATATATCGAAGAAGGATTTATTTATGGTTTTTCTAATCAAATTAAATCCGAACACTCTAAATCACTTATAGATCTTCAAAATTTATTTTCCAGCATTATACAACATTATCATAGTGATATGATTCAACAAATCGTTGAGACGCTATAACATTTAAATCAGATTGCATCAGATCTCGAGTTTGTCAAAAAAGTTATTGGTGAAGTTTATAATTCCCAAACCAAAATGCATGCTTTCCACAAGCTAGTTGAAGTTGTACAAGATAGTAAGGTAGCTTGCGCAAGCTTGCAAAAGGAATTTTTCCAAGTCTGCAAGCTTGCGCAAGCTTGCAAAAGGAAATTCTCAAAGATCTGCAAGCTTACTGTAAAATCTCAAACTTACACAAATTAAGCTAGCTTGCAAAAGGAATTTTCCAAGTCTGCAAGCTTGTAAAATGTAAAATTCAAGCTTCCTAGATTGCAAAAAATGAAGGAGTGCATCTGCAGTCATTCATCAAACAGCAGCACAGTGGATAAACTTTAACATAGAACATAATTTGTCCACATTGTTTTACACCATTAAATATAAAAAGAACAGAGCAAGAATTCCTTGAATGTGTGTTATATTTTACACTGTGATAAAGGATTCCATTTAGTAAAATCCGTTAAAATACATAGCATTTACCGATTGCAAAGTTATTTACAGACTGACTTAATGCAGCAAGATATTTGAGGTCAAGTACTTATAAATGCTTCTTACCAACAATGTATGCACCATCAAATATAGTCTCTGTAATTTTGTGATGATAACTTCTGGCATTTAGTTTTTGAAAGAATATTCCAATTTCTGTTTCATTGACAATTTTTGTATTTGAAAGTGTAGGTAATTTTAACATTGTTGAAACAGCGTCAGACTCCTGTGATAGAACGGAAATCACGTGGAATAATGTTTTTGATTAACTCCTCAATATACGGTAATTTATCCTGAAATTAATATAAATGAGTATTAAAAACTAAAAAATCAGACACCCCACCTCCCTTTTGCCTTTGCAAACCTGTTTACCAGTTCGTATTTGACTGTATTTGTACGGAATAAAGCTCATTCGTACGGTAGTATGGTCATTGGTTTTAAAATACGATTTGAGGTTGCATTTATTTATATTTTTTTTTTAAATAATTTTTTAAGCGTTTTTATTCCGGTTAGTTTTGTTGTGTCGTCTCTTTGGTCCGCGTCTGGGTCTGTAGTCGGCGACACATCACTGATTGTAACATTCTCAACATCCGGTTGTTTAAACATGCCGCCGACAACAAAGTTTCAGCTCGAATCTGATGATGAAAATAAAATGTCTAAACATAGAAAGCAGCATTTTCTACCAGTTCATAATTCTCTGTGACCATGCCTTAAACCACCGTCTAAAGGAGTGCATTTTGTGCTCTGCACTGTTTGCAACTTAGATTTTTCATGTGCACAACATGGTGGAATGAATGACTTTTCACAGCACGTGGAATCGGAAAATCATGCGAAATTGGCATCGTTAGTGAAGGGAAATACAAGTATTTTGTCAACGATGAAGGGAAAGGAAGTCAGTGATCAGCACATATTTCAAAAGCAGATAACATGCTGAGGTGATTCTATGAGCTGATCGTAAATTGAGCACAGCCTACAAGTTAATGGAAGTAATTAAAAATATGTTCCCAGATTCCAAAATTGCAGAAGATATTTAGAAACAATCTCTCTCTCTCTCTCTCTCCCTCTCTCTCTCTCTCTCTCTATCTCTCTCTCTCTCTCTCTCTCTCTCTCTCTCTCTCTCTCTCTCTCTCTCTCTCTCTCTCTCTCTCTCTCTCTCTCTCTCAGTATGTCGTGCAATAGTAAATAACGGTAATTATAGTTTATTGATGTGTCTACTATATGTTATCGAGGGACTGGTGTATTTGGTCCAATTGCTGTTTCAATTGGTACATTTGTATTAATTACATGAGATTATTTTGAATCTAGTTGAATTCCAGAATATTTGTCAATCTTGTACATACAGTGCAGAACTTTTGAAATTTATTTGACCTGTTTCAATCTCAATCCTAGGCGGTACATAAAATTATGTGAATATCGGATAGTGTATTATACTGTATACTATTGTTTTAAACTGAGGTGTTTTGAATCTGTGTATCAGATATAATATTCTTTTTTCTTCAATGTGTGAATGTTAGTATATAGAGTAATTGGATCAATTGTATAGCAGCAGAGTAGGCGAATCCTACAACGTTTTCAGACAAAATTACGGCTTCTACGGCCAATTCCAATTAGAGAAGGGATGTATGTGTCTTATGGATGGGGGGAACAATGGATTTCAAACATGAACATCGATTTTTCCTACGAAAAAAAAACAATAGTCTCCATTTGTGAAAATTCGAAATGGGTTAAAAAAAACTCCAGCGAATCGTGTCCTACGATGAAAATCACTGCGATGAAAGTCTTTACAACGAAAATCCTTTCAGGATTTCAACCTAATATTTGATCAAGTCCGATACGATATCGTGTTCGAGGGTTTAGGATTTAAAGTCTTTACGACTTCACAAACAGACTAATTTGTAAGACCTCATCTTGTAGATCAATTAGATTATTAGATTGGTCAGTGCGTTTGAAATTAATTCTGGTTAATGAATCATTATGACACCGCATATAGACTGGATTCACCGGAGACTCAATGATTAAAAATCCTGGAGGAGCTGTTGGTGCAAATGAATACAAAATATATCCTTGCTGAGCTTGATTTGATCGTTCGAGATTTATTTGATAGCTTCCTTCGATGACATCACATACTAAATTAAGCGCAATCACCGATGAAATATTCACGTTGAACGGAGCAATATGCCTGCCGCCACCGTCTGGGTCATTATTATGTTTGAGGATTTTTATTTCCGGTGATGTTGTTTTTTTCCATGCATCATGAATTATTTTAAAACCAACATCGATGGCATCACTGAGAAGTCTTTTTAGTTCTGGTACGTTATATCCTGGTAGTTTGAATGTTGGAATATCTTTGACGGGGATTTTATAGTCTGTTGCAAAATTTGTTCTCGATAGGGGATTTTTGTCATCTAATATATCCTGAATAATTTTCAAATTAAATGTTTCCATATCGTCGATAATTTTATTGCATGTTTCTACGACGCTTCTAAATTCATATCGGGTGAGAGAGCCGGATTTAAGAGATATTAACAACAGTGAAAAATCATTATTCATTGCTGTGAAATTTTCAATAATTTTAGGTTCGTCAATAAAATGATATCCCTCTATGCTATCCCCATCCTTCTCTTTCCCAGTTGCGTGGTATCCAATACCAAAAAACTCTATAGTGATTCTGTGATCTTTATAACTCTTTATTGGATTATTGGGTTTTATCCTGTCGGTGATATAATCAGTATTTTGTGGCTCAGGTGGTAAATTAACGAGTTTTCCTCGGGGTGGGTTTTCAGGCCATCCTAGTACGGTTCTAATAGAACTCTGATAGATATCTACGACGTATCCTTCTGTGCTTATTTCAATTGCGGATGATAGCGTCGGCTCATGAACCGTTATAGCGATTTTCGATTCTGTTCCAGTAATCGATTTTATTCTACGCGCGAATTCATTATTGATTTGTTCAGTTTGGTATGACCCTGTTGGTATCGAAACAACGTTCCAGTCTGAGGTACCGTCGTCTTTATTCTTATTTGCAAATACCAAGGAATTATTCGGTTGTTGGCCGCCAAATGATTTTGATCTGATATTAGGCCAACTGTGATACACTCGTAGTTTTGCTAGCGCTATCTCCTTCACTGGAACCGGGGAAGGGAAATTCACACTGAATTCTGGATTCGTTGAGGTTATTGAGATCATGCTTGTTTGTACAGGGTTCGTGTTCTCCACTATTTGTTGAAGTAATTCCATCGGTGTTGTCATTGTTATTATACTCATGTTGTATTTCTAATTTTGACATCGCGGAATCATAAATACTGACCATCGCTGAGAACTCACTATCTGATATAATTGTATCATCGAGTGATGACGATATCATTGAAAATAATTGCGAGTATGCAGTGGATACAACATGAAATTGAATTAAGTAATCTTGCAGTTTACTCTGGCTGCATGATGATATTTTTTTTGTGATCCTGCGATTGTAGCCGCCGCAGAAATGCAAATTGGAACTACGACCGGGGCAATTATTGTAACCGATGCAAGTATTATTCCGGCACCAGCGAGAACGCCTGACACCGAGTACATAGTAACATCAATTGCGGTGATTCTTCGTCGGTATTTTTTTTTATTTTTATTTGATACTCCTCGGCGAGGGTTTTGAGTCTAGTTTGAAATTCTCTGACCTGATCATAGCGATATTGCGATGATGAAATCATTTTTATTTTAAAAACGCTAGCGTTTTCAATTGTGAAATCCGAAGGATTTTTCTTTCAATTTAGTTATTTACTTAAATCCGCTACGAATTCCAAATACCACGTTGTTGAAACCCTAACCAAATTTAAATCAGTAGATGCTATCGTGAACTTTTCCGTTGTATCCTTGTCAATGATCGTTGAAATCGTATTGTTGACCCGGGATGAACTCGATGATGATATATTAAATTGAGTCGTTGTTACTAGTGTTAATCGATAAATACCTTTAACGGTTGCAGTGATGTCTAATTTGTTGTTTGTAGGTGTCCACGCAAATGATCCGTGTTGGATCGTGTATACTACGTTATTAGTTCTCTCATGAGGAATTTTTGTTTTTTCAATGATTGTTATGATCCTCGGAAAATCAGTTTTGATGTCTTCGATGAAGTTTTTCGTCTCATCCATAAATGAATTAATTTCAGCGATAGATGGTGTAACTACCATTGGAGACCCAAAGAACTTATGAACGACATTTCTATGAAATTGATTATAATTTTTCAAATGATCGTCAAATTCTTTATTGTATTCGGTGAATTTATCTGTAATTGTAGACATAAGTACCCCGGGTTTGAGTTTGCCATCATTGGAATATAACGCGATAGTATCCTCGATTGCGTTTCGTTGTTTAACCAAAATATCATCCAGAGAAATATTACTGGTTTTCAATTTACCCTGATCGGAAAATAACGCGATAGTAGCCTCGATTGCGTTTCGTTGTTTAACCAAAATATCATCCAGAGAAATATTACTAGTTTTCAATTTACCCTGATATCTTGAAATACGACTATTTCATTGGGATCAACACTTGCTAAATTCAAAGTCTCAGCTATTTCATCTTCGATTAGTTTTTTTATATCACCGGTTGCAGTGCCATCGGCACCGAGTTTCTTCAGCGCTGATAGAGGTCTTCCCCAAATATCAATCATGTTATTGTAAAACTCTTTCTCTCTCTAAAATCGCTACGATTTCCAGCGACTACTAGTGTATTCATTTACGACGACATGTGGAGGTTTCCCCCTTGGGTTACCCAAAGAGTTAGAAATAGCATCGAGAACATTTAATACTTCGCTGCCACATATTGGTGGATCAATCATCGTTTGTGTTGGTAGCGTAGAATACCAAGTCTTCATTGGAAAAGTTTTTATATAACGCATAAACTCTTTTGGCGGTGCTAATCCATATGAATCAAAATAGACAATCCCACGTGGATCAATAGCGTATGCAGCCCAGTGAGTTCCAGGTCCTGTGCTGTTATCGAGATTAATGATACCGGTTTCAACGTGATTAGGTCGTGCTGGTAATTGATCCTTCATAAAGACATCTCTGAAGTTTTTTATGGCTAGTTTTTTAGCAGCATCAATTAAATCAAAATTGGACATAGGAACCATAGGTTCCTCAATCAAAGATTCTTCAATCGAAGATTTTTTAGTTAATAAACCGGTCCTAGTCTTAGACCCCTTACGCTGTACCACGAATACGGGGTTCCTGGTAGTCTTAGACCCTTTCCCCTTTTTTTATAACCCTGCCCAGTTGCCATTTTTAGTGCCATTCCTGCTGCAGTTCGAACGGCTCCTAACGCCGCGGCTTTAGCCACCGCTGGGGCTGCAGCTGCAATCAATACCGGAATTGCAGCTAACAATGGAAATATACCACCTGATTTTATCATATTTTTGATAGCAGCCGCAGAAAGAGTAATCTGAACACCTTTTTTTGCTACAAGTGCATCATTGAAATGTTTTATTTGATGAGTTGTCAGTGACAATTTATTTGCACCACCAGTCATTTGATTAGGTTTCAACGTGATTGTGGTCCCGCATTTTTTAGCCGATTCTGATTGCAATTTTTTTATTTGACCAGGAGTTAACGCAACACTAATATTACTATATGACATATTCTACATAATAGATTCTAAATCGTTTACAATTTCAATGAAAAATCGTTCAAAGATTTTCCACTGGCGCATCTACCACTCTCATTCTTCCTCCAACACCTTCAAGTAGCATTGATTTATCACTGAGAATGACAGCAACTGCTCTATAATTAGCAATAGCACCACGAGTCACATTAGCTCTAAAGTGTATATCAACGACGGACTGTCTTGTTAAATCAAGATGTTCCAGCGAAAAGTAATAGATCGGATATAAACTCTTAAAATCCAATTATGATAGTTGTAGACCAGTATCAACATTTTGATCACGTGCCATAAACGACAACAATCTATGATACACGCGTGCAATATGATTTTGACCGTAATCAAGTTGTACATCTTCAGATGGTTCCTGCTAGCCGTTTATTCTCAGTGAGACGTCCTTAACACCTAATGGATCAAATATCATATGACTGAAACGTTGATCGCCAACTCGTGTGTTATCCTGTAACGCTACGAATATATGACGTGGCGCAGCAACACCTTGTTTTGATGCTAGGCTGCAAGTGAATAACCCGTTGATATTTGATTGTTTAACATCCGTGGTCACTGATAACCAACTCAGCAACGACTTTCCCCCCTGGTCCATAAATGATAGTAATCGTTCTTCTGCGGTAATTGCTGGAGTCAACACTGGCATCCACAATGATATTTTTGTTAAATTGACTTTACCGGCATCAGCATTGAGATTTGCATTGTCTGCTGGAATCCTCCAAATTGCGTCATTATCATCACTCTTTCGTACAAGCGCTACTGTATGCTTCGCTCCATAAGTAACTTTTCTGACGTTTCTACATAATCCAAATATATGATGTAGTGGAATCGCGCATGAAAATGATTTACGCGCCCCTTGCAACATTGAAATACGTGTTGCAGCTCCTAGATTGAAATTAACATCGTTGTTTATAATCATATCCTCGACATCAGCATTAGCAGCACCAGCATTATTTTTTGGTCGTCTTACAACAAATTGATTTCCTCCAGCGGTATTTTTAACATCTTTTGCAAACATCATAGAAGGTCCCGCCGATCTTGTATAATCATCAGAATATCTCGCTAACCCGATTATTGTTGTAGCCACATCAACATCGCGATCTATCGACTCAATTTCTTTTCCATCGATGAGATATCTAGCACTCTCAAATAACACCATAATACCATTATTGACAAACCCGACTTGAGTACCAGCTGGATACGGTGCTGGTACAGCAGGAGTATCAGCAGCTGTTACAAGTTCACCTTCTACTTCAATAAACGCTTCAGCGGGTAGAAAGTATTTACTGGTATCATGGACTTGAAGTTCAATTCTTGATCGACTATTTGAGTCTATTGCATGATAGGCGTAATATTGATAATCGCGTACAGAATCATCCTTGCCAACTGGGGCGTCTATATCAAACGCTGAATCAGGTGACCTTTTGAACATTTTATTCTATTTATCAGAGTCTAAATCGTGAAATTGTAAACGATTTTCATCGTCGTAGTTTTGTAAAGCCACTTCCTGCTATCATATTTGCAATATTGCTTTGGTCGGGGGTTATCAACGACGCTAATTTTTCATCTACTGCGTTATTTATAATTTTACTAACACTTGCAGGCATTTCCGCTGTAGACGGTAACGGTTTCTTTTTTCGTCTAACTAATGATGTTACTTTATTTTTCGCGGTTGAAAACGCTTTCCCGGCAAGATCTCCAACAGCACTAATACCCTTATCACGGATAAAATCAATAGCTTTCATTCCTAATTGTTTAGCTAACGGCATCACTTTTGGAGCCATTCTTGCAAAATAACCCTGCAATTGTATTACCTAAACCATCACCATAGTATGCTCTATAAACTGGAAACCGTGAATTAACTACATAGACGGGGGTTGGTTTATCATGATTGTAGTGTATGATCATTATTTGAAATCAGAAACAATTTTTCAATTGTAAAACAATTTGTCAATTTGAATTCAATCACTATGATACCCATTTGCTAACTCGTCAATGAAATCTCGATATGTGCTGATATGCATGATACCGCTTTGAAAAAAACGTCTACAGATATCAGCTGCTTCATTAATTATTTCTGGAGAGTTATTTCCAGCTCGGAACCCTCCTACAAGAACTTCTAATCGTGATATATCATTGATAACACTACCAGGACATGAAATCCTTGGATTTTCACTGGAATCTTGCAATCCACTTCCGCTATAACCAGTTGCTTCATCCAGTTCTTCTAAATAATCAAGAACATCATCATCTCGATCAGGTGGTAGTTGTTGTTGTTTTTTAGGTGAAAAAGATATTTTCTTTGCAGGTTGCTGTCGCTTTTGCGGTTTTCGAGGTTTTTGTTGTTGTTTAAACTCTTCGTATTGATTATACACTATACCCACCGCATTGATATATTCAATATAGGATGCACTATCTGTCTTAATTTGAATTTTTTTAGTTTTGATTTTGTAGAATATATCGGCCCAATGAGTTAAATTCTTAACAAACTTATGATGTTCTGGTTTCAACATTTTTTTTCTGTTTTCATTAGTCGTAACAACAAGAGAAGGAATTTCTGTTGGATCAGTCTTATCGATTTCTGCTAACCCTTCCTCATTAAATCTCACGCGTAAATCATCTACTGTTCTTTTTGATTCCATTCTTTCCTATAGCCTGTTTTGTTTGTTCAGTTTTCGCTGCTGTTTTTTCAAGTTCACCGATAACAAATTTCCCCGTCTCGGGAACATCTCCCAGTATAGCACGCTCTACCCCTTTCGTTGCTGTGGTTACTGGTTTAAACAATTCTTCAGACCCCAAAGCAAAATCAGTTTGTAAACTCTGTCTAGCTTGCAGTTTATTTCTTACAGAGTCACGAATTGGTACAAATCTCTTAATAGCATCTAACCGTTCACGAGCTAATCGGGTCGTTAATGCTTCATTGACCATTATTTGAAATCGTAAACAATTTTTCAATTGCAAAACAATTTTTCCGAACCCAACCTAACAGATGAAAACATTTGACATGTCGGATGATTGTTAACACCACCGTGGAAGTCTTATTTTGATGTTTTAACAGCGTTATCATCGATGAGGGAAGTGTGGAAATTGTATATAAAATAATTAATATCACACTTCCCTCACTTTTTGTTACATGTCAGACATGTCGGATGATTTTTAACACGATCATGGAAGCGTTATTTAGTTGTTTTAACAGCATTATCATCGATGGCAAAAGTCACATATTTGTATATAAAATAATTAATACTGTGACTTTCGCCATTCTATTTTTGATCAATCGGAATCATCATATCGACTAAACCATCCATTAACGGCCTATCGATTTTTTATTCACTGTGTGTGAAATATTTTTTATTCAGTGTGAAATATTTTTTCTTCAGTGTGTGTGAAATATTTTTTAGAATTCTGAATTCTTTTGATGAGCGCATATTTCTTGGGTAGCATATACTTGTTATTGTTAACTCCGTATTCTATATCCTGAAAATCCGACATGATTTGATCAGGATTTAAACCATCTGATAGTTTGATATCCTGACTTTTCAATTTTAAGATTTCATCAATAATGCTATTCATTTTTTCAGAATTCGTTATTCTATAACAATGACATATCTCTAATTGAAAATTATGACGCATTAGACATAACTGAATTAAACTTTCTGTCCGCTCTTTTTTGAAATCGCAGATTGATAAATTCCACCTGCAGCTTTTTGAAGAGAAGGTGAACAAATATTGAAATATTTTCCGGCTTCGTTCATTGATTGAAATATTTTCTCTTCGTTAGTTGTTGTATTCAAAGATGTCACAGGTCTCTTCCCAACCGTTTTGCAAGTGCCAGTCCTTCCTCGTTTCAAATTCTCACTCTGTGTGATAGCTTCTAAATTATCCAATTTATTATTCTTTGGATTAGAATCCTTGTGATCAATAACAAGACCATCCTCGATCAACCCATTAAACACCTCGAAGATGAAACGATGGCAGTAATATTTCTTCTTTCTAACAGAAAACAACAAATACCCTTGATTATTCACAAAACCGACCGGTTTCTTCAGTCTACGGTTTCTTACAACACCATCACTGGATGCCTCATAATTTGTAATCACAGGGTGTGGTCTGAATTCTTGGTTCATTTATATACTATACTATTTGTCTAATTCATTGTTTGGTTTAATGATTACATCACTGGAGAATCTTTCGATGTAGTCTTGGGGAGTTCTTATGATTTTATCCTTGACGTTGTCAGGGTCAAGGACTTTTTCAGGGTCATAATTTCTGATTGATTGTCCATTTTTTATTCTTTTATCATAATAACGCTTCAATTCCCTGTATCGCTTTCCACCACAAGCAATACACAATTGTGATTTTCCCTTGACCCCAACCCCACATCGAATACAGGGTAACGGACCAAGGCTTCCACGTCGAAAACTTTGCATATGATACATACAGAACTCATTTCTGCATAATTTGTTACACGGGGTTACTGATCCAATCATAAGCCATTTGCAGTGATTCATTATGCATAAATCTTTCATTTAAATACTTGTTTTTTATATAGCATGAGGGAGTTAAAGAGAACGCCTTCAAAAAATGCTAAATTCAATACTGATAAGGAGTTTAAGAGATTATTGAAAATTAATCCAAAATTTAATCTCGATAGACCAAAAAAAAGTCCAATAGACGGAAATATGAAAGAGTTTAAGAGATTATTGAAAATCAATCCTAGATTTAATCGGGATAGACCAAAAAAACGTAACAAGAGATTTTTGAAAATTAATCTCAAACGTCCAAGAGACGGAAACATGAAGGAGTTTAAGAGATTATTGAAAATTAATCCTAGATAAAATCTCGATAAACCAAAAAAACGTCCAATAGACGGAAACATGAAGGAGTTTAAGAGATTATTGAAAATTAATCCTAGATTTAATCTCGATAGACCCAAAAAACGTCCAATAGACGGAAACATGAAGGAGTTTAAGAGATTATTGAAAATTAATCCTAGATTTAATCTCGAAATACCCAAAAAACGTAACAAGAGATTATCGGCAATAACGCCATGGAAAAATGCTCAATTCAATCTTGATATAGTTTCTGATACACCAAAGAATAAAATTCTTGATAGAGCAATGATTAGTAAAATCAGAGACTGTTTTAATGAATTCAAGCGTGATGGAGCATCTTATTGTTGGTCAACATTTCGAATTGATGGTGTTGTTGACGCTACCATGAATGATGAAAAAGCAGCAGTGATAATTTCACTTTTTGGGAAAGAAGAAATTTTTTTCGAATAAAATTACTTATCCGTGATGATGGAAAATGGATTATGAGGGATAAATTTGAACCCATTCTCAGGGACAAAAAAACTGTCACCGTGAATCAAGATCCCAAACCAGGAATTTTGACCGGAATCGACAAACCCTACTACGAAAGATCTTATCCTGTAACAGCAATTGTTTACGGGATATATCCGCTCAATGAAAAACCCGATATTGCTAAACTAGCACCCATGAAATATTCGACAAGGCTCAATTGTGTAGCAGAACGAATAATGGAACACTTCACAAATGCGTCCCGGGGAAATAAACTAACTGATCTAAGACGAAAAAAAATAACCGAATGGGAATTAACGGTAAAAGAGAATGGGGCAACAATTCAGGATATAACCAAATTAGAAACATCATTGAGATTTCCAATATCGGTAAGAACAATCACCGGTGAAGTATTATACGAATCGAAATATAATAAAAATGGAGCTCCAATTGAAATTATTGATCATAATGAACACGCATGGTCATCTGCAGTAACAATATTTCCACGGGATAGAACTGTAAAATATATCCCCCCAACAGGGTTGGGAACAGAAGAGCGTTTTTCCGAGCAGAAATTATTTGATGCTATTTACAATTTGAGTAAAAACGATTCTGTGTCAATGTGGCTATTTCATAGTGCTTCAGACGATGAATGTAGATTTGATCAGTTTGTAAGACCCAACGGAGAATTGTACCGTACTGAAGAGCTGCATAATCAAATGAAAAAACTAGCTAGTGAGTTTTCTCCAGAGAACTCTCTGGGGGAAGACAACGATCAATTATTAGCAAACTGTTTTACACTACCATCAATTGCAGCACATTTTGCTAGAAAGAAAAACGCATGGAAACCAACGAGAAGTGAGTTTTTATCAGATGTCAGATTCTCCTGTCTTGAATACAGCCATGGAGGGTTATGGAATACAAAATACGACCCTGAAAACGTTATTTCCGTTGATATGATTGCGTGTTATCCAGGAAGTTTTATTGGGTATGGAGAGTGTGAGAAATATTTCAAACGATTTGGACACCCCACACACAAAATGGCCCGTGTTGCGATTAATGGACCACTGCCTGATGTTGATTTAACCGGATTCGCTCGTGTAGTATCGTTTGAAATGGCTACAGGACTTCATCCGTGTAGTTATCTTTGGATTGGTAAACACATGTCTGAAAAACACTGGATGCCAATAGTGTTATTACGGTATATGATTGATTGTGGGATGTTACAATCGTTAATTGTCAATGAAGCAATTATATCCTACCGAGCACAGAAATCAGTCTGGTTACCACAACCCGATCTAGAAAAAATAATTAGCGAAGAGCGAAAACTGTTTCCTGATTTTAATGAACAACAAATCATGAATTGGTCCAAACAGTTATTTGAAATCAGAAACAATGAAGCAAAAGATCTCAGTAGGAGAATAATCGGTAAATTCACTCAGGATGGCAAATACGATAATACAAGATATTCTTCACGGTTAATTATAGACAATGCTGAATACGATTTTGCAATCGCGGATTTAACGAATAAGGGCCTATATCATTATATGTCAATCGTAAAGACGCATTTCTGTCCAATGGAACTAAATTGGGTACAATTGTTACTTACAATGATGGATACAATCCGCAGTACACACATTTGAGAGCTTCTATGCTTGGTTATGCTTCTATTAATCTGTTTTCGATGATCAATAAATTTCCTAACACCGCTGTTAGAGTTGCCACTGACTCATTTTACATAAATAGCAAAATGGCTGAATTCATAAATTCCTTGACAAGTGCCTCACAAAGTGAGGGAAACAAGAATTGGGGGTCATGGAGAATTAAGCGAGAAATGCTTCATGATTATATTCAATCAGCAGATGTTACAATTGAAAATAATTATCGGAATCTCTAAGAGATTCAATCAGAATTTTCTAATGCACCATCGATTTCTGATCCAATCTGTAGCTATAAAACAGTTTTTTAAACGGTTGTGGTGGATCAGGAAAAACAACTCGTGCAATTGAATTATTTCGCGTTTCCAATCCAAATATGATTGTACTAACACCAACACACAGACTTGCAAGAGAAATGATACAGAGAGGGGTAAATGCCTGTACTTATCAGTTTCTTTCGATGGAAGGGAGATAAATGGACTCCTGAGCGTATGGGAGAGAAATTTATTCCTGAAATTATCATTTGGGATGAAATAGACACAGTGTCAAAAGATGTATAAAAAATATTTCTTGAGTGGTTGTTATTGAAAAATACAAAAATCATCAAATGCGGTGATCACGGCCAACAACCACCATTTGTCGGTGCATCCCCACATGAATGGCTAAAGGGTTTTGTAGACGATTATGAAGAAATTGATACCGATCATAGATCACTTGATAATGAATTAAAAAAATTTAAGAAACTAATCAGATTACAACCGGATAAAATCCAGTGTGAAATAGCACGTAAAATAATTTCGGAAACTCCAATGAATGAGTTTTGGGAAGCGTGGAGACCAAATGATTTGATAATTGCAAGTAGAAAAATAGTCCGAGACACACTTCAGATGAAATTATTTGAATTGCATAAACAAAAATTTGCAACACTTCCAGTACCGTTATGTTATAGGCCATCGGATACACGCAAACAGAATATTGAAGTTGATATTCCAGGCCTGACAGAAAAACAAATTCTCGTATTAAATGATATTGTGCTGGTTGATATCAGCGTCGTTGAAGATGCATTGCGTGCTAATAAATCCCCATGGACGCTAGGATACGCAGCAACAATACATTCTTCACAGGGGCTGACTATATTGGATACAATTGTTTGGATGGTAGATAATCGCATCGAATGGTCAAATTTAGTCTATCTTGCAGTATCCACAGTACGAAAAATAAATCAACTTCGAAGAATTGTCCTGACAGAGTCAGGCGATGATAATGACACAGCAAATGGATGATATTGATGTTAAAATTATTGATAAAAAACTCTCCGTTTACAAACAACAAGACAAAAAAAAAACAACGAGAATTTGACATTGATGCTGGATTAATAATCATTTTGAAGAAACAACAGAATAATCACTGCGCAAGTTGCAATTGTATAATGCGTTGGCAGTATTCGGATAAAGATCCTCGCCAATTTACCGTTGACAGAAAAAATAACAGTCTCGGTCATGTCAGAAACAATGTGATGTTGACTTGTCTTGAGTGCAATAGACGCAACGGCGCTAGTTAAGACCATGCGGTGGTAATTGAATATCCTCGGGTATTACTTGTAATTGTTGTCTAGTAAATCCCCGTTGAGGAGCAGTTGAATCCAGTTTATAGATTGGAGGTCTACCCGTAGATCGTGTTATGCCGGATATCTTGTGTGCAGTAACACTCCAAATAGGATCAGTAGCCCTTTTTCTGCCCCCTTCAAGCTCTCCTGGTTCATATAAATACCTCACAGTGACATTACTATCAAGAATTGGTTCTTTGAAATCTTTTTGTGGTTTTTCAGGTATAGACTTCTTTTTAATCGCGTTGATAGGTTTCAAATTAATTGTTCTAGTAATCTCATTATTCAGTGCAGTAATCACAGCTGGTAATCTTTTAACCCATTAACGGGATCTTTTTTCTTGGATGAATTCTTTTGCGTATTGATATCCAAATAACCGCTAAGCAAGGGTTTTATTAAACCGTTCTACAATTGCCTGATCACGATGTAGCGCAGTGTGTCCTCGTCTGATAGCGACATTGTGATATTTCATTGTAGATAACACTGCACCCTGAAATTCCTTGCCAGGATCAACTTGTAATAGATTTGGCCAACGCAGAGGACCCTTTCGATAAATCCTTTCAAATGCAGAAGCAACTTCAGTGGCCGATTTTGTTTTTAACGGTTCTGCTTCTTTGTATCGACTTGCAATATCAATTATGGTTAGAGCGTATTTGTAACCGTGGTCATGTGGCAAAAAAAATATATCAGCCTGATGAACTTCATTGGGTCCGGTCACATCAAAATGCGAGGAATTAATTTGTTTAGGCGGTGGTAGATAAATTTGCCATAGTGCCTGTTTGGATAACCAATTAGCTGCAGTGGCCTTTTTCACTTTTTCAGCGTTAGCGAGTTTATTGATTGCAGCGCTACCACTCCAGTATCCTTTCGGAGAATAGTAAATATATTTTTTGTTGTTATTAATTATCAGCACCTAACATCAATTTACCTTTCATAGCCGATTTTATCAAAAAGGAAGACAATTTTTCTTTGAAGGATTTATCAGGAATGGCATTCAACGCATGAATTAATTTCACATCTGCTAGATGCCTGTGTTGCAGATTACTGCTTTTATAAGCGACATCATGAAGGTGACAGGCCTTATCAATGGCGTTTATTGGTTCTTCACCGGGGTTGGGTTGGTTATGATTATTGAGTCTGATATCTAATCGTGTTCCGGGACCACAGTAGCTATATCCTGGAAGGTGTTTTTCTCGAGGGTATTCTGCCCATGGTGTTCTAGGGAGTTTTGCTAACTTGGCTGCAATATCACCTCCTCGTCTTTTTTTAAATCCTTGATTTTATCAAGGGAAACAAATCTAAACTTTTTTATACCACATGTTGCACATCTACCAGTAAGTGCAGTTCTGTTATTTCTAGTTGTAATCATCGTCACATCATTTCTGCCAGTACGCGTTTTACACTTCACACAATATAGATCCATAATTTATGTATAGAGATGGAGATATGAATATAATTGATTTTTCAGCGACGAAAACAAGAGAACCAGTTAAGCATCATGCAGCGCTACCAAACTCTATCCGGATGATTATAATCGGGCCATCTGGATCCGGCAAGACGCAATTGTTGCTCAATTTAATAATGAGATGAATGAAGTGGGATAAGTTGTATTTATTTGCCCCTAGCGTAGATGATCAACGATGCTATGAAGTGTTAAAAGATTTTAATGAAAACGCTTCAGAGATTGCCGGTGAGAATATTATTGAATTTATTACAGATATTGACGAGGCACCATCAGTAGAAGACCTCGATGGAAGTATCAACAATTTAGTTGTATACGACGATGTGATGTTAGATAAACAAAAAAATCCTGCTAGAATATTGTCCCGAGGCAGGCATAAAAGCACGGACGTGATATATGTCACTCAACGATACACACAGATTCCAAAAGTGATCAGAGATAACTGCAATTTATTGTGTGTATTTAACGGAGTTGATACTCATACTCTTAGAAATATTTGGCAAACTTGGTGCTGCGGTGATATGGATCATAATCGATTTAGAAATTTCTTTAGCCGCGCTCAATCAAACCCACACGGATTTGTTACAATAAATTTAGCAGACCCTCGAACACGATATGGTATCGGACTTGATCAAATATTCGGTTGAAATCCTGAAAGGATTTTCATCCTAAAAGGACTTTCATCGTAGTGATTTTCCCGAGGCAGGCATAAAAGCACGGACGT
Organism: Unio delphinus; assembly: GCA_029339505.1. Taxonomy (NCBI): domain Eukaryota; kingdom Metazoa; phylum Mollusca; class Bivalvia; order Unionida; family Unionidae; genus Unio; species Unio delphinus. The sequence continues at coordinate 1,362,040 of JAQISU010000366.1, read as the reverse complement.
GATATATGTCACTCAACGATACACACAGATTCCAAAAGTGATCAGAGATAACTGCAATTTATTGTGTGTATTTAACGGAGTTGATACTCATTCTCTTAGAAATATTTGGCAAACTTGGTGCTGCGGTGATATGGGTCATAATTGATTTAGAAATTTCTTTAGCCGCGCTCAATCAAACCCACACGGATTTGTCACAATAAATTTAGCAGACCCTCGAACACGATATCGTATCGGACTTTATGAACTATTCGGTTGAAATCCTGAAAGGATTTTCATCCTAAAATGACTTTCGTCGTAGTGATTTTCATCGTAGGACACGATTCGGTGGAGTTTTTTTTAACCCATTTCGAATTTTCGCAAATGGAGACTATTTTTTTTTTTTCGTAGGAAAAATCGATGTTCATGTTTGAAATCCATGGCCCCCCCCCCCATCCATAAGACACATACATCCCGTCTCTAATTGGAATTGGCCGTAGAAGCCGTAATTTTGTCTGAAAACGTTGTAGGATTCGTCTCCTCTGCTGCTTGTATTTTGAGAGCATGTGAGAATCATTGTATTTTGACATCATATATTTTTATTAACTAATTAAATTCATGAATTGCCATCTTTCACACCTTGTTTGAGTTATTCATTTAATAGAAAATCCACTCTGTTTCAATTCTGCGACATACATTGTAGCATATATCAACATTTTACTTTTAATATTTTATATAAATGGTCATTTCCACACATCAAGGGCTAGAAATATGGTGCCATTACATGCCATGTCAGTTTCATATATATATATATATATATATATATATATATATATATATATATATATATATATATATATATATATTAGATTAAAATCTAAGCTTGTCATGCACAACCTTAAAAATAAGCTTGCGCAAGCTTGCCACAACCTTAAAAAAAAGCTTGCGCAAGCTTGCCACAACCTTAAAAATAAGCTTGCGGCAAGCTTGCCACAACCTTAAAAATAAGCTTGTGCAAGCTTGCCACAACCTTAAAAATAAGCTTGCGCAAGCTTGTGGCAAGCTTGCCACAACCTTAAAAATAAGCTTGCGGCAAGCTTGCCACAACCTTAAAAATAAGCTTGCCGCGGTTTCAAATCTAAGCTTGCGGCAAGCTTAAATAACAAGCTTGCAGCAAGCCTGCCGCAAGCTTAAAAATAAGCTTGCGATTTTGGTTTGGGAGAAGTGATTTTTGAAGGTAACACAAATCTTATAGACGAATCCTTTTACCTTAGAGGACGTGATAAATATAAACAGCAGATAACACTTAAACAATTATGAATCGTTCATTATAAACTAACTGAAGCAGATATTCCAAAATGTATACTTCCTGGATTTAATTCCGACGAACTAAAAAAATCACTTGACGATCTTATCAATGAAAACTTTCCTAAAATTATCGAGTCATACAGAAAAGTAGCCCTCCTCCAACTATTCTCAAACATAACAACGATCCATACGGTGGCGGTAGACATATATCACCAGGAATCGTTAATATAACAACGTCAACGGTCGCATTCAATCTTGTATATGACGTTATTGATGGCAGCTTTCAAATAGATCTTGAAAAATCAAATTAGGCTCAGCAAGGATATATTTTATATAAATTTGCTCAGCAAGTACCTCCTGGATATTTGATACTACAAGAACCAATCAATCCGGTTTATCTACGTTGTCATAATCCGTTAGTGTCAAGAATAAATTTCAAACTTACTGACCAGAGCGGACACTTCTTGATTTAAGGAATGAAATTTTGTCAATAAATCTCTACGTAAGATCATAGATCTTCACGTAAACGATGTACAAAGTAATCAAAATGATATTATATAATGTACCAACACGTGTAGGTTTTCATACACAATAAAGATACACTTGAAAGCGCAGGCAAAAAAGGATTTACACTATAGGTAGAACAATTTAGCATTGACAGAGTTATTGATGAATACGGTAATGAAGATTTTTTAATGACGCAAGAACAATTAGATGATTTACGGCGAGAACATATTGTTATGGTCACGTGTGATAGAGCTCAGGTTCTGAATTATGCAGTCTTACATTAAATATAATCGGATTAAAAAAATATTATCCAATTCTGAATAAGGAAAATATTTGTATTTCATTATAAAAATAAAATATATTATAAACAGAATATTTTTTATCAGAGTTCAGAAATTCTGTGAATTTGATAAAAATTCATCGTTTTTTTTACCTATTATAGTCGATTTTATCATAGAAAATTGGTGAAATTTCAGATTTTCGACACGTGAATGACCCTACGAATGTTACAATTTTGACTGATTTTCTATGATAAAATCGACTAAAATATGTAAAGAAATGATGAATTTTGACTAAATTTCACTAAAATCTTAAATAATCTGAATAAAAACATATATCATAATCAGAATAAAAAAAATATATTTCAATCAGAATAAAATAGATATTATAATAAGAATAAAAATAATCAGAATAAAATATATATTATAATCAGAATACAAATAATCAGAATAAAAAAAATATTTTATAATCAGAATAAAAATATATTATAATCAGAATAAAAAATATATGATAATCAGAATAAAAATAACTAGTTACCATTTGCTATATTCATCACTACTATTTGTAACAGCGATTTCGTTTTCACAATCTGATATAATCTTTTTTAGTTGTCTCACGCGTGTGTTCATAATCATTTTTGTTTCGTATTCGTGAGATAATTTTGATTTAATGTCTTCGATGGCGATCGAAAGTGAACGAATTTATCTACATCAACATCTTTGACCATCGATAAAGCTTGTAACATAATCTATTGGATAATTATAATTAATCTGTATTCCATTGAAAGTGTGTAACTACCCTCAATTTTTCGTTGTTGAAATGACTCAAAATCACAAACTATTTTTTTCTGGGTCTAGTTGAGTTTGTATGCCGTCATGTTTTAATTTTTTAATTGCAGAAATTATAACAATAATATTTTCAAAATTCATTTTATTATATATATAAATAAATATTTAAATTAAAAAATATTCCCCCGTGTAGGTTCACTATTTACAGTCTATACAAGGACGGCACACCATAGATATTTACACTATTTACGGTATATATAAGGACGGCACAACATATATATTTACACTATTTACAGAATATATACGGACGGCACCACATATATATTTACATTATATATATATATATATATATATATATATATATATATATATATATATATATATATATATATAGTATATACAAGGACGGCACAACATATATATTTACAGTATATACAAGGACGTCACAACATGTACGGGGGTCCTCGTACGTTCAACATATTTTTGCACACACACACACCCAAAAATCAACCCATGGAGTGTACAAGACAGAACTCCCCACGAGGTGAGGGCGTGTGGCATATGTTGAAGTTCGAGGTCATTTTTTAAACCCCCACTTATATAGAAATGTCGCTATTACGCATCCTTCGACAGTTGTCAGTCACGGGGATTCGAGCTCTGGTCTCCAGTATGAAAATCAGGCACGCTACCGTTTGCGCTATGTTCCTATCTTACACATATATGTTTCAAAAGTTATTATATATGTCACAGAATTAGGCGAAAATTGAATTTATTTTCTTCTTGATTTACAAACTAATCTCACCATTTTCTTTGTTTCGTCGTACATGCATTACCTGGGGTGAATAAGTGGTTTTCTCCAAGGTAAGCGGTGCAGTAACGATTTGCATGTGCCTGATTTTGAATTACATGAAGTCCGGAACATTAGATTCACAGGGTGCACGGTAATCTTGCCGTCATTTCTGCTCACCTATTTGAGGGTATATAAGGCAGAATATTTCTGATCAATATTACGGGACCTAAAGTATCTAATCACAGGATAGAGAGCTCGTCTTTCAATCTCCAGCTAAAGGGGTGAGTGTTAAATTTATATTTCGTTTTATTGTGAATTTTATTCAGTTTATCATTTCATATAATGATGCCTTTATTGCAATGCAGATTTTAAACGTGGAATATTTGGAATTACTAGTCACTATTAGACTTTAAATGCAATAGCGTGATCTAAGGTTTAGATTATTTTTTGAGACAACTATTATTAGTCTGGTTTCTTTATTGTAGCTGATAGCATCTCTAATAGCATCTCTGATAACGCATCTGATAACATCTCTGGGAACATCTTTGATAACGTCTTTGATATCGTAGCTGATTTGTTGCAGAACATCTCTGAATTATAGCTGAATGCGATTGATTGTGCCGTTTTATTGTGCAATCAAATTGAAGTATCTGACTGTCTGTCTGTCGAACTGTCTGATCGTCTACATCTGTCGTGACGTGTAAATATCCGGAAATCTAGAAGTCCGAGTGTCGGAGCTGTCTATAGTTGTAAACATCCGGGGTGGCATCTTAAAGTATTTGGGACCGTTGGTTCTAGTAGATGTTGTATGCTGTCTGTACGTATAACTGTGGTGGATCCGTGAAGGGCAAACTGCCGATAAAAGTATTGGTCAACCCTAGGTATTCGGGGAAACTGGGCGGCGATTCAACTGTTTGTGAATCGTACGGTTATACAGGGTCGAGACACATGTGTGTGTTGCAACTGCAGTACAATTGAATACATTGTTGTATTTACATGGTTACTTAAAATCACAATAATATTTCAAGGCTTTGCATGAATCTCAATAAAAGCTAGCAACTTGATTGAATACATGTATATGTTCGTGCTAGTTGTCGCAATCCATAAGTGCGATAGTATAGTTTGATGTTTTGATTTGTTATTGTAATTTATACTTGCGTTAATATAACTTTTGTAAAGGTTCCTTGGATCTGTGTATAGTCCAAGAGATTCCTTTGTATCTGTGTTTTATTTTGTATAAATATTTAATTTATTAATGTATTGTGAATGGTTGTGAGTGTAATTGTGGGTTGAGCGCATAAGTTATTGTGTTGATACATCATTATTTTTCATTAATAATTTATTTCATAAATTTACATTATCTTTCACAAATTGTGTTTGTGTTGTTCATTTAATCCACCATCCACTCGGTAACAATTCTGTTACAATATAGTTACATCTACATACAGTACTGAATAAAACTACTGTGGATTTATTTTCCATTTTGCAGTAAACTGTATAAAATAATTGTATATTATATATATTTCTATCTTGATAAAGTCAGGTTTGAAAATGTATAATATCTAAAAATATATTATGTAACATCTAAAAATAGATCTGCTAACATTATACAAGTAACGGTGTTTATCTGCTTTGATTCTGTTTGTAAGTTAATATCTTTCTTCTAATTTGAAATATTATACAATTATGTTCCTTAATTGATATTAATTACGACGTAGATGGTTAATTAATTAATTACGATAACAAAAATAATTAAGATCTAGATATGTTACAAAATTATCTAATTTCTTTCAGGTCAATGAAATGAAGAAAGGAAGGTAATTACTGTCAGGCATCTTTCTTTAGTAGAGAGTAGTTCAGTAATTATCTCCATTCAATATAGAAGTCTCACTGGATTTATCAACAATGATACAAAAAAGAAATTGAATATATATATATAGATATGTGTGTGTGTGTGTGTGTGTTATTTATGCACTAATTTCCACATCGCTAACAACAATTGAGATATGGAGAAACGCTCACAAAAATATATGTTATTTATGCACGAATTTCCACATCGCTAACAACAATTGAGATATGGAGAAACGCTCACAAAAATATATATGTTATTCATGCACGAATTTCAACATCCAAAATAATACTTGAGATATGGAGATGAGATAACCTCCCGGAGAGATACAGTCTCCATTTAACAAAATTGAAATGTAATCTTCTGTTCATAGTTCTTAGAGAGAGCAGATTTGGTAATATTATTTGCGACATATTGTACAGAACGCTGGTTAATATCAAAATATTTACCAGCTGCAGTCATTATTGAAATATTATTTCTTCGCCAGTTTCATATTTAGATTTAACCGCCCTTTTGCAATTGTTTTACATTTCCCAGTATATCCACGTGCAGAATTTCGACTCTGTGTAACAACACGTAAATTGGATAAATTAGTATCGATTTTTATACCGTTCGTATGATCGATATCAAGACAGTCTTCGATTAGTCAATTACAACACTCGAACACGAATCTATGACTAAGACACATTTTATTTTTCCTCTCAGCAGAAAACTGGAGATAACCAGTATTGATGACATTTCCGACTGGTCTTTTTAGTCGACAGTTCCTGACTACACCATCACGATTTGCTTCATAGTTTGTTATTATTGGATATTTGACAAATTCTTTTTGCTCCATTATATACAATATAATTTGTTTAATTGATTATTTGTCTAAATCATTACTTTGAAAATATTGCTATATAGTCTTCTGGACTTTTTATAACTATGTCACTGTCGTTTTTTTATATCATAATATCTTTTCAGTTCTCTGTATCTTTTGGCACCACATTGCACACATAATCACGTTTCTCCTCTAAATGTAACACCACATTGTAAGCACGGTTCGGGAACTCCAGTTGGAGTTGTGAGCAATTGCAATAAGTGTTATATCACTGAAAGTGTGGCCTGGGGAGGAGAAGTGTTCTGCGACTGGGCTTCTGTACAGCTTCTTTGTCATCCAATCAGATCTATGAAGACTGATCCTTTTGTGTAGCTTTTCAGTTTCTCCGACATACTGGAGGCTACAGATCTTACATGTGATTAGATAAATGACATTCTCTGTTTTGCACGTTTTGTTTGGACCATGTATGTTTAGTTTTTTTCTAGTCACTGTGCTAGAGAATGTCCTGGTCTATATCATATGTTGACAGGTTTTGCACCTTTTATCGCCACAGGGGCCAGATTGGCTAGGGTTATTTTGATTAGTGATCGGTGTTAGCTTCGCCCTGACTAGGATGTCCTTGAGGTTTTTTGGTCTCCGGTAGGCTACTACAGGTTTGTTAGGGAGGATTAACTTTAGTGCATCCGACGATTTCACGATGGGACAGTGTTTCCCGATGATTTTATGTACTTTGGGGTTGTCTGGATGGTAGGTCAGGATAAATGGTATCCTATCAGCCTTTTCCATCTTTCCATATTTTAGTAGGTCATCGCGGTTTGTTTGTTTACCTCTTTGGTTTGTCTCCGTAATCAGGTCTGTATCGTAGCCTCAGTCAATTAAATGTTTAGATAGCTCTTCAGACCTTTTTAGGAATGTTTCATCATCGGAGCAAATTCTGCGTATCATCAGTACCTGGTTATATGGTATGTTCCTAATGCAGTGTTTTGGATGACAGCTGCTTGGGAGGAGATACTGGTGTTTGTCGGTTGGTTTCGAGTAGATATCTGTATGGTGTTTGTTTTCTACCAGTCTGGTAGTTGTGTCCTGGAATACGTGGTTCGAGTTGGAGACTTCTGCCATGAATGTTATTGAGGGATGTAAGATGTTTGCCATTGATATGAACTCATCCTGACTTTCTCTTCCATGTTGCCACTTCATTTCTATATCATCGATAAAGCGTACCAACTGGTATGGTCTAAGTTCAACAGATGCTAAATGTTGACCCTCCAGTTTTCCCATGAAAATATTAGCATACGAATGGACCATTTTTGTTCCCATTGCGGTTCCATTAATTTGGAGGTAGTTTTCTCCATTAAATTCAACGTAATTGAGTTTTAGGACAAGTTCTAGGAGTTGGACTAGGAATTGTGTGGGTAGATTGTCTACAGTTCTAGTTTCCCATGCTTCTCTACACGCCTGTATCCCTTCGTTGTGCGGTATGTTAGTATACAATGATGTGACGTCTAAGGAAACAAGCAATGTATCTGGCAGTAATGGTTCGTTTGCTTTGCTTTTTATGAGGTAATCTGTAGTGTCCTGAAGATATGATAGTAATTTGTGGACATATGGTCTCATAAAATGATCCAAATATTCTGATATCCTTTCTGTGGGATGCCCGTTACCGGAGATTATACGTTTGCCCGGGTTCCCTTGTTTGTGGATTTTAGATAGAAGATAACATCTACCTGCCCTAGTGTTTTCTGGGCTTAAGTAGTTTCTTGTTTGCTGTTCTATGTGCCAGAGTTGGTACGCCTCGTCAATAATATTAGTTATCGTTTTTGCATATTCCTGTGTTGGATCATGGTCGAGTGTTTGGTAGAACCTACCGTCACTTAGTTGTCTACTTGCTTCACTGATGTAGTCTCCCTTATTCATAACAACCACAGCGGAACCCATATCTGCAGGTTTTGTTATTAACACCAATCACTAATCAAGATAACCCTAGCCAATCTGGCCCCTGTGGCGATAAAAGGTGCAAAACCTGTCAAGATATGATAGAGACCAGGACATTCTCTAGCACAGTGACTAGAGAAAAACTAAACATACAATTGTCAATGTTAAATTGTGTAGCTGAAAGAGTAACGGAACACTTCTCAAATGCTATACGTGGAAACGGTCTAACGGATCTAAGACGTAACAAGATAAACTCATGGGCCGATATAGTTAAATATACTGGATAGTCTATCAAAGATGTTGCTGAGCTAGGACAGAAACTAAAATTTCCAGTAACAGTAAAAACGATAACCGGAAAAATTTGAACGAATCAAAATATAAATCAAAGGGAGCTTCGACTGAAATTATTGATCATAATGCACATGCGTGGACTAATGGAGTAACAATATTTCCACGAAATCGAACTGTTACGTTTTACCGCGGTGATATATTTGATTTTATTAAAGAAATAAGTAAAAACGATCCTGTATCCGTGTGGTTATTTCAGAGTTCCGATGAAAACTATGATCAATTTGTACGACCTAATAATGTTATTTATCGTACAGAATATCTCCACGAAGAAATGAAAAATCTTGCGCATAGATATTCATCGCTTGGATACACTGTGCGTGACGATACTGACGAGTTGTTCAGCACAGTGCTGCTGATTTTGCTAGAGAGAAAAATTCGTGGTAGCCAACTCGATTTGACTTTCTAGATGATATAATATCAAGTTGTGACGAATACGGACACTGTGGATTGAGCAATATTAAGTATGACCACAACAATGTTATTTCGGTTGATATGGTCGCATGTTATCCAGGAAGTTTTCTTGGGATGGGAGAATGTTCTGCATATTTTGAGCGATTTGTACATCCGACACACGAGATGAACAGGGTATCGATAAACGGACCATTCCCGGATTTTGACTTGACTGGATTCGCTTGTATTGAGTCATTTAAGTTTTCCGAAAATCTTCATCCGATTTGTTATGTCTGGTTTGGCAAACATTTTTCAGAGATGTGGGCTCCAATAGTTTTATTACGATATATGCTTGAGTTTGCGATGTTGATATCGTTGACAGTAAGTGAAGCAATTATATAATATCGTCCGCAAAAACAAGTTTGGTTGCCATCCACAGACATGTTTGATATTGAGAGTGTTCGAGAACAATTTCCTGATCTTAACGAAGGAGCAATCACGAAATTTTTAATAATATATCTAAGATCATAAAATAAAGTGAAGATAAAATTGCAAAGGACCTTGGCAGAAAAATAATCGGTAAATTTACTAAGGGAGGATCGTATGATCATATACGACATTGTACAAGATTGATTATAGACGATGTTGAATTGGATTTTATAATTCCTGATACAACGAAAAACAATACATTTATCAGTCGAAGTAATGTTAACTTATCAAACGGAACACGATTAGGTACAATCGTAAGCTATTTTGATGGTGAATCACCGCAGTTTACTCATTTAAGATCTTCAATGTTAGCCTACGATTCAATAAATCTATTATCGATGATAAATAGAGTTTCTAAGTTTACTGTCAGAGTCGCTACGGATTCGTTTTATATCAACAAGAAATATTCAGGACTGCTAGAACAACTACATATTGACACTGATGCATCATGGGGATCGTGGAGAATAAAAAAAGAAACGTTACTTGATTATTGTCAATCTGCCGAAGTTGAAATCAAAGATATTTATTTGATAAATAATCAAATATCAAAATTATCATCAGCACCGTCAGTGAATGATCCTGTAGCTATACTCTGATCATTCTTTCTTTCAATGGAAGGGAGGTAACTGGACTTCTGAACAAATGGGAGAGAAATATATTCCAAAGATTATCGTTTGGGATGAAATATGTACAGTGTCGTTAGAAACTTTAAAAACATTTCTTGATTGGTTATTAATACAAAATACTGTTATAATAATGTGTGCCGATTATGGTCAACCACCGCCTGTTTTTGGAGAGTCTCATCGTAGATGGCTAAAGAATTTTGTGGATTATTATGAAGAAACGATTGATGATCATAAGGCTCTTGATCCAGAATCATCCGAGTTTAAGGAATTAATCAGACTACAACCGAATAAAGTTCAGTGTGAAATAATGCGTGAGATAATATCAGAAACACCTATAAAAGATTTTTGGAATTTATGAAAACCAAATGATTTGATAGTTGCAAGTAGAAAGATAGTTCGTGATACACTTCAACAACAATTATTTTAGTTACATAAAGAAACGTTTTCAAATCTAAGAGTACCATTATGTTATCGACAAGCAGATACGCGACGGCAAAATATCAATGTTGATATACCAGGATCGTCAGAAAAACAAAATCTTGTGATAAATGATAATATTTTAGTGCCTGTCAGTGTTGTTGAGAGTGCACTAAAGAATCCATGGACGCTAGGATACGCAATGACGATTCATTCATCTCAACGACTAACCATCTCTGATACAGTTATTTAGAACTTTGATGATCGTATCAAATGGTCAAATTTAGTTGATCTTGCAGTATCGCGAGTCAGAAGAATATCTTAGTTGCGGAGGGTTATTATAGATTTCACGGAAAATAGTAATCTGTCTGCTTTCTATGGCGATGATATAGTAAGAAATACATTAATCAGTTATAAACACTCGGACAAAAATAAGCGCGATTTCGATCTTGACGCCGAATTTATTGACATTAAAACAACAACAGAATAATCATTGTGCGAGCTGTAACACAGTAATGTTGTGGAAGTATTCAAATAATAATCCAAGACAGTTTACCGCAGACAGAATTGATAGTAATTTTGGTCATACACGCGAAAATGTGATTCTGACCTGTCTTGAGTGTAATCGAAGTCGAGGTGCAAGTTAAGTGAACGCGATGGTAATCGTGTATCTTCAAGAATTACATGTAATTGTTCATGTACAAATCCACGTTGAGGAGCAGTTGAATCTAGTTTGTATATTGCAAGTCTACCAGTAGAACTTTTAGGTGTTGTAACACTCCAAATAGAATCAGTTGCACTTTTTTTTACCACCTTCAAATTCACCAGGTTTCTATAAATTCCTGACAGTCACATTACCTAATACTGGCTGCGCTGAAAAATCACGTCGTTGGATTAATATATTTTCTTTGCAATTGCATCAATAGTTTTCATGGCAGTTGTTCGAGTAACCTAATTATTTAATGCAGCTATCACACTTGACAATCTTGTAACCCATTCGCGAGATCTTATGTCGCTCTGAATTGTTTCCTTCGCGTACTGATATCCAAACAATCTCTTAGCCTGATCGCGATGAATTGCAGTATGTCCACGTCGTATTTTAACATTATGTCGCTTCATCAATGACGATACTACACCAAGCAATTCCTTGCCAGGATCAACCTGTAATAGCTGTCGCCATCGTAGACCACCTTGTGGTCCGGATCCTCGTTGATAAATTCGTTCAAAAGCTAATACAACTTCCGTTGCTGTCTTTGTTGAAAGTGGCTCTGCTTCTTTATATCTACTTGCAACGTCAACGACAGTTAATGCGTATTTGTACGTGTATTGACGTCTCCCAATTTTAATTGTATCATGAGATAAAAACACAATAACAGCCTGATGAACTTCATTAGGAGCGCTAACATCGAAATGTGCGTGTTGAATTCGTTTAGGTGGTGGTAGATAAATTTGATTTGCCATATTGCCTGTCGTGATAACCACGCTGCAGCAAGAGAACGCTTAACATTAGCTGCATCAGCAAGTTTATTAATCGCTGCTCTACCTCTCCAATAACCTCTTGGGCTATAATAAATTGATTCCATTATTTTATAATCGGATGATTAATTACCAGCCCCTAATGCTAGTTTACTTTTCATTGCAGATTTTACTAGGAAGCTAGCAAGATTTTCTCTGAAAGATTTTTCTTTTATAGAAATAACCCATGAATCAATTTTACATCTGCAAGATGTCGTTGTTCTAAATCGTTACTTTTATAAGCAACATCATAAACATAACAAGCTTTATCAATCGCATTTACTGAATCTACTCCAGGTTTGGGATTATTTTGGGTGTCAAGTCGAATATCAAGTCACGTTCCAGGACCGCAATAATTATATCCTGGTAGATGTTTTTCTCGTAGGTATTTAGCTTTTGGCGTTCCTCGTAATTTTGACATTAATGTTGCAATATCACCGCCATCTACATATTGAGTTCTTGATAAAAACGAAAATTTAGTTTTACCACATACAGAACATTTTCCACCATATGCTATTTTTTATTTTTCGCTGTAACTGTGAATAAATCAGTGGTTGGAGTTCTAACTCTACAACGTAAACAGTATAGATCCATATATGTATAATATGGATGTAATTGATTTTCCAGCAACACGAAAACAAGAACAAGTCAAACATCATCCAGCGCTACCGAGTTCTATCAGAATGATAATAATAGGTCCATCTGGATCGGGAAAAACACAATTATTACTTAATTTGATATTGAGATGGTTGAAATGGGAGAAATTATATTTAGTTGCACCATCCGTAGATGATCAGAGATGTTATGATGTACTTAAAAACTTTAATGAAAATGCTAAAATGTTAAATGAAGAAAGTGATGATATTATTAATTTTATCACCAATATTGATGAAGCACTGTCTGTAGATGAACTTGATGGATTTAATAATAATTTAGTAGTGTTCGATGACATGATGCTGGACAAACAATCAAATACAGCTACAATATTTTCTCGAGGCAGACATACAAATACAGTTATAATTTATGTTTCACAACGATGTACACAAATTCCAAAAGTGCTCAGAGATAACTAATATTTTAGCTGTATTTAATGGAGTTGATACACATACACTTAGAAATATTCATCAAACTTGGTGTTCAGGAGATATGGACATAATTAAGTTTAGAAACTTCTTTTCACGTGCGCAAGCTAACCCACACGGATTTTTAACGATAAATTGACATGACCCTAGATCAATATATTGTGTAGGTATTGATAAAATCTTTGGTTGAATCTGAACGATTATAGCAGCAGAGGAGGCGCGAACTCAATTAAACGTCATGTGGGTAAACTTGCGTGCATAATAATTTAGAAAGAAAACGACAAAAAATAAAGTAATCCCCAATACAAACTATTGGTGAGACTCTTGGTAAGTTAAAGGCTTTGGTTTAACATTTTTGACCTTATTGTTTTCATTTTCGTAGGAAGGTTTATTTTTTAAGCAAATGACGTTTCAGCAAAAGGTCTGTTCACCTCCTCTGCTGCTCAGAATGTTGAAAAATACATCCGCAAAGGATAACAATATTACATTCCCGTGTAATTATCTATATTAAGATAAACGTTGTATATTGGCAAGTTAATAATAATGAGACATTATTTCAGAGAATTTCATTGTAATTTCTATCCCACTGTGCATTTCTGTTTTATTCAAACCGGACTATTTAAAACTGTTACATGTTACATATGTAAAATCCTAATGTAGCAAAATAGAAAAGATCTTCAAACTTAGTATACTCTGCGAAAAGCATATGTTCACTTGAATAATCCTTTCTACATGGTATGGCATGCAGCGTTGTACGCCACCTTAAGGATATACAACATAAACGCATAACAAATCAGCACCAGCAACTAACGCAGTTCTCATCAATGGCAGTATTGGATATTGGTTCAGAACAACAGTCGGAGTCATGCAGGGGTGCTTCCTCTCACCCACTTTCTTCAACATCTACCTCTAAAGGATCATGTCCGATGCCTTGAAAGTTCATGCGAGCAGTGTCAGTGTTGGAAGCAGAACAATCAACCACTTGTAATTTGCTAATAATGTTGATGGCTTAGCAGGAGATGAAAAAGAACTGGAAACTTAGTGAACAGTCTCAACCAGCAACCAGCATTTCTGTTTGAATTAGAATTTAATTACTTAATGTGCATTCAAATATTATATGTTGATAATAGTTTTATATGTAAGATATATTATGTGCTGTTGTTACTATTTAATGTGCTTTTTGTTACATGATCAGCATTTGTAAGTATATGATCAGTATAGCAAATCTGATTCTCTTATATTTACATTTTTAGTCACATCACCTATGCCAGCTTGCAAAGCAATAAATTCTCCAAAACTGAGGATGTTCAAACCCATAATTTGCCTTTACTAAACAAACTTCGAAATATGGTGTATCCATGGCAATGACTATTTCATCGCATGTATTACTTTTATTAAGAGGAATGGTCTAATTTGTAAAAAAAACACCATGTAAATTTTGGTATACAGTTAAATTTGGATATAGTAGAAAATGTTTATCAACGCTCAGTCTTATTCCTTGGTATCACATTTCTTTTTTCATTATTCGAATATTCCTCTTGTGCGTACAGTACTTAATCGTGTATTATTGACAACACTGTAAATAATGAAGATAAAAACATGGAGAAAAATTATCAATGTCTTTTGGAAACATAATTGTATACCATGGCCAATAATAGGAACCTGTGGTACGAAGGTCAGTAACTGAAAGTTTTAAGTGTCATCGGTCAGAAGTTTACTTCTATTAAAGACAAACTGGAAAAGTTGCCAATATAAGTCAACCAAGACATGTTTAACCTGAGAAACTGAAACCAAATATATAAACAAAAATGGCGCGACACTGGCAGAATAAAACTTTTTCTGCCATTCGGTTGACACATGATTTAGTATTATGAATTGAGATGAAGAACAATTTGTCTGAATCTTTCTAGTTCTTACATAGTTTTATGTATATTTTAGATGTGTCGTTTCTTGTTTTTTTCCCTGATGATATGTTATGTAGATATGCATGTTGTTATTGATCTTAGTCGATGATCAAGTTTATGGTCTTCATCACTAGAGACATCTATTTTGTAAGCAAAATAAATTACTAAAATTTGTCTATCATTGTAGGTTCTGTATCAGGAATATTATTAATTGTAAGCATGCTTGCTTCGGTGTATCTATATATCAATATATATATATATATATATATATATATATATATATATATATATATATATATATATATATATATATATATATATATATATATATATATATATATATAAACTTATAATTAATTATGATTTAATTCACAATTCTTTAAAATTCGTTTTAAATTTTCACCTTGTATTCTTGAGTAATACATAATTTGTTGAATTTTTTAAACGTGTTGGTTTTTGCCGTTTTCTGTTATTTAGGTTAAGATCATAGATTAGTAACAATAGTCCTTTCTAAAATGTATCAGTTGTTTTTCAATATGGATTTGAATGACATCACTTGAAAGTGTCCTAAAAGTAAAATAGATAATGACTTGTGTGACTTAGTTAACCACATTTTGTACAGTTTTACCATGCTTTATGTAATTGGGCAGGGTACCAATTAGTTATTATGTGACACAATGCTTAATGACCTTGTGCCTAAATCTGGCATTAGTCGAGCAAATCTTAAATCCTACAGACAAACTATTTAACATTTCTACTAACTTAACTGATGACCACGATCCCGAAGAGTTAATTACGTTACATCTTAATAGAAAATCACATGTGTCAATTTCATCTCTCTACAATTAGAAATAGAAGTAAATATATATTCTTTAATTCATGCTACAATAAACACAAAATATTCACATTGTGGAGCAGAATACAGGCCTTACAGAATAACTCTCAGACATGCGTGCATGGATTTTTCTAACTAAAATGGTATATAAACTGCAGATTTTGAGACATAATCTTTCTAAAAATGGTCAGGCGCATACCAATGTTTACCTTAATATTTTTTTTTCTCTAAAGGTCTGTTCACCTCCTCTGCTGCTCAGAATGTTGAAAAATACATCCGCAAAGGATAACAATATTACATTCCCGTGTAATTATCTATATTAAGATAAACGTTGTATATTGGCAAGTTAATAATAATGAGACATTATTTCAGAGAATTTCATTGTAATTTCTATCCCACTGTGCATTTCTGTTTTATTTATTAAAAACCCTAACCCTCAACCAGCATCACTAAAGTATGGAACAGAGATCAGCTCTAGAAAGATCAAGCTAATAACAAACAAACCTAGTGGCATCTAAAATGAACTAAGAGTGAATGAAGAGAAACTGGGTACATGCCATGATTTAGGTACCTTGGTGTTATCACGTTTAATGAAGGTTCCAAACCTAGGGATCTTTCCAGGATAGCGCAGATATCAGCTGCGCTGGCTAGGCTGAGGCCTATTCGGAAGTACAACATCACGCTTGGGTCTAAGATCAAATTTATGAGCTACCTCGTCATATACATATTCACGGATGCATGTGAGACAAAGACCCTGACAGCGGAACTAGAGAGTAGAATCCATGTGCCAGAGATGAGATGTTAAAGAAGGATTCTGAACATTTCATACTTAGACCACGTGTCTAATGAGAGGGCGCGTTTTCAATTCTAGGTGCAATTGCATCATGTAAAAATCTGCTCACCAATGTAAAAGCGCAAAACAAGTTAATATGGTCAAGTCTCACTCTCATCTACCCTGTCAAAGACAATCTTAAAGGCACAGTGAGAAGAAAAAGAAAACGAGGCAGACAGAAGAACAGAAGAAGAGTTTGGAAGATAAAATCAAAGACGTGAGAGGCATGCACTTCGCAAAGTCCAAAGGATCATGGGAAAACAATCGAAAATGAAGAGAGATTGTTGCAAAATTATTAGTGGCGCTCTACGACCACTCTGGTTACGGGAGAAATGATGAAATGATGGTGAGTACTTTGAATGGCACATTATTGTCCCCTATATAGATAAATATAGTTTTTTCTTTTTTAATGAGGAGAGTAAACTATTTTAATAGTGTCATATGTTCCTGTTGCATCTGCATAGGTTACTTTAGTCTAGATGGAAAATACAATACGATGAGAATCCATCACACAATTAGATTGCTAAAACATTCCGTATTTCAGAACCCACTTCGCCCAACTTGCAGATATTGCCGAAATGCTTAATCCTTAAGTCTTTCTCAGGGCAACGTCTTAGGCAGGTGGAAATCAGTGCATGGCAGAAATTGTAGGTTGACCATCGGGGCTCTATGATATCAATCCTGTGCTGCTCTTCGCTGGTGGTTCCTCGTGTGGCTGATGAGTCCGATACGAGATGCGCATGTCCTGGAGCAATAAAGAATATACCTTCCCTGTCTTGATCTTATGAGTGAAGGTAAACAAAGGATAATGTAATATGACATCACAGTGCATGGCAGAAATAAGGCTCTAGCAATAGAAACAGATAAATATTACATCATTAGAGTTTAGACCCATTCCTCCAATTGCATTTTAATATAAGTAATACATTGTTTATTGCCATTGTGTAGCTGAATTATTGAGTTTGATGGGATGATCAGATGATCATACAAATGGCAATGGAAAACAAACGCATGAAACAGTCACCTTCAATTTAGAAACGGAGATTGCAGACAGATGGTATCCGCATGAGCCACTGTTTAAGCAACGACAATTGGACCAACAAAGAATATACCTTCACTGTCTTATTCTTATGAGTGAAGGTAAACAAAGGATAATGTAATATGACATCACAGTGATCAACATCCCTAATGAGAGATAAGGAACGTTCTCCACGTAAAGAAAGGTAGAGAAGAAAGTCTGCAACTACAGTTTAGGGGAGCAGATATTGTAAATCATTTACTAGTGCACCAATTGCAAACAATCCTCCACATTCATCAAAGCACTGAAAGTACACTGCCTCCTATAATGTCTGATATAGTTATTATCATACCGCAAAAGGTGGCCTAGGCAAGTAAACACGTCAATATAGATTAAGAATGAAGGTGCAGAATATTTGGATTGTTATGTATGTGCTACAAAAACATGTCTCTCCTCTATGATGATATCCTGGGTTCTCCTATCGATAGGTCTAGTTGATCGCTGTACTACAACCGCCTATTACACGGGGCGTAAGATGACCTGTACAATGGACAGTCATCATGAGATGAGACGTGGAGATCTTGACTTAGTGGAGAACCTGTGGAATTATTAAAAGTTAGAAAGACTTTAAAATACCCGAAAGATCATTTCGCATTGATACAGACTATAGAGACCACCGGGTTAATAATCTGGTGCTGTAAAGACTATGATTGAGATTCTTGTTCAGCGTCGAAACAAACAAGTCTATTACTGGCCTTCCGCACAGTAGAAAACGTGATTTCTGCTAGCGACTGGTACTTAGGCCATACCATAACAAACCTCTGGACATGTGTCGATCTGATGTCCACCAAGATATACAATTTGCTCTGCGACCCCAGGCGAGCCCAATGGAGTAGGTTTCAGACCACCGCAAAAAGAGAATGATAATGTGTACCTCCTTGACCTCGTATTCTGATATATGGAACCAAAGCGACAACACAATACCGCCTTACCAGGATGACACGCCCTTTTCAGGTTAGGAACACTGCACTATTTTTTAAGTTATTTCCTTCTTCCTGCTACCACAGTCCATTACGAACCATCCCGTCTGAACCCATATGAACATGCCATTCGCAGGAGAGGCCATTACAACCAGGAGTTAATACTTTAGCTTAAAGGCATCAAAATATTTCACAGCAGGATTAAATCAAGTTATAGCCCCTATATCTTCATTTGGAAAACACAATTATCCAAGTTGTTCTGATATGGTTGAGGACAGATGAATCAATCCTGACAAATAGCAGCGGAATCCTGCGAGAAAATGCGTAAGAGGGATACAAAAACAGCCCTTCTGCTGTCCGACAGATTATTGCATATAATCGTCTGCAAAAACTCTCGAACCGTCAAGTCAGGGAACACAACTACTCGCCCTGAACTTAACAGCAAAGTGAAGCAGGATTATCCGCCGTCTTGTCTGTTTCCTGACGTAACAATGAAATAATGCTTTCATCGCCCTGTAACTGCTCATTGGCGAGGTATTGACGGAACTAACCCTAAAATCGTTCTAACTAGAGTATTGATATCGATGATGTCTTGTCGATAATCTTAGAGAAAGGTATTGGCCCACCAAGCTTTTGTTGGACCAGTACATATGAGAGGGAGAGACTAGGTTGCGTCTAACATATCTCGAAACCAAAACAAGGAGATCCATGATGATGTGCAGGGAAAATAAAAAACTTATCAAACACCAGTGAAATCACAATCATCAGAAGCTGCATCATAAATATATATATATAATATATATATATATATATAAATTGTTGTCAGCTGTATATATATATATATATATATATATATATATATATATATATATATATATATATATATATATATATATATATATATATATATATATATATATATATATATATGTATGTATGCATATATATAAATTGTTGTCAGCTGTACTACCTTAAATGCAAAGGAAAGTCAAGCACTAAGCAGCAAATATGTGGTCAAGGATTACATAGATATTTTGTATAATTTGTGAAAGTTATTAAAAGTTGAAGCAGATGATGACTGTTGACTGTTCTGCCAGACAAATCTAAATGTACCATTAAAAAAAAACATTTGGTGTTTTTTCTACTTGCTCTTAATCTTGAAATTCGCAGCATGTTAACTTTTTGCCATCTTCTACCATTAACACCTCGCTCAACTGGTTCTGCTCTCAATATCTAAAGTGACCAAATTATTAAGGCTAGGTGACCTACAATTTGACATAACTACTCAAATGTTCAAGTCGGTTAACAAATTGCTACTAAAGTATAACAGATACATAATGCCTAAGAGTTGTTCATGCTTACAAGATAAAAAGTTTGAAAAAATATGTTGCAGTTGAAAATAGCCTCACTGTAACTATAATCTACAAAGATCTTGGGAACTACTCACAGAATCCAATAATCAAGTCTGGTTTGGTTTGGCTCTACACGAATCTGACAGATAAATTGATGTGCATAGAGACAAAGAATGCAAGAATAGGTTAAAACCAATACGTCTCCTTCCCTTTAGTTATGGGTGTAGGAAAATATATACATATATGCGCATGATGTAGAAACAAGCAACACCAATTACTTATGCACTTTATTCCTTGGTGAGCTCAACTGCATTCTAAGCCCATGTCTGAATGATTAGAATTTGTTTTGAGCTAGTGATGTATCGTGGATATTCAAAGCTGTCCCTCATAATCAAACACATTTAAGAACCTGATAAAAGGCTGATCGAAAAGATGACCTTTCTGGTGGCAACAAGAAATAAACCAACATATCCAGAATGAAAATCAAGCTTCATTAATCTTGACTAAAAAAGCATATGAGTTTCAAGTTTGATAAAGCCTTACCAGTTGTATTTGTAAATACCAAGATCAAGAAATGATATATTGTGCCATTAATATTCCTGTTTTCTTGACATAATCGAACGATGAGCAGATTTGATGATATTGGATTACATTACTCACCTAATCAAAATGTATTGAGAAAGTTAGTCTGCGCAATGATAACAAGAACCAGTGAAGATCAGTTGCTTGATATATCAAAAGTTTTCTTGACATATAACCAGGTGAGTTAAAACAAGGTGTCTTGCATTAGTTATGGGATATTTTGAAAATATCATGCACATTTTGTTGATGCGGTTGATGCTGGTGTTGACATAATTCTTTATATTATGTGTAAGGCAAAACGCTGTATATAATAACAAGAAAATAGTTCCTCATGGACTAACATGTGACATTAACAAGTCGCAAAGAATTAGAAGTCATGTGTAGGTGCATACATAAAGGTGACCAATATGAACTTTTTGATATGATGCTTTGCCAATGTATTGAATGTAATCAACAATTAATCTGTTTGTCTTTTGAATTATTGCTATATTATACGTTCATTGGTTTCAAGTATTTAAATATTTTAAAGAGTGCGTTACTAAACATATTCACATACCTGAAACACATAGGGTGATCGCAAGCAGTAAAATAAGGTACCTGAGGATCATTATATTCATATAGGCAGCTATCTGCAAATAATGTACATAGAAAATACAAGTGATTATTGCGTGTTAATAAATTTTTCATAATATATTACATTCATTATTGATTATTTCAAGACATTTTAAAATGACATCTTTCTAAACACTGGTCATATTTGATTCATAATATGTATAATTTGTCTCTGATCTGGAATCATTCAGTAAGTAAGTTACCTATATTGAGCTTAGGAGTAAACGGTTTTGATTCCAGCTGAAAAATTAACAAACATTTGTTTCTAATTACTGCAAATTAAATGTGTATGCGTGTAGGTTAGCCCTGAAGTCACCAAGAAAGAAATGAACCTATACGGAACCTTAAGAGCGACTATGCTGACCATTTACATACCAGCTGTCAGTGTGGCAAATTGAAAGACACATTACGTTCAGTAAACATGTGATTCAATATCCATACAAATTACTCTCTACCAGGTAAAACAAATCTGACTATATCCCTTGGATTAGAGATAAGCACTAAGATCATTTGTTTTCATAGTAAGGTGTTATCTTTTTCTTTGAATTCTTTCTTCCTGCACAGCTGGCGCCGAATTTTAACGCTTCTGAACAACATTATCTAGTGTTTGAAAGTACTCTATGTAGCCAATAATAGGTTATGGGAAACGCCTGAAATTATTGATGAAAACTTATCAACCTGGGTAAAATAAGCAGTCTTGAGCGAAGCTTATTGTATATAAACTAGTATGTTCTTATTAGGCTTACCATGTCCATGACCCCTAACGATTAAATACCGGAGATATATAGAATTTGTATTATCCTAACTACAGATCATGTAATATTTGAATAAGGAATTTCTATAACAAGTTTTTATATTTTGTTCTACAAAAGCCATATTTTTAGTCACATATACATCGTTATTTGTGCCATTTCTACACAAAAGCAATAGATCTTACAAAGGTCCAAGCAACTTTATTTTCATTTACTTGTCCAAGACGAGCGGTTTCATAAAATGTACTTTTCACACCAACCTTTCCACTTGTTCCAGAAGATTAAATGTGCACACTTTCTCCAATAGAAATATCAAAAGACATAATGTATAACACATTTATTTCCTAATAGTTTAAAACATAGGTTGACTTTAAACATAGTTGCATCAAAGGTTTTCATTTTTTCTATTATCCAGGTATGTAATATTCACTACTTCTTGCTGTTATAGAGTAATGTAAATATTTCCATCAGCATAATTGACTTTCCTGGACGTGTGTGTTGTTGGCTGTTCTAGAGCTCTCCGGTTTTTTTATATGACTATGACAAGTCACTTCCAGGTGGAGAATCAGCAACTCTAACCTTGGGAATTGTTTTCGCACATGCTGTCTAGTATCATGCATATATTGACAGGTCCAGAATTGGCATGAAGTTTGACTGGTTCAACTTGAGTCGACTCCATTGTTGCAACAATTACAAACAAGTTTTCATTTTGAGTCAACGTATTCACGCTAAGGAAAAATCTCAACCCAATTAGGCTGGAAATTGTGCAGTCTCTTAGTAGTGTCATATTAGATATGTTTGTTTTATCTTTTGGAGAAACACTTACCCTGCAATTGGCGGCCGTCTAGCCTTTTGCCTTCCACTTGTATATGAAGTTTCCTTTTCTGAATCTTCTTTAACGTTTTCCTTGCGAAGAAAAAAATATGAATTGGCTTTATCCACATAGTAAATATCACTTTACTTGACTACTATTACTATATACAATTGTATGCTTGATGATAACTGAATTTAACACGGCATAATATTCAAAGTGTGTGTTATGCTTTTAACATTCATTCAATATGATTTTAGGTCTACAGCAGTATAAGGAAGATATTCCGATTTGACTGATGCTTTATATCTCACAGGAGCTGCTGCACTGTATTTTCGTGAATTTAGATGACAGTGATCAATTTTATTTCCATGAAGACATAATTGCGGACTTCTACAATAATTTTCTCTTACATCCACTCAACCAACAGCCATAATTAATAATCTTCTGATACTGTCAGGGCTGTTTGCTTTCACTATTTTCAGATAATTGCCATACAAAATTCAGCTAGGAGGATATGGCTTGGATGAAGAATTGGACAGTGAAGTGTGTGCTGACAGGCTTTCCCAAAATCAAACGAATCTTGGAGCATGCGCTAGTCTATCAATTTTATTAAATATTAATATGAAGTGAAATTATTCGTATCTAGAAGTTATGTCAGCGGCTACGGGTAGACAGTGATGTATGGACAAAACCGAAATAGAATGTATGCACGTTTGCTTTATTGCAATAATTCAGAAGCGCAACAAAAAAAATATTAAACTATTGTATACTGTGTAAACAACAAGGACAATGAAAATGTTTTCAATAATTTGTTCACTGTCTGAAGAGCTCGATATAACAAACAAACAAAATAATAATGCTTCAACTTCTGTCAACTTTTACTTATAGCAGAAACACTTGTCTTCTATTAGATTAATAAAGGTTTCAGTTGTTGCGTATTTTGTTAATGCTGGAACATTCTGGTTTAATTTCAATTAAAAGGCAAACCAGATTTATTAAGGTTTGTTAATACACAGCATACTATAAATATCTACTGAACTATTTATTGCTGTGCTCTTCATATACGCTGTAATGCATATATAATTGTTTCTCATCATTCTTAAACTTTGTATAAGGCTTATTAAAGGTAATGCGAATGGGAAAGGTATATACATTAATGTACTGGTGTGAAGCAGGAAGACGGCTATGGATCATGGAAATCAACTAGGTTATAATCCCTTCCTAGGATCCATAAGTAGGGAAGGAGAGGATCTATAGAAAGGGGTCTTCTTGTGGCGGGATTGTTGAGTTTGCCTACCTGTGTAAATCTCAAGAATGACCAAACAAGGAGGCAGGTGGTTAAGCGGGTATCAGTAAATGTCTGATCCTGTCCAACCTGTGGAACCTGGGCAGACTAGTCACCTTTGCTATCAAATGACACTGACATGCCTAGTTACACTAAATGTAAGTTACCATTCGTCTCCATGGACCTATGCGACTGTGAATTTGTATTGTGTTACAACTACTATCTGCTTTTTGTTGTGATCACTATTCGCTTTTGTTTTATTACTTCACTTTAGTTACTGATATGATATGATATAGATTTTTGGTTAAGGGGGCGCTCACCAGTTAATATGTACTTTTCAGATAGTGACGTATGTGAGGTGAAGTTGTTTGCATTTGTAACATGCACCATGGAGATAATGTTGGCATATGTCAATGCTACTTTGATGTAATGTGGCTGATATTTCTTTGGATACTGCACTTGTGGAAATTGTAAATGATCTAAGCGCATGGTATAACAAAATGGATGCTCCCATGTGCTTGAAAAATTAGCCAGAATTAATCAAAAGTACACTAACTTTAGCAGTTATTAAACTAGGGAAAACGAATTTTGCTGAAGTAGGCAATAGCAGCTTCTGAAAGTGCAATGAACAAATTACAAAATATCTGAAAAGTAAAAAAAGTTATCGTACCATTTTTCTACAATTTACCTCTGAAGTCCAGGGAGTGAAAATGACCATGCGGAGCTAGCAGTTTGTTTACATGAGCACATCTTATGTTAGCCCAAGCTGTATACTCTAGAACCTAAAGTACACCCATCAATCATACATCAAAATAAAGGGAATTGAAAGTTCTTCTCCCAACACCTAAGATATACAAAGTTTTTATTATATTGCCAGTATAACCAGTGAAGAAATCCCAGAAAATTATTTTTCTTTAAAATTCTATGCAAAATACGAAACTGTAGAGCACCACCTAAGGTGATCATAGCATATATTTTATACTTTAGATAGGAACCGAGACAGTTTCTTGATTTTGTATTGTTTTCAGTTCAAGCGCAATATGATAATTTGAAGTAATAATCAATTACAATTCGTATTAAAGTCATCACTGCCATTTAATCAGCTTGTAAAGAGAACCGACATTACCTTGACTTTCTTAATTTTCTGGATAGACTTACACGATTTAAATCAGAACTTATAAATGCTGCATTAATACTATGTTGC
Organism: Unio delphinus; assembly: GCA_029339505.1. Classification (NCBI taxonomy): domain Eukaryota; kingdom Metazoa; phylum Mollusca; class Bivalvia; order Unionida; family Unionidae; genus Unio; species Unio delphinus. The sequence goes on along the minus strand of JAQISU010000366.1, from coordinate 1,336,748 downwards.
TGGTCTTAATGACGTTCTAAACATTATGCAGGTTCATTATTATTCCCATAAGGTTTTACGTTTTCTATTTTGTTTCAGGTCTTGTGGAAATCTACGATCTTAGTAATGTCATATGATAGCCTGGCAGTCATTAAGGTGTCAACATACCCTCTTTACCAGAGTCAATAAAGTTTCTTTAAGGACAGTCCAACATTCTTTAGTTTGCCCTGAGCCATATTTGATCACCGTTATTGAGCTCTGAACTAGTGTGGCTATAGTCTCGACAACTACCATGATACGCAAAACAATGTATGAAAATTTGGTTGTACTGTCCATTAGTGACATGAACTTCTACCTCATTGAATGTTCGTTCTTGCAGCTGCTTAAATTCGAAGAGGTGGTATTGGAAGGTTGTAGAACTGCTAAACTCCGAATACAGTTAAGGAGCAATTCCATGCAGTATAGATGAATTACAGTGTTACGTGTTTAGGCTCTAATAAACAGTAACACAGAAAAAGTGAAAACAACAAGCTTTATAAAATTTAGCAAATAATTTATTTCCCGAGAAAAGCAATGGAAAAATGGAAAAAAGAACTCATGGTTTTAAGAATCAAATAAAAAAAAAATCCAAGAATAATCCACGAATTAAATTTTAAAAGTCCTAGTAATGAAATGTTCTAATGAGTTCAAGTTTGAGTCCTGATACATATCCAACATGGTAGGCGATGACGTGTGCTGTATCCGGTACAGTGATGTCATCTACAATTCCTTGTAGAAACAAAAGAAATAACACTCCGATGATGGAAATCCGAATAAAATTTTTTAAAAATTTAATTCTCCAAGAATTCTGTATGAGCACTCAAATATTCCCAAAAAAACGATCTATTCTTTTAATATCCAAATAATCTGAAGAAAATTTAAGAGATAACTCGAAAAATGGCTACAACAGAAGAAAATGACTTGACATCCAGTGTTTTTAAGCCAGACTGAGATATTTCAAAGGTTATACAGTAATTTGAACCGCACAATAGATACCCTTATGAGGTTCACGTAATCATGTTTACATCACGTACTCCTAACATGATCCTGACAAAATCAATCATTTTACTTTATTTTAAGAATAAAAAATAAAAGAATTTTTCACTTCACCAAAACTATTTACAAGTCTAGGGTCACGTATCCAATACAGCCTAGATCTCACTCTTATTATTTTTCAAAATAAAAATAAATAAAAAAGGAACTTGTTTACGTGGCTGTTACTATTTTTGAATTAAGGTCAGGATCTAGGTCAGTCTTAGGTGCTTACGAAAAAAGTCAGGTCAAACTGATTTTTTTAAAAATTTCTAAATCACGTAAACAAGATAATTATATTATAATAGAATGTAATAGAATAAAAAATTAAAGCTGACAAACAAAAAATTAAATTAAATATAAATTAAATCAGATATACGTAACACTTCCCCCACATAAAGAAAAAAAAAAGATTTATATGATAACGCTATCTTTTTACTATAGATTAATTATAGATGAGATTTAAGAAAAACATAAGAAGGTCTCATGAATTATAAACAGTGTACATGAAAGAATACATTTCTACACACGGGAAAGTGCATCAGCTATTAAATTATCTTTTCCCTTGATGTGCATGAGGTCATGATTATAATCCTGAAACAACAAACTCCATGTTAGTAGTCTTTGATTTGTATGTTTCATCTTGCCGATGAAAGTAAGGGTGTTGTGGTCACTAAACACAGTAATCGAAGAAGGAGTTGAACTAAGGTAAACTTCAAAATCTTGTAATGCCAATATCAAAACCAAACATTCCCTCTCAATGGTTGAATAATTTCTTTGATGCTTATTTAGTTTTTTTTAGAAAAATAAAACATTGGATGATCAATACCATGTTCTTCTTCTTGAACCCCACAATTCACTTGCATCAATTAATTATCAATTTTTGTAAAATCAAAATGGTAATACGTTATTGTTGATATTTTTTTTAAATTTTTCCTCACTAAGAAGTCTCTCCTCATTATGGACTTTATGCATGCACACATCAGCGCCGAGACAAAGGTTAAGATTGAAACCAAGAAGACATCGCTAGGCATCATCCCAGGTGGTATAACAAAATTATTACAACCATTGGACATTTCAGTTAATCAATGTTTCAAAGCCGAGCTTCGGAAGTTGTGGAAACATTGGATGACGGCAGATTAGCACAGCTTCACATACACGGGACATATGCGGCGCACTACATATTCCCAGGGTGCACATTTTGTTCAGGATGCATGGGATAGGGTTCCTGAATCGGCTATTGTGAATGGCTTTGCTAAAGCAGAAATTGTCAGCAGGATAGAGAAGCCAGATGAGGATGATAAGACTGAGACAGACGATCATGATAAATGTCCAATGATCTGAGCCCTGAGATAGCCGCAATTTTTAATTTCCATTCGGGTGACGAAGACTTCGATGGATTTTCAGATATTGGGGATGATTAAGTGAACTCTTAATCATTAGTTTCTTAATTAGAATGTTGAACAATTATACTACATGTAATAAAATGAATTACAACATCGATGTGCTTTGAACTGTAATTGACATCTTAAATAATATGTATTATAAAACTGTTCATTCGTGTAAATTTGATACTGCATTTCACTGATAAGTTTAAGTATAATAAAAATTATTTATATCTATTTTTCGTTTGTAACTTTTCTGTTTTATGTCTCTTGATTTTCTTCACATTTCTGATTTCCCTATGGATGGTCTCATTTTCCTATTGTTAGCCTCACTAAGTTTATCTCATCTGTTGAATCTTGCACTCAAGACTGGTTTCAACTGGAATAATCAGGTTAAAGCTTTAGACCTTTAATTAACATGTACATAGCATGCTTAGCCATGTGGCTCTTGTTGCAATGGATATCATAATTAAAACAAGCATGGACTGTTTATTCAGCTGTGCCAGTTGACAACAGAATATAGCAGTGCCTTGTACAGGAGTAAAATCACAAGCATGTTAGCATCAGTGAAGCAATTTTACGATTGGAATGTAAAAGAAATTTTAGTGAAATACAGAGAAAAATCAGAATTATGGCAGATAGAAAGCAAGAAAACGTATGAATGGATAAGAGAAGAGGTTACTAAAAGAATTAAATGTAGAGTAGAGCATGATCACTGGGGGTGGGGGGTAAACTGGACTCAAACTTGGGCAAACTGGACCAAAATAAGATCTTTAAAAATACAAAGTTTAATATTTAAATACTTGCACAAGGCCTGGCTTACGGGCAAAGAAGCAGTCAGACGTCGCATGACCAGAATAATACTTAAATGTACGCTATGTAAAGCAGCTAATTTCACAAAACTCCATGCGATAGCCCAATGTCATAAACAAAATACAGTAGGCTGTTACTGATAATGGAAATATGTAAGAAATACAAATATCATAGAAACAATATTCTTTATTTGGATGTAAATTACGAAAACAAAGTAACTCTAAAAATGAGAATGATGTCATGTGGGCAAGTAATACAAATAATAAAATATTAAATGGTTTGTTTACTCTTAGCTCGAAAAAGTTTTGAAAAAATAAATAATGGTTATTAATTGAAGGATTTTTAAATATTAACTCACTCGAGACAGACCAGGACAACAGACAAATATAGGACCAATACAGAGAGGGGTGGGAGGTGGGGTGGGGGCATCTGTATACCGCCCATGTAGGGAGCGAGTACCTGAATCGGGCTGGAGCCCCTGTTCCACCTCTCATACTCCTGTAAATATTTAGTTCTTACCAATTAATTTTATTACAAATTTAACTTTAAACAAACTTGCAGGTATATAAATTATAAATTATAAATTCTATAAAATGTATGTATATAATTATAAAATACAATTTTTTTTATTATACTAATCAACAAGAATAATCAAATGGGTATATCTCATATATTAACTAATTTTAATATGCTTGTCAGAAGGATCAAGGGACAGGGAACCTTCGTGTGGGAGAAGTACGGCGCACAGACACCGCAGGGCTATGTCACATGGCGCTACTAGAAGTGGAAAGGCCTGCAGAAGAGTGTCAGAAAACCCCACAGGAAGGAAATGGACATACAGAACAAACTACACACTCGGGACTAACAAATAGTTTGAGCAGAAAAAGACACCCTAACTAACCCATAGGGACTAACCTCAACTTTTGGAAATTTGTTATGTATTTAAAGGTAAATGAGATGGTCAGAACAGTAGATAAGGGAAGCACAAGAGAATTAAAAAAGTGCAGCTCCTTACTCGAGTACCTGACCACGCTCAATGTTTAGATATAACGAGAAAACGACACATGATTACCACAGAAATGAAACACTAGGACTATTTTTTTGATAAAACATGATAGAACACCGTTTTCTAGAACAAATTGAAAAAATGAAAGACTAATTAAATATAAATTTACGATAATAAATTATGTACATTTTAAATGTCCAAAAGTAAAAATAGCTGGGATATACTTTGACTTAGGCTGCCGTACCCATACAAACATTTATAGCAATCATATAATATAGCATAACCACACATAGCACACATGGGACTTAGGAGATCTTTGGCAATGATCACATATAACAAAGGGAACGAACTCCGACAAGAGGGGACAAAACCCCATTGTCGGACGAACGACCTATAGATAACACTAGGGGTAATAAATACCCCGACAAAAATTTAAAATAACTAAATTTTTGATCGAAATTCTTTTTTAAAAAAAATGCAAACACACATACCTTTGGGGGTACATAGCACACATAAAACACCTTTTATTTGTTTTTTTTGGAAATGGGGGGCGCATCTGTCTGTAGCCCCCCCCCCCCCCCCAAAAAAAAAAAGTAATATGGAATATCATACAGTGATACCATTAATATTCATGAAACCGAAAGTTACTAGTGTAAAATACTAAGCCCAGTTATTGACCTGGCCTCGTCCTATACTCCGAATTGACTTATATATGGACAAAGAATGGAAAAGTTATAAAATTGGTGAATTCGACTTATACTCCGCATCCAATTATAGGTGCTGAGGACTGACTAGAATCAATTTTATTTGCAAACAGTATGTGCAAAAAAACAGCTCATGTTCAATTTCTCCAAGCTTTATTCAAACTCCACTTCTCCTTGCCACTGGATGTATTATTCGTAATTGTCAGTGGCATTTCATATTCACTACATACATACTCCATATTGCTGTACACTGCATCAAAGTGTATGGATAAAAAGGTATGGTATTGTTAGCTGCAGGGGAGGCGAACCTCACAACTTTTTTCGACAAAATTGATTGAAGCCTTAAAACGGAAAATAGAGCCTTCCTGCGAATCTCATATTTTAACCCCCAAAAAAATAAGTCTCCATTTAGCAAACGGAGACTTTGCGATTTTTCAATCATCCGGGTAGCAAAGATGTTGTCATCGCCCCTCCCCCCCCTGCTGCTATGGGTTAACAAAAATCATTTACAATTTCAACCGAATATTTGATCAAGTCCTAGGACTTTACAAATAGACTAATCGCTATCACCTCATCCTGTAGATCAATCAAATTATTTGACTGGTCAATGAGTCTGAAATTAATTCTCGTTAGCGAATTATTATGGCATTGCATATAGACTGGATTAATTGGATTCTCAACAATTAAAAAACCTGGAGGTGCTGTTGGTGCAAATGAATACAGAATATATCCCTCCTGGACTTCATTTGATTGCTCGAGATTTATTTGATAGCTTCCTTCGATAGCATCACATACTAAATTGAGTGCAATCACCGATGAAATATTTACATTGTGTGGCGCGATATGCCTACCACCGCCATCTGGGTCATTATTGTGAGTCAGGATTAATAAATCTTCCACTAGATTTATTTTCCATGCATCATAGATTATTTAAAAAAAATATTGATGGTGTCGTTAAGTTGTTTCTTTAAATCCGGTACTTTATAACCGGGTAGTTTAAATGTTGATATATCTTCAATGCGGATATTATATTTTTTTGCAAATGTTATTCTCGATATGGAAGGTTTATCATCGAGTATAACTCGAATAATTTGTAAATTAAATTTTTCCATATCATCGATGATTTTGTTACATGTTTCTACAACGCTGATAAATTCATCTCGAGTGAGAGTACCAGATTCAAGAGATATTAATAACAGTGAAAAATCATTATTCATCGCTTTGAAATTTTTAATAATGCTAGGTTCGTTAACAAAATAATACCTCTGCAATGGTCCACTCCCCCCCCCTATATTCGTATCCTAACCCAAAAAACTCTATAGGTACACTGTACTCTTTATAACTTTTTATTGGATTATCAGGTTTTATTTTGTCTGTGACATAATCAGATTTTACAGGTTCTGATGCTACAACAGCGGTTTCTTGTCGAGGTGGGTTTTCAGGCCATCCTAACACGGTTCGGATTGAGCTGTTATAGATATCTACCACGTAATTAGGTGATTTTATTTCAATGGCGGACGGTAGCTTTGGCTCGTGAACCGTTATAGCGATTTTTGATTCTGCTCCAGTAATCGATTTTATTCTACGCGCGAATTAATTATTGATTTGTTCGATTTGGTATGACCCTGTTGGTATTGAAACAACGTTCCAGTCTGGAGTCCCGTCTTCTTTATTCTTATTCGCGAACACCAATGAGTTATTGGGTCTGCCCACCAAATGCTACCGATCATTTTGCTAGCGCTATCTCCTTCACGGGAGCCGGAGAAGGGAAGTTTACACTAAACTCGGATTTCGTTGATGATATTGAGATCATGTTTGTTTTCACCGGGTTGGTATTTTCTGCTATTCGTTGAAGCAGTTGAAACTCTTCGGGTTTTAGTGACATTATTATTATCATTGTCTACAATTTCTAATTTCGATACCGCGGAATTATAAATACGTATCATCGCTGAGAACTCTTCATCGGTAGTTACTGTATCATCAATCGATAATGATATCAACGAGGATAATTGCGAGTACGCGTTGGATGCTATTTGATGTTTTACTGGATACTCGTTGAGTTTTCCCTGAGAACACGATGATAGTTTTTTAGTAATTGCATTAGCAACCCCAGCAATTGTTGTCGCCGCGGATATACAAATTGGAACAGCAACCGGGGCTATCATTGTCACTGAAGACAGTATAATTCCAGCTCCTTCCATTACACCAGATACCGAATACACTGTAACGTCAATGGCTGTAATTCTCCGGCGGTATTTTTTATTTTTATTGCATACTCCTCAGCGAGTGTTTTGAGTTTTATTGATAATTCTTTGATTGTGCCATAGCGATATTGTGACAGCGTTGATGTCATTTTTATTTTAAAAACACTAGCGTTTTCAATTATGAATCTAATTGTAAATTTATTTCAATTCAGTTATTTGCTCAGATCCGCTATGAATTCCACATACCATGTTACTGATGCCCAAGCCAAACTTTTATCATCGGTTTTTATCGTTAACTGTTCAGTTGTATTCTTGTCGATGATCGTTGATATCACTTTATTGGCCCCGGATGAACTCGACGATGATATATTAAATTGAATTGGTGTTACCAGCGTTAATCGATAAATACCCCTGACAGTAGCTGTGATGAGTAAAGCGTTAGATGTTGGTGTCCACTCCAATGGTCCAGATCGAAGTGTGTATACGTTATTGCTGAAGCTATCATGAGAAATTTTTATTTTTTCAAGTCTCTGGAGATTGCCTCTGATCGTAGTAACATCTGTCTTGATTGCTCCCAATTGCCGACCAAACCGAGTTATTTCATCGAATTTTGCAGTGATGTTATCTAGAGTTGTTTTAACATCTTCAGGTTTAAGATCTTGTTTACCAAAGAATTTATCAATGACGTCATCGGTCCTGTCGATGACTCTTCGTAGCACGCCAAAAGCATTTATATGATTATCATACTCAGATCGTAGCTTTGCTAAATTGTCGATTGCGGTTTTTATCGTTTTAGTATTCGGTGTGGTCACTGGTGGAACACCAAGAAATTATCGTAGCAGTAGATCGAATTTATCAACGATGTTATTGGTTTGGCCGAAGTCTCCTACTAGTGTGTCAAAAGCAACTATATGATTATTATACTTAGATCGTAGTTGTTCTAAATCGTTGATTGCGGTTTTTATCGTTTTAATATTCGGTGTGGTCTTTGTTGGAACACCAATAAATTCTTGTAGCGGTTTATTGAATTTAACAATGGAGTAATCGGTTCTGTTAAAGTTTTCTCGTAGTTCGTTAAAAGCATCTATATGATTATTATACTTAGATAGTAGCTGTTCTAAATTGTCGATTGCGGTTTTTATCGTTTTAATATTCGGTGTGGTCACTAGTGGAACGCCAAGAAATTCTTGTAGCGGTTGATTGAATCTAACAATGGCGTCATCGATTCTGCTGGAGTTTTCTCGTAGTGTGACAAAAGAATCTATATGATTATTATAATCAGATTGTAGCTTTGCTAAATTGTCGATTGCGGTTTTTATCGTTTCAATATTTGGTGTGGTCACTGGTGGAACACCAAGATATTCTTGTAGCAGTTGATTTAATTTAACTATGGCATCATTGGTTCTGCTGAAGCCTCTTCGTAGTGCGTTAAAAGCATCTATATCAGCATTATAATCAGATCGTAGCTTTGCTAAATTGTTTATTGCGGTTTTTATCGTTTCAATATTCGGTGTGGACACTGGTGGAACACCAAGAAACTCTTGTAGCGGTTGATTGAATTTAACAAATTCATTGTTGAGTGATTTTAATGAGTTTGCTGTGTTATCTACTGTAGTTAGTTTCTCTGTGACTGTCGAAACAAGTACGCCTGGTTTGAGTTTACCATAATGAAACAGCGCAATAGCGTCATCGGCGGCGTCATGTCTTCGTGTTAAAATGTCATCCAACGACACATTACTGGTTTTCAATTTGCCCTGGCGATCTTGAAATACAACTATTTCGTTTGGGTCAACACTTGCTAAATTCAATGTCTCAGCGATTTCATCTTCAATTATTTTTTTTATATCCTGTGTTTCCGTGGTGGGTTTTTCTAACGCTGATAGAGGTCGCCCCCAAATATCAATCATTATTGTTTGCGCAACTTGGGTTTTCAATTTATTGATTTTCTAAAAACCTCCCACTTGTATATTCGTTTACAACTTGATGAGGCGGTTTCCACGGAAATGTAGATATCTCCGCAAGGACATTTAATACTTCACGCCCGCATATCGGTGGATCACTTAATTGTTGTGTTGGCAGCGTGGAATAAAAAATCGGAATTGATTGATTCTTTGAATTTATATACCTCATACACTCGCTTGGAGGGGCTAGCCCATATGAATCGAAATAGACAATCCCACGCGGATCAATCGCGTATGCAACCCAGTGAGTCCCCGATCCGCTGCTGTTATCAAGATTGATTATTCCGGTTTCAACGCGTTTAGGTTTTCTCGGCAACTGATCTTTCATAAAAACCCTTCTGGAGTTTTTTATCGCTAGTTTTTTAGCAGCATCAATTAAATCAAAATTGGACATGGGAAGAATTGGGCTTTCAACTAATAAACCGTTCCTGGTATTCTCAGACCCTTTCCGCTGTACCATGAATACGGGGCTCCTGGTAGTCTTAGACCCTTTTCCTCTTTTTTACATCCTTTCCCAGTTGCCTTTTTCAACGCCATCCCTGCAGCGGTACCAACGGCTCCCAACGCCGCCGCTTTCGCCACCGCTGGGGCAGTCGCGGCAATTAGCGCTGGTATTGCGGCTAACAATGAAAATATACCACCTGATTTTATCATGTTGGCGACTGCAGCCTTCGAAAATACAATTTGAACCCGTCGCTGTTTCTTTAGCGCATCATTGAAATGTTTTATTTGACGATCCGTTAATGATATTTTATGTGTACGGCCGGACATCTGCGCTGGTTTTAACGTTACTGTTGTGCCACATTCTTTAGCGGATTTTGATCGCAATTTCTTGACCTGACCATCAGTCAGCTTGACACTAACAACACTATATGGCATTTTATTTTAAAACACATTTATGCTTTCAATTGATCTAATTGTGAATCGTTTACATATTTTCCACTGGTGCATCAATAATTCTCATTCGTCCACCAACACTTTCAAGTAGCATTGATTTGTCGCTGAGAATGACAGCAACCACTGTATAATCAATGCCACCAGGGTCTATACGAGCCCTAAAATGTATGTCGACGACGGATTGCCTTGTTAAATCGAGATGTTCCAGTGAAAAGTAATAAATCGGATACAAGTGATTAAAATCAAGTTGCGATATTTGTAAACCAGTATCAACATTTTGATCACGACCCATATATGACAGCATCCGATGATACACACGTGCTATGTGGTTAGTGTCGTAATTAAGCTGTATATCCTCGGTTGGTTCCTGTTGTCCATTTATTCTCAGTGAAACCTCACTTACCCCTAATAGATCAAATATCATATGACTGCGTTCTTTGGAGCCTAATCGATTCCGATTCTGCAGCGCTATAAATATATGACGTGGAGCTGAAACGCCTTGTTTTGATGCCAAGTGCCATGTAAATGTACCATCAACATTATCAACTTTTTGGCATCAGTTGTTGTTGTTAGCCAACTTATCAATGATTTGCCGCCTGTTTCCATAAATGAGAGCAGCCGCTCTTCTGTGGCAATTGATGGGGTCATTACTGGCATCCACAATACTATTTTACTCAAAACAACTTTACCATCATCAACATCATTAGCATGCCATATTGCGTCATTGTCATTACCCTTTCGCACTAACACGATTGTGTGTTTGGCTCCATAGATGACTTTTCTGACATTTAAGCAGAATCCAAATATGTGATGGAGTGGAATCGCACATGAAAAATATTGCTGCTGTCCTTGCAACATCATTACTCGTGTTGCAAACCCTAGAATTAAATTGCGATTAATATCTACGACATCAAAATCTGCGGCTGGTCTAGTATATCCGACTGGTGCTGCATCAACTGCGGTATCTCGTGTTGCTTTTACCCTAGTATGAGTAATGTGATCAGCGTTATTATTAATATCTTTTGCAAACATCATAGACGGACCAGCAGACCTTGTATAATCATCGGAGTATCTTGCTAGTCCGATTATTGTTGTTGCAACATCAACTTCACGGTCTATTGATTCAATTTCTTTTCCATCAATGAGATGTCTTGCACTTTCAAATAACACCATTATGCCATTATCAACAAAACCAACTCGGACATTTTCGTTATTTGCATATGGGGTATCAGCTGCAACATTTGTTACGAGTTTTCCCTCGATTTCAATAAATGCTTCACATGGCAAAAAGTATTTACTGGTATCTTGAACTTGAAGTTCAATTCGCGATCGTAGGTTGGGTTGTATTGCATGATAGGAATAGTATTGATAATCAAGGACGGAATCGTCTTTGCGCACTGGGGCATCCATATCGAACGCGGGGTCAGCTGTTCGTTTAAACATTATATTATTCACACTAGTGTTTTCAATTGTGAAACTCTGTAATCATCGTCGTTTTCGTTTCAAACCACTTCCTGCTATCGCGTTCATGATAGCGCTATCTGTTACCGGCAAAGCCGTCAATGGCGACGGAGTCACCAAAGCAGCCAACGACGCTAGTTTTTCTTCCACTGCGCTATTTATTGCTTTGCTGACACTTGCAGGCATCACTGCCGTAGACGGCAGCACTGGTGGTTTCACCACAGACTTCGTCGTTGTTGGTTTCTTTCGCACCAATGATGTTATTTTATCTTTCGCGGCAGAAAATGCCTTTCCGGCAAGATTTCCAATAGCGCTGATTCCCTTATCACGAATAATATCAATGGCTTTCATTGATAATTGTTTAGCTAACGGCGCCACTTTTGGGGCCATTCTTGTAAATAACCCCGCAATGGTACTGCCGAGACCATCTCCGTACCACGCGCGGTAAACAGGCAATAGTGAGTTCACCACGTAGACGCTTACGAGTTTATCATGGTTGTAGTGTTTAATCATCTAGTTATAAAACTATTAGTTTTTCAATTAGTGAATTGCGTAGTCAATTCCATTGAAAATCTTTGATTTTAATCGCTGTGATAACCATGGGCGTCTCTGTGATTTTCAACTAATTCAGCAATGAGTTCTCGATATACATCAATGTCCATGATACCGCCGGTAAATAATCATCTACAGATACCAGCTGCTTCATTAATTATCTCGACTGAGTTGTTTCCGGCTCGTTTTCCATCGATAAGTACTTCCAGCCGTGATATATCACTGAGGATGTTATCAGGACATGTCACGGTTGCGTTGAAATCCAAAGGATTTTTAATTCAATATCTTTTTCCGCTTGTTTTCTTAGAACCGGCCTCTGCTCTTATGTCTATTTGTTCCGGGATTGGATCCTCCGTATAACGTGGTGATTGTGGACCGCATTTAACCGCAGCTAGAAAGTTATAATAACCAGGGTGCTGCAACGCTCTGATTTTATCCCCGCCGCATTTCGCTAAATATATTTTTGATGCCCAAGTGTCTTTGCTTTTCATAAAACTTTTAAACTCGTCTTTTAATAAATTCTCTCTTTAACCCTTTGGAAAATTTTTCTCTAGCAAAATCAGCTAATTCGGAATCCGTATGGTTTCCTCTAATTTCATTTAATGCTGCGACTGTAAATATACTTTCAGGTGAATAGTCTCTTCCTGCAGCTGCACCTTCTTGTTCTTCTTCGCGTTCTTCAATTTCGCGTTGGGTTTTTATATCACTGGATAGCTGTTGTATCCCTGCGCGTGCTTGTTCCGTCTCTGCTGCTACCTTTTCAAGCGTATCAAGCAGCGGTGCCTTCGCTGCTCGTTCTTTTTCAGGAATATCTCCGTATATTGCTGCTTCAGTTAACTTTTTCACATCTTTGGTCGCACTTGTTATCGGAGTAAACAGTTGTTCACTTGACACAGAAAAGTCAGTCTGCGCTTGTTGTCATTGTTGAAGTTTCTCGCGAAGTCTGTCTCGAATCGGTATAAACTTTTTAATTGCTGCTAGCCGCTCTCGGGCTAATCTAGTTGTAAGCGATTCACCCACCATATATTGTTTGTGAACTGAGTTTTCAAATGTGAATAATGCATTGATGTTTTCATTCTATATCTGAATACAAACCCAAACTGATGAGAATTCTTTCAGGAGAAAATCCTATGTGACAAGTGTTACAAGTGTTACAAAAAACGCTAAAAAAAAATAAATTTTATTAAAAGATTTACTGAAAGCCTATTTTTATAGTAAAACCATGTGATTAAGATACGGGTTTTTCCTCGTTTAATATTTTTCTAAGATCGCGAACTTTAGAACTAATTTCAGCTCGTTTTTGATACTCTTGGCTGAGCTTTTGACGTATTGCTTCAACGGTGCTAAATAGCGTAATAAATGCATTAATGTCGTTACCGTACAAACAAGCATTGATGGACTTTTGAATTCCTTTCACGAGCCTGTACATCTTAGGTAAAACATAACGACCCTTACTAGACTGATACTCAATGTCTTCATATTTTGACGTAATCCTGTCGCAGTCGAGACCTTCAGATAATACTATCCCACGATTTTTCAAATTTGAGATTTCAGCGATTATAGCAATTACATCGCTGATATCCATTTTTATAAAAATATAATATATATTTGACCTCTAATTATTAAAAAAAATTTGGGTCATTTTTGACTCTGTTTTTTATACTTACAGGTTACTTAATTAACTTAATTAAGGACAGTAAATGTTAGCTAACAGTTTTCATCGTAACGGATAATTAATTAATTAATCGTAATAGACAGTAATTAGACTACATTTCAATCACGGGACATAACTATGTCATATGGATTTATCACTGCAGGATTTATCTTTCTCGATGTATGCAAATTGTATCCTGTGTTTATTTTTCTTTGAGAGAGCTGATCTAGTTATTTTTACTGCTACTTTTCGTACCGAGGGCTCACAAATATCAAAATGTTTTCCAGCCGCATTCATTGATGGAAATACGTTTTCTTCGTTATTTTCTAAATCAAATGATTTCACACACTTTGCTTGTTTTGGATACATACCTGTTTTTCCTACCTTAGTATTTTCACTCTGTAACAACTCGTAAGTTATCCAATTTGTTATTTTGAGGGGATCCATCAATGCGATCAATCACAAAGCCATCTTTGATCAATCCGCTATGACATTCAAAAATAATTCTGTGTCAATAATATTTCTTCTTCCCAGCACCAAAAATCAAATACCCCATATTGTTTACACATCCAACCGGTTTCTTTAGTCTGCGATTTCTAACAACACCGTCACTGGATGCTTCATAATAAACAAGCACGGGGTGAGGTGTGAAGTCTTGGCTCATTTGTATTGTAATAAATTTGGAGTTGCTAGCCCGAAATAGTTAGCCAGTTAGTAGGAGCAAACATCACAGAGAGGAGTGTTAGTGAATTTGAACCATGCTGGGTTCGTTAGTAGTGATTTTAGGCACAAGCCGAATGACTGTCCCTGGTGTAACATAGTCCATATTAAACTTCAGCGGTGTATACAAGAATTGTGATTGAAAAGGCACCATTTATGGTTGGAAATCAGTAAATTATAAAATGGAATCAATAAGTTGGAACTTGGTATGTGCCGTTTATGTGGCCATAGTGGAAAATGGGCGTATGTATATGAGCGTGATACGCTGGAAATTCTGTGGATTGACTGGCCTAGAGTCGCGCAGTTAAATATTTCCCAGTTAGTATGGGAATACTGGTGTAATTTCTATGGCATGACAAGCTATAAGTACGGAAAACGGATGATAATGAATAAAAACCATGCAAAGGTGCAGTTAATGGACGTTTGGGTAAGTTGTCTCCTCTGGGTCGCCAATTGATTAGAGCAAAGATTATTAGTTCTAGCAGACACGTCTTTCTTTCCATTTTACAACTCAAGTTGTATGGAAGTCTTTGGAAATTTGGGGAAAACTTATGACTTCCAGCGTGACTCGCGCCAGGGTTTTGACACCGCTCGGTCAAGTGAATACCCCTGTGCGTGTAACAGTATAATAATACTATTTGTCTAATTTATTATTTGCTTTAATTATAAACCTCTGGATATAATCTTGAGGGGTCTTTATGATTTTGTCATCGTTAGGGTCAATGACGGTGTTTTTTATTCGTTTGTCATAATAGCGTTTTAGTTCCCTGTATCGTTTGCGCCACAACTGAGACATAATTGTGATTTTCCCCTTACCCCCACCCCACATCGGAGGCACGGGAGGGGGCCTAGGGAACCGTTGCGAACGCTCTGTAAATGATACCCACAGAATTCGCTTCTGCATGATTTGTTACACGGGGTTGTTGATCCAATCATAAGACATTTGCAGTGATTCATTATATTTAAATTTCTTATTTAAATACTTGTTTTAATTATATGACTGAGGAATTCGAGAGATTATCAGCAATTAAACCCTACAAAAATATTAAATTCAATCTCGATAGAACCCTCAAAGATGTGCCAAAACGGGCAAAAAATGATAACAGCTTGATAAAAAAAAAATTCGTGACTGTGCTGTTCAGTTCAAGCACGACGGTGCATCTCATAGCTGGTCAACATTTTGAATTGATGACGTTGTTGATGCCACCATGAACAACAGTAACACGGCCACGATGTTATCACAACTTGGCAACAAAAAGCATTTTTTTCAGAGTGAAATTCATTATCCGTGTAGAATCAGAAGGTTAGATTATACGAGACAAATTTGAACCGATTCTATTTTGAGCCGTGATTCTAAGCCGGGTCTGTTAACTGGAATTGACAAACCATACTATGAACGAGCATATCCTGAAAGAGCAGTTGTGTATGGGATATATCCGTTAAATGAAAAACCTGATATAGGAAAACTAGCGCCGATGAAACAGTCGTCGCCAGCGACTTCGTCAGTGGTTTTGCCACTCAATTGTGTAGCAGCACGAATAACAGAACATTTTACAAATGCACTCCGCGGAAACAAATTGACTGATCTAAGACGTAAAAAAATTAATGAATGGGAGTTAACTGTGAAAGAGCGCGGGACAACTATTAGCGATATAGCTAAATTAGAAAACTCGCTGAAGTTTCCGATAACCGTTACAACGATAACCGGTGAGGTATTATATAAATCGAAATACAATAAACAGGGAGCTCCAATCAAAATTATTGATCATAACGAACACGCATGGACGTCCGCGGTCACAATATTTCCACGAAACAGAACAATAAAGTATATACCTGATGAATTCTTGGGAGAAGATTTCTCCAGGGATGGTTTTCTCGTTGAAGAGAAACTATTTGATGCTATTGCGCATTTGAGTAAAAACGACCCAGTGTCGGTGTAGTTACTTCGTAGCACTGAAAACAACACGGATACGTTTGATCAGTTTGTAAGACCAAACGGTGAATTATACCGCACTGAAGCATTTCACAATAAAATGAAATAAAACAGCTAGTGGGTTTTTAACGGCGTGTGGCGAAGCCAACAACAATGATGAAATTATCAACGACGAACAATTATTGACAAACTGTTTTACAATCACGTCGTTTGCAGCTCGTTTTGCTAGAATCAAAAACGCATGGAAACCAACACGCGTAGAATTCTTTCCAGACATTGAGGCTAGTTGTTTAGAATTTAATCATGGCGGTTTATGGAAAAACAAATACGACCGTGATAATATCATTTCAGTTGATATGGTTGCCTTTAATCCAGCGAGTTTTCTTGGTTATGGAGAGTGTACTGAGTATTTTAAACGATTTGGACACCCCGTACATGAAAGGACACGTGTTGCAATTAATGGGCCGCTGCCTGATTTTGATTTAACTGGATTCGCTCGTGTAGTATCATTTGCATTCGCAGCAGGACTTCATCGCGCTTGTTATATTTGGATTGGTAGATACATGTCTGAAAAGAAGTGGCTGCCAATAGCGTTATTACGATTCACGATTTATACAAAAATGTTCATTTTGCTGATAGTCAGTGAAGCAATTACAGTGGGGCCTTGACTTACGAGTTTAATTCGTTCCGTGACGGAGCTCGTAACTCAAATTACTCGTATGTCAAATCCATTTTCCCCATTGAAATGAATTGAAATGGAATTAATCCGTTCCGGACCTCCAAAAAACACCGCAATATCGATAATTCTCAAGCATATCCTGATGTTATAGAGGTCTTTCCAGAACTCTCTAAGGTTGCGGTTTGTGCTCTCCGTCACCTCAAATCCGCGTCGGAACAGGTGCTTGGTAAAGAGCTTCTTGAAATTAGAAATCACCTGCAAGTCCATGGGCTGCAGGATAGGGGTGATGTTGGGTGGAAGGTAGAGAACCTGCAGCAAATCAGCGTAAATAGCTCGTGCCTTCTCGCAGATTATAGCCTCCGTCACTGTATCTCCGGCGAGCTGCTTCTCTGTCAACCCACCATCAGCAGCTTCTCAATATTTCCATGGAGAGATGTCTGCTGTTTATTCATTATTTTAATGCCCTTGGCTAGCGTGATAGCCTTTATTGAACCCTTCCGCTTTATTATGGTGCAGATCGTGGAAGTGCTACGCTCGTACTGCTTCGTCAAGTCGACTACACGTACACCTTGGTCATGTTTTTCAATAATTTCTTTCTTTAATTCAATGCATATCATCTGCTTCTTTGCAAAATAACCGCAAGCACAAATGCGAGCACAACACTAATGCTTCCATTGCGAGCTCACAGCTTAAAGTGAATGAGTGAGACACTGGATGCTTGCCGGATGTTGATGCGTTCACTGTGACGTTCGCTGTGCCAACTAGCGGTGGGGTATCAAAAACTGGCTCGTAACCCGAATTTTAGCTCGCAACTCAAAGCAAAAAATCGGCCGAGAGACAACTCGTATCTCAAAATACTCGTTAGTTGGGAAACTCGTAAGTCAAGGCCCCACTGTATATCATATCGGAAACAAACCAATGTCTGGTGACCAGAACCAGAAAGTCTTGATAGTATAATTGACGAATCCAGAAAACATATTGATGCCGACGAAGAATACATCATTGAGTGGTCCAAACGGGTATTTAATCAATGAAACATCGAAGCAAAAGATCTCGGCAGAAGAATAATCAGAAAATTCACTCAGGGAGGGAAAAAATGTGACTACAAAAGATATTCTTCACGGTTGATTATAGATAGCACCGAATATTACTTTGTAATCGCGGATGCAGTATCTAAAAACATATATGTGGATCGTAAGGACGCTTTTTTGTCCGATGGAACAAAATTGGGCACAGTTGTTACTTACAGCGACGGTTACAGATCCCTGTATACACATTTGAGGTCGTATATGCTGGGTTATGCTTGTATTAATTTATTTTCAATGATAAATAGATTTCCTGACACTGCGGTTAGAGTTGCCGTTGATTCATTTTACATTAACAGCAAGTACAGTTGCGCTGTTGCTGAATTCACTAATTCGGATGAAAGTTGGGGATCATGGAGAATTAAAAAAGAAATGATGCGTGAGTATTCTGAATCAGCAGACGTTGAAATTAAAAGTAATTACTTACGCGGTGATAATTTATCAGAGCGTTCTAATGCACCGCCGATATCCGATCCGATTTGTAGATATAAAACAGTTTATTTAAACGGCTGTGGCGGGTCAGGAAAAACGACTCGGGCAATTGAATTATATCGTGGGCGAGCAAATATGATTGTGCTGACACCAACCCATAGACTAGCGCGAGAGATAAAACAACGAAACGTTGAAGCTTGCACTTATCATAGTTTTTTTCGATACAACGGCGACAAATGGAACCCTGAACGAATGGGTAAAAAAATAATCCCTGCGGTTATTATTTGGGATGAGATATATACGGTTTCGTTAGATGTATTAAAAATGTTTCTTGATTGGTTGCTGCAAAAGAATACAGAGGTAATATGTGGAGATCATGGCCAACCACCACCATTTGTCGGCGCAGGTCCTCATGATTGGTTAAAGGTCCTTGTTGACTATTATGAAGAAATCGATACTGACTATAGGGCACTTGATGAACAATTACGCGAGGTCAAGAAATTAATTAGATTACAACCGGATAGAATCCAATGTGAAATAATCAGAGAAATAATTTCTGAAACTCCCATGGAGGAATTTCGGGAAGCATGGAGACCAAACGATTTTATAGTGGCAAGTAGAAAGATAGTCAGAGACACACTTCAGAAAAAGTTGTTTAAGCTTCACAAAGAAAAATTCCCAACGCGCCCAGTGCAGCTGTGTTATAGACCCTGTGATACACGGCGACAGAATATTGAAGTTTAAATTCCAGGACGAGTGAATTCGTCAGGACCCGAAAGACAAACACTAGTGTTAAATGATATTGTGCTGGTTGATATCAGTGTGGTCGAAGACGCATTGCATGCTAATAAATCGCCATGGACACTGGGTTATGTAACAACAATACATTCCTCACAGGGATTAACCATCACGGATACAATTGTTTGGATAGTTGATAATCGCATCGAGTGGTCGAATTTAGTCTATCTTGCAGTGTCTAGAGTACGGCAAATAAATCAGCTTCGAAGAATTGTTCTCGATGATGACACCACAATGGATGATATTGATGTTAGCATCATTAATAAAAAAAACTCTCCAGATACAAACAACAAGACAAAAAAAACCCGAGAATTTGACATTGATGCTGAATTAATAATCATGTTGACTTGTCTTGAGTGTAATACTAATAGACGCCGGGGTGCCAGCACCCTGGGTGCTAGTTAAGACCATGCGGTGGCAATTGAGTATCGTCAGGAATCACTTGTCATTGTTCGCGTGTAAAACCCGCTGAGGGGCAGTTGAATCCAATTTATAGATTCGAGGTCTACCAGTTGATCGTGTTATAGTAGATATGCTATGCGTAGTGACACTCCAAATAGGATCAGTAGCCCTTTTTTTACCACCTTCGAGTTCTCCTGGTTCATATAAATATCTCACGGTGACATTGCTGAGAATTGGCTGAGAAGCACTATCCCGCTGTGGTTGTGGTATATACTTTTTTTTTATTGCGTTGTTAGGTTTCATGTTGATTGCTCTGGTAATCTCGTTATTTAGCGCTGCAACTACCCCTGGTAACCTTTTGACCCATTCACGGGATCGCTTTTCTTGGATGAATTCTTTTGCGTATTGATATCCAAATAACCGCTCAGCAAGAGTCCGATTAAATCGTTCTACAATTGCCTAATCGCGATGTAGTGCAGTATGCCCCTGTCTGATGGTGACATTGTGATGTTTCATCGCTGATAAAACAGCGCCTTGAAATTCCTTGCCAGGATCAACTTGTAACAGATTTGGCCAGCGTAGTGGACCTCGTCGATAAATCCTTTCAAATGCAGAAGCAACTTCAGGTGATGATTTTGTTTTTAGCGGTTCTGCTTGTTTGCATCGACTCGCAACATCAACTACGGTTAGCGCGTATTTGTAGCCGTTGTCATGTGGTAAAAACAATAAATCAGCTTGATGAACTTCATTGGGTCCGGTAACATCAAAATGCGAAAAGTTAACTTGGCTAGGACGCGGTAAATAGATTTGACACATAGCTTTTTTGGATAACCAATTATCCGCAGTAGCCTTTTTCACTTTTGCGGCGCTGGCGAGTTTACTGATTGCAGCGTTACCCCTCCAGTATCCCCTCGGAGAATAATAAATAGATTCCATATTATTAATTACCAGCACCTAACATCAATTTGCTTTTCATAGCTGATTTTACCAACCACGAAGCCAACTTTTCTTTGAAGGATTTATCAGGAATAGCATTTAACGTATGAATTAATTTCACATCCGCGAGATGCCTGTGTTGCAAATTGCTGCTTTTGTAAGCAGCATCATGAGCATGACACGCCTTATCAATGGCGTTTATCGGATACTCGCCGGGTCAGGGCAGATTTTGATCATCAAGTCTGATATCTAATCGTGTTCCGGGGCCACAGTAGCTATATCCGGGAAGGTGCTTTTCTCCTGGATACTTTGCCCACGGCGTTCCAGGGAATTTTACTAACTTGGCTGCGATATCACCTCCTCGTTTTTTCTTCAAACATCTCCGGATTTCATAGAAACAAATCTAAACATTTTTATACAACATGTTGCACATCTGCCAGTAAGTGCAGATCTGTTATTACTAGTTGTAATCGTCGTCACATCATTTGTGCCAGTACGCGTTTTACACGTCACACAATATAGATCCATAATTTATGTATAGAGATATGAATATAATTGATTTTCAGCGACTAAAACAAGAGAACCAGTTAAGCATCATGCAGCGCTACCAAACTCTATCCGCGCAATTATAATCGGGCCATCTGGATCCGGCAAGACGCAATTGTTGCTCAATTTAATAATGAGATGGATAAGTGGGATAAGTTGTATTTAATTGCCCCTAGCGTAGATGATCAACGATGCTATGAAGTGTTAAATGATTTTAACGAGAATGCATCAGAAATTAAAGGTGAGAACGTCGTTGATTTTATAACTGATATTGACGAGGCACCATCCGTGGATGACCTTGATGAAGCATTAACAATTTACCGGTAGTCGTATACGACGATGTGATGTTAGGCATTCAAAAAAACCACAGCTAAAATATTTTCCCGAGGCAGGCATAAAAACACCGACGTGATATATGTCACTCAACGCTACACTCAGATTCCAAAAGTGATCAGAGATAACTGTAATATTCTTGCCGTGTTTAACGGCGTTGATACACATACGTTACGAAATATTTGGCAGACATGGTGCTCTGATATGGACTTCAATCAATTTCGAAATTTCTTTAGTCATGCTCAGTCGACCCCACACGGATTTATAACAATAAATTTACATGATCCCAGAACACGATATCGTATTGATGAAATATCTGGTTGAAATCGTAAAAACCCCTCGTGAAAAATCAGTTATGATTTTTGTTACCCCATAGCAGCAGGGGGAGCGATGATAACATCGTTGCGACCCGGATGATTGAAAAATCGCAAAGTCTCCGTTAGCTAAATGGAGACTTGTTTGTTTTTTTTGGGTTAAAATATGAGATTCGCAGGAAGGCTCTATTTTCCGTTTTGAGGCTTCAATCAATTTTGTCGAAAAAAGTTGTGAGGTTCTCTCTCCTGCTGCTTTTTTTATGGTAAGTTTTTCTTTCACACGCTTGCTACTAAATGGTTCATGATACTTAACTGAAAGAAATGGGACATCACAATTGCCATAATTTGTAGCCATTACTTCATTGTGTACCCATCATTTTGCATTGTGCAGTACCATTCTCCCTTAAGGTAACAATGGTGGTGTGTGTGTGGGAGGACCGTGTACAGCATGGTACATTATAAATTTGATTTTCACACGTGAAAATATAAGATTTCATATCATGCCATGTTTTATAGTGATTGCCTTCAGAAGTTAATGTGCCTATATAAGTTATACTTGTGACAAAAAAAAAACCTTACATTGTTTGAGCGTCAGCAATAAAAGAATCTGCATTATGTTTCATGCATAGAAATTAGTAAAATAGTATACGAGTTAGAAAAAACTGGCCCTATTTAAACGGACTAGGCGATCCCTGATTTACCGTTCACTCAGAAGGCTTATATAATTTTTAACAGCCAATATAAGTCATTCAAATTGGATAAACTTATGAAAAGGTGGTGGGATAGTATGTCGAACGATGAATAGTGAGTTTAATTTTTAAAGCTTTATTTCTGAAGCAAGTTAGATATATAATATAATATAATGAAAATAAAATTTATTTTTTCTGCTTATGTATCAGATATATGTAATCTGGTATGGTTAGATTGGTGTGGAGTTGAAAGCCATAATTAAAGGACAGAATATTTAATTGGTGGGGAGACCCTTGAGCTACTCTTTCAATATTTTATTTCATCTCTAGATTATTCGTTTGTTAAAACAAATATATAATGGACATAATTAGATCTGTTTTCTTCAAATCAGAGGTAATATTTTTGTGAAGTAAGGTTTGGACATTTTTTAAACCCAGTTCCCAGCACCACCACAGAAATTCTATTACATTGATATATGCCAGCTTTTACCGATACGATTTGTCACTGTACCTGAAAAAAATATGGCTGTAAGTATTTGTGTCCTGGCAAACTGTAAACCATGTTTTAAGTTTTAAAAGTGTGCCGTCTTAACATCAGAGTCTATAAAAAGCTGATTTATTCTATTCATACACTTGTAGTTCAATATCCCAGCAGACTTTGATCAGTAATCATTATCAACAACACAGTCCCAGAAGGAGAGTCAGCCTATCTCATTGACTGGTTGCAAAAGTTTGATATTTGACTCCATATAAAACAATATAAATTAAAGCACTACTCCTTCTGCTTCATAGACGTCCAGGTATTCACTATCTGCGTCACTCCATTCGCATTGAAGAATCTAGTCACGGGCTCAGAGATTGTTTATTGTTTTTGAGAAAGTACTGGGAGTTGTGGAGATTTTTTGTATACATTGGTGCTTCTATTTTACACTTGTTCAATTGAAACCTATTTTCGGGGGGACGGGGGATCAGCTTGGTGTGGATTTTGTCAGTTTCTTTTTATATATAACTGTAAGTCATGTGATCTAACCATGTATTAGTTAAAGGCATTTACCCAACCAAGCCACTAAAACTGAGTATTTTATATGGTTCATCTAAACACTTTAACTATTTTTCTTTATAGATGAACGCTTAATCAAAGTTGTTAATTGTATATGAATTAAGTTGGTTACTGACAGTGGAATGTGATTACATTTTAGTGTGTTCCACACAGCATCACCAATGGACCTATCGTCACTTGTCAATCACGCGGATCAATTAACCAATCAGAGAGAGTAAATTAGACACACCTCCAGGCATTGTTTACTTCTGCCATTTTCCTCCAACAAGCTGCTTGTGGCAATAATGAATTGATTATGATAAGTATTTACAAATGTGCAATGATTTGTTGATTTCTCTATCGATAACAGTGTTAAGATGTCAATGGGAACTTTGTAATTCTGACAGTCGAGATGCAGATCGTCTTAATTGAGGAATTAGGTTTATTCCCTTTCTGAAACATAGACGAAACTTCGATGGATCAAGAATTGTGGCTGAGTGTACGATCAGCTGAATGTAAACACAATTGATGGCAATTACAATTTGTTTCTTTGCATAAAACTATGTAGAAAAGCACGTCCAGTCAATAGCTTGAAGATCAAAAATGAAATTTAAATAAAACAAATATCTGTAAAACAAACGTTTCTAGAATATGACTGGATAACCCCCAAACTTTGGGGCATTTTTTCTTATATAGGAAGCACTCAACCCCAGACAGTATTATTTTAAAGTTTGAAAATTTACACATGAATGTTGACTTGTCCCAAAAATAATGATTCACCGTCTCGATCTTTCAGACAGTTGAGTCACTCTTTATTACCTCACTGGGCTGAAAGAGGGTTGGGAATAAACAAATGTAATTAGCAATAAAGAAATACAAAGACAATTTTTTGAGATAATTATATTACGATATAGTAAGCATGCATTTTACATGTTTACATCAACAGGCATCATTGATCAAAATTTCTTCTGACAAAATAGAAGGACTGTACAATTATTATGTATAACAGTTTGCTTCTAAACAGTAATTATTTACGATTTTGTCTTTAATTTTTAAGTTATTTACTTCCAAGGCAGAATAAACATACGCAAGATAAAATTAAATTATATACGATTATATACTAAATACATTAGGATCTTTTGCAGCGAATTTCCCTTGACATGATTAAGTTCTAAAGCAGCTTTATTTACAGAAATGAAATACGTAGCTTAATATTTTGACATGAACTACAAATATAAATATTGTCTACTGCAGTTTAATTTATGCAACTTTGAAATTTTATTTTTTTTAAGAAAAATACAAATCACTTTTAATAAACATATCACTTAAGCTGAAACAAATTTCTTTGCCAAACAATGCATGTTCGTCGGAGGTTAACAGGTCGTCATGTCACGTGATTTGGTAGGCGGCGCGATTTATCATCTCGCGGTAGGTTAATTACTTTTGAGTACTTGTTTAAACCAGCTTAGTTAAATGCACAAATCAATACTGGGCATTTTTAAAAATTGCTAATTTACTTAACCTGGGGGAAAAATGATAGGGTTGTTAAAAAGAAAAACAGGAACGGTCGGCTGACCAGAAAAACATTTTTATTTACTTAAGATTTTTATACACATATTTGACATACACTTTATTGTATGGATTTATTATATAAATCATGGATTAAAAATGTTCATCGTTAAGGATTTCATTATAATTGTCAGTTTATTTGTACATATTCAACACAATAATACAAATGTATTCTACATTGGTTTTGTTTATATTTGTCCTATCTATATGTCTTTCAAATGTGACTACTTCTTCCCCCAGTGCAACTCCGTCTAAATGACCACATGACATCCATTGCTGATGGATCTGACTTGCACAATAACACCTCAATTTATGTGAGGGTCTTAGAGAAATTCCCCCTTTGCATCCCTGGGGGTTGACCTATATTTGAATCGACTGTTAAGCTAGCATATTCGGTAAATGTCAGTTTGTATATTCAAAACATACATTTAAAATGTGTTTTCACCAATTATATTCTCAAAACGAAAACTATTTATTTTTAGATGATTTACTTTCGAAACAAATGATAACTTCTGGAAATGGGGCAACAATATCTCGTCGTTGTAGGTGTTATGGGTAAATCAGCTATTAAAACAAAATGCCTGTGAATGTGCAAGAGCTTCTTTTGTCAGCGCAATCAGGGGTAATCAAATCCAATATTCCAACATCCCAGACTATTCATTTTCAAAGTTAAAGAAAATTGTCCAAAGTGCTTGTCTGGAAAAGTATTTTCTTCCCATTTCATCACAAGTTGGGCGAGGACAAAATTTGTTATACATTAATTAGAGCATTCTGAATTCTTTAGTCTAACCTCTACATTTATTCATGTACATCCTGTGATACACAATAAGAGGTCGTCTACAGCTGTCATTGTGTGCAGGTTCTATTACAGCTTGACTGCATATTGGACTCGGCAATCAAATTATCTTCCAGTAAAACAATTCAAACAAAACAAACCGGGTATGATTAGCAATGTCTGAAATGCACCTGTGTTTCCTCAACCTAGATATGCCAGGGTAGATCACTCTTTGATTTAAATTGAATAAAACGAAATATTCAAGGGCATTTGAATCACATAATTGTCTGTATCCTTTAGGAACTAATTAGTAATGAGTACTTAATTTATTTTAATTGATCTTCTAGAGGATTAATTTCAAATATGCATTGTTCTGTTGGATGTTATTTTGTTAATTAAGGAGCAGTCAGTGTTTGGATTTAAACAACAACAAAATGTATCTTATGATCACTTTAGTAGACATAGTCATATGAGGTAATATTTTTTATTCTAAAATTAGTTTGCCAATTATTTTCACAACTATTTTCATTTGGAAATTCAGAATTGGAAAATTCATATTAAATTAGATGATAACATGTGAGGATGCTACCCAGTCTTGTGATAAGAATTTCTCCAAGGAGACGTAAGCCAGACTGACAGTAAAAGCAAAATATCATATATGAAACAACTAAGAGATTGATATATATCCGCCACATTTATCCATAGTTTGAATTCACTGGCTCTGAAGGAATGATTTTTTGCAGCTATATATTACAAACAATATCTGGCATTGTTTGGAAATTCAGCCGGTGCATTTGATAACGGAACTGACAAATTCATGATATAATTAAGCAAATTTTGTGACTGTTTTGAACCTCATAAAGCCAGCACAAAACAATATATGCATGACAATTTGACTTGTGCAGAAAATCACTGAAGTAACAGTTTCTAAAACTATACCATGAAAATCCATTTTAAAATTAAATAGCAATGAGCTTTCTTTAGTACTGTCAACATCCTTTTTCTGACATAGAAATGATGTGTGCATTCCAAAAAGACAATGAGCTTTCTTTAGGACATTCTACATCCTAACCTAATATGGAAACCATTTTCTGACATGGAAATGCTCTGTGCATTCCAAAAAGAACAATGGCAAACTTGATGCTGATTATAAGAACAGACTTTAGAATCTGCTGTCACTTGATAAACCCTTGAGAGAAAAAGTTAGGGAAAGTGTAAAATTTTAGTAAATTTATTTCCGTTTATGCTGATGAAAGCATAGATGCAACCATATCGGAGCAGCAATTAGTTATCCCAAGGGACCCAGACAATAAAAAGTTAAGCCCTTGGAAGAAATAAATCTGTTGTAGCTTATTTTTGTGGGTTTTTTTCTTCTATGGATTAAGCCTCCAATATCTCATCAAATTTAGGCAACAGAGTAAAATTTTGGGACAAGTGAAAATGGGGATGGAGGGTGTAAAAGAAATTTGATCAGACTAAGCAATATATATGAACAACTGCTAAGGCATCATGCTACCCATTTTGCCTGGGACTTGACACTGACTACTTGGCTGATTTGCGGGAGCATCTGAAAAGCCGCAAACTACTGTCACTACATATAGGTGTTGCGGGAGGTCGCGGGTTCGAACCCCGGTCGAACGATATCAGAGACTTATAAAAATGGTACTAGCCTCGCTTGGAACTCAGCATTAAGAGGTTAGTGTTAAGACTGGTTGGTCTGGTGTCAGGATAATGTGACTGGGTGGGACATCATGCAACATATATGAGGCATGATGCCCAGTGCTAGAGATCACAATACACTGTCACACTGCAGACATCGTAGCGATAGGACTGAAACATTGTTAAAGCTTCATTAAAGATCCAAAACACGCAAACACAAACACACACACACAGACACACACACGCACATAGGTGTAGATCTAAAATAAACATTACATGGTAAAGTTATTTTTTCTTTCCTAATAGAAAAAGCGAAGTTTACATGTTTTGGCTACTAATTTACCCACATAACCGGGTAGCATGACCCCAGAGTATGTGTTGTATTTATGCCAGTAATTTCTGTTACAAGCTCAGGGTGTACAACAAATTTTTTATGATCATTTCTGATTAATGGACACAGCACCTTACAAAAAGCATAAAAGTATCAGCTCCCAGCTAAAACCAAGCTGGTTTGTTTACGAAGTTCAGAAATTGATGAATCCGTTTCAGATAGGCCCATGGTAAGATTTCCCCAAAGAAAGATCATAAGAGACAAATGATGGGCTTCAATAGTGAATGAAAGATTTCTTATGCATGGGGGGACATTGGTGGATCAGAAGGAAAATCTTCTGATCTACTAAGCTATCAATGTGTGATATGATGAAGTGGAGTGGGTGGTGTTCTGTTAGAACCAATAGTTTCTATTTTTATCATAGCAGCCGTGGTTGTAATGATTGTTGTCTTTTTATTTTCTGGACCATGTGACCAGGAACTTGGAATGAAAATTGCAAGTTACTCATGAGTTGCTTTATATTTACACAAATTTATTCTCAGCGAGAAAAAATAACAGTTTCCTTAATAAGGGATAACTCCAGTGGGTGTTGCCCTATGAAATGTGTATATTTGAACTATTTCTCCAATGATAAAGAAGTATTTTGCAGTTGTCATGTATTACATTATAAAATAAGCGATGGTATTTTGTATTATTAACTTGCTGTATTGATATGTATCATCTTTTTGTTTGAATACAATCTGCTCCAAGAGTGCCAATTTTTCAATCTTCATAATTTCCACATCTGAATTCGAAACCACATCATGTCTTTGACATTTGAAATAAATATACACTTGGTTTGTTTTTTTATTTACATTCAAAGACAAATCAGTTTTTATATTACATCATGTACTAAAAAGGGAATATGGGTCAGGAATGCAATACACATATGTGTACATCATTCTAATTTAACCTTTATTGTAATAATGAGTTTTGAAAATATATGTTGTCGCTAATATACAATTACCTCATTGCTATTAGACATCCTGGTGAAATAACTGATGTGCATGCATGTGTCATGTTTGATAAAAACGTTTTAAAAAGTCAGGAAATGTTATTCTAGTAACCCGTGTGGACTGACTTCTCTCCATTTCATAACATTTTTGGACATGTGCACCAAATTGGCCGACTGTAAATTTTCATAATGGTATTTTTCTGTTTAGTTTTAATCACTTGAGTATTATGATCATTGATGGTGTCAGAAATTGAGCATTCTTCTCATTAACATTTGAAAAGTTGGACCCGATTTTGCATACAAGGTTTGAGTTTCACACAGGCCCGTATATGATTGTGCACGCAATTCCAATCCATTTTATTTCATGTGACATACTGTTTATTTAGCAACAGGCTGCTTTTTATCTTGTGCTAGACCAGTTTTTATATTCATTACAAAGAGCCTCAAATAAAATTCCTTGTAAATATTAATGATATCGTCTCAGTTTGTTTTTTATATTATTGTAAGTGGCAATATGCAGTGTGCAAAGTTCAAGAAGGTCAGTGTTAATTAACAGCACATGGCGATGCATTTATAAGGTCATATTTTAACTTTCTGCTGGTAACATTGTGCACTCAGCAGAGAACATGTTGGGACTATGAGAAGTATATATGATTACAGAAGTATTAATTGTCCATTTAGCCAGCCATCCAAAATATTACAAGTAACTATCAGAGTAATTCATTCTGGAACGAGCTGATTTTAGCAGATGTTTTCTTACAGGTTTTTATAGTTGTCATTTGATATTCGATGACGTTTGTGTTTATTTAGTTTCCCCAAATTAAGGATTAAGATATTTTTGGATCTGCCCAAAAGACCCTGTCAGTTCCTGTCCTTTACATACACATTGTAAGTGTGTTATAATGGAATATTAATGTGCTGAGATTGAGTGATTACTGTGCAAAGTTAGTAATCCCAAATAGAAATAATTTGTTGTTACAATGTTTCTCAGTAACTCAGTCATTTTCTTTTTCATTTACGAAGAAATCTGCAGTACAATCAAGTGACTGTGGTATATTTTCATAATAGGAATTTCTTACATTGCACTGCATCTTTGGCTGATAATGGTCTAAATTGTACAGAGATGCCGAAATGATTAAGTCATAGTCTATAAAATAGATACTAAAGTAATCAAATTAAAATCTATATTTTATTTAAATATTTAAAATATTAGAGCAACGACCACTGCTTCCAAGAGTGGAACGTTCAATTGGTACTGTCAAGTCAGCACATTTTAGCTCAACATATGAAGTAGAAAAGAGCTATTTTACAACCATCAGTGTTGTTATCCTCACCAGTGAAAACATATATTTACAGCCTCAGTGATAAATAACTCTTTCGTCCTGGATCCTTGGCATTAGTTTGGAATGTCATAGGACCTAACCCTCCATGGCAGCTGGGTAAGAGAGCTAACTTGGTACATGTGCAATAGTTGCTTAGTTTTAAATAATTTTGTTTGTCCACCTAAATTATTGTGTACACTTTCATTCAGACATTTACCTAGATACATGAACATGGTGAGATTATGAATTTCAACAAGCTCTATGACCTTTTCACCAAAGGAGGTCACTATAACCCATGTTCGATTTTATTAACTTTGCTTAAAAGTCGTGTGTGATGTTTATTTCTCAAGCTTTATGCATGCCATCATCATCAAGCTAGATGAAGGTATCTATCCAGGGCTAGGAACTAATGCTAATTTCAGCATGATTTTGGCAATGGACCCCTAAAACCCAACTGTCACTAAACTGTTAGAGCAGTAAAAATACTGCCAGTTACTATCATAACAGTTGGAAAGTAGTTCCGAGTCATAATTTTCTTTAATGGTCAAATGAGTTTTTGATTAAACAACTATCACAAACATAAAACTTGTATAAATTTTAGCAGTAATATGGAATTTGACAAGTAATTGTAAGAATCAATACAGTGATAAGTTCTTACTGAGAAACAATTCAATAGGTTTGCAAGAAATTGGAGGTTTCATAAATCATTCACACTCTCAATAAAGAACTACAGAAATTCTCTCAGAATGACATAAAAGCCTTGGATTTTTTTTCAAAAAAAAAAAAGAAGTAATTAAAGAGTATGTGTCTCATCTGCAAAATCAAATTGTTCGAGATGTCTTAAATGACGCCTCTACATGGCTTGATTGAAAATGTTCAGCATTAAGTCTCATTATTAATAATGTTTAACACTTTCAATGATTGTTACTTGTCTGGACGATTTCCATAAATACAAATAATTTCATATGTTCTGCGCAGAACGGATGAGAATAGTTTGTTAGGAGTAACATCTAGAACAAACAACATAGATCCCGATCTGCAAGCACATTTTCTGATGACAGTTTAGGGTCTATATTATCTGCTGTTAGACAAGACTTTTAAGCAAATATATATGGTAACTAAGACTATATCTCAGTATCAATAGATGATATTACCATCATTAATTTAAATTTCCTGAACACAATATTTTATAATTTTTTATAACTATTAGTAAAATTTCTAGATCTCAAGTATGTTATCTAAGCTGATGGGGAAAAAAATCAAGTTAAAGCTTAAAATAAGGAATGTTTTTCCCATCTTCAAAAGCAGGTCATGGATCACCATCCGACCCTTGAAACAATAGTGATTGCCCTAAATTCTGATTGTCCTAAATTGTGATTACCCTAAATTGTGATTGCCCTAAATTGTGGTTGCTCTAAATTGTGATTAATCAAAAATGTGACAATTAGGCTAAAATGTGATTGCCCTAATTAAAACCTATGCACTTCTGTCCCTCCCAACATTTTTTAATCCTTCAACTGGTCAAGATACCAGTAAGTAACCAAATCGGATGATTGTTATTTCTTCTAGGGACCATCAAATTCTTGCAACTTTGTGGCCCCTTCTCAAAACAAGTTCTAGCTGTGAATTAGTATGCAGTAGAGAGGGTCAAAATAATTTTACTTTCAATACGTATTATTCAAAAAGTATCAAAACTGAGGCCCATCAGTTCTGTTTAACATTGCCAGTGTTTTGAGTCATTGGTCACATGTGCAAAAAGATGGATGTCACTCCTAATATAAACAAAATAACTCAGCTGGAAACACATATCAAACAAAAATAGACCTTTGTGGATACTTATCTTCAAAGGCCGTATATCTACACAAACAAATTTAAAAAAAAAACACCATAACAACAACCAATATTTTTTTTAATATGAAAAAGAAAGCACAAATAAAATGCAACCTAGGCCACTTCCAATCAACCTTAAGTATGCCCCAGCACATCAGTACACAATCAAGAGATTAATTTTTTGCACAAGACATTAATGAAAAATAGGAAATTTCTTCTGCACACAAATTATCCATATAAATGATATTAAACTAGATCACTACCTGACCAAACTTTCTTTTATGTCTGTTTTACATATGGACACAAGATGGAATGCAATAACTTATAAAGTTCTAATGTTGTCTGTTAAAATCCCTTAATTTTTTACACATGGACACAAGATGGAATGCAATAACTTATAAAGTTATAATGTTGCCTGTTAAATCCCCTCTCTAATTTGTATTGTGTATCCAGTAAAAGACAAGCATGTATGCATAGAAAGTGACCTCGTAAACAAATTAACAAAACATTTATCTAAAAATATGACTCAAAAGCAAAGACTGGAATTCACACCAAAGATATTAAAGTCTGAAAATTGTATGGACCTGATTGACTAACTTCAGTAGTCTTGATGATGCAAATCAATTAGTGAAGTGCATAAACAGTGCTTTACAGGATGAAATAACCTAACAATTGGTCTTGAAATTAAATCTACAGGATAACATCAAGCACAATTCAAAATTCATGATACAAGGACGTAACTTGGTTTACTATTATTCGCTGTAAATAAACTCTGACATGGTTATGTCCCTTCTTACACTAAGTTGTTCATAAGTAGGTGCCTAATTATGCAAGATGACCACACAGGTGGCATGAGTCAATATCTTTATAAGTACTTGAAACATTACAAAAGAAGGTCAGAGCAAATAAGTTCAGCTTATAAATAACTGAACAGTATCCTGTAAATTTTAGGTGAATATAAAACTACTTTATATTTAAAAACTAGTCTTGTCTGCAAAAAGTTTGTAAAATTAAATAAATATTGCCACAGCTGGCTGTAGCATATGTCCTCATTAAGTTCTGTTGTTGTTGTTGTAGGTTTTAATGCAATTTTTCAGCACATGATAGGCTATACATGGCGGCCAGTATTAATGGTGGAGGAAGAGCCCAGGAAAACCCCAGAAAGAACCACGAGAAGCTACTGGAAAGCTTTCTCACATACCGACATTGGCCTAATCCGAGACTCGAACCCACGCAGACAGAAGTGAGATGGCAGTGATCCATAATGGAGAGCATTTTAGACCACTCGGATACTCAGTGCCCCCATTAAGTTCTGCATTAATATTGTAAAAAAGTGGGGTGGGGGTGCTATTGTAGACTTTATTTTATGAGGAAAGACATAAAATTTCAAAGAACCCATGTTATACCACGAGTATACCAAAAAATTCTTTCCATATCTCCACTGATGCATAAATCTGTTAAACATTTTTTCTGCTGTCTTCGTTCTTTGTTGTGAAAGTTATTGATGTGGAAATAATAAATAAAGGAGGATGGAGATAGCAGGAAGACAAGAAAGGATAAGGAGGAGAATATAAAGTGGAGGAAGAGAAGAATGATGTGGATGATAATGACTGATATGTACATGTATATACAGTAGTAGCATCTGAAAGCATCTCAGCTCAATAGTGTCTATATGGTGCCAACTAAAGGTAAATATTTTAAAACAATTAAGATTAGGACAATGAGGATGACCGTGATGGTTATGATCTTGATAAGGACAATGAGGATGACAGTGATGGTTATGATGTTGATGAGAACAATGAGGATGACAGTGATGGTTATGATGTTGATGAGAACAATGAGGATGACAGTGATGGTTATGATCTTGATGAGGACAATGAGGATGGCAGTGATGGTTATGATGTTGATGAGGCCAATGAGGATGACAGTGATGGTTATGAAGTTGATGACAATGAGGATGACAGTGATGGTTATGATGTTGATGATGACAATGAGGATGACAGTGATGGTTATGATGTTGATGATGACAATGAGGATGGCAGTGATGGTTATGATGTTAATGATGACAATGAGGATGAGAGTGATGGTTATAATGTTGATGAGGACAATGCGGATGACAGTGATGGTTATGAAGTTGATGATGATAATGAGGATGACAGTGATGGTTATGATGTTGATGATGATGATGAGGATGAAAGTGATGGTTATGATGTTGATGATGACAATGAGGATGACAGTGATGGTTATGATGTTGATGAGGACAATGAGGATGACAGTGATGGTTATGATCTTGATGAGGCCAATGAGGATGACAGTGATGGTTATGATGTTGATGATGACAATGAGGATGACAGTGATGGTTATGAAGTTAATGAGAAGGAAAATGAAAAATGACAATGAGGTTGACAGTGATGGTGATGATGTTGATGAAGATAATGATGACAGTGATGGTGATGATGGTGATGAGGCAAATGAGGATGGAAGTGATAGTTATGTTGATGAGGCCAATGAGGCTGACAGTGATGGTGATGATGTTGATGAGGATAATGATAACAGTGATGGTATTGATGGTGATGAGGCCAATGAGGATGGCAGTGATAGTTATGATGTTGATGAGGCCAATGAGGATGACAGTAATGGTTATGATTTTGATGAGGACAATGAGGATGACAGTGATGGTTATGATCTTGATGAGGACAATGAGGAAGACAGTGATGGTTAAGATGTTGATGAGGACAATGAGGAAGACAGTGATGGTTATGATGTTGATGAGGACAATGAGGAAGACAGTGATGGTTATTATGTTGATGAGGACAATGAGGATGACAGTGATGGTTATGATGTTGATGAAGACAATGAGGAAGACAGTGATGGTTATGATGTTGATGAGGACAATGAGGATGACAGTGATGGTTATGATGTTGATGAGGAGGAAAATGAAAATGATACTGATGTAGAAACTGTTACATGACAGATGTCATTTGTACTAACTATCCCAGAGAGTTGTTTGTTTGTTTGTTTAGGATTTTTAACGTAGCTTTAACGATTTTTCAGTCATATCGCTACGATGTCTGCAGTGAGGCAGTTTATAGTGATGTCTACCACTGGGGCATCATGCCACAGACATGTAGCATTATGTCCCGCCCAGTCACATTATCCTGACACCAGGCCGACCAGTCCTAACACTAACCTCTTAATGCTGAACGTCAAGCGAGGCAGCTGTTAGTACCATTTTTGTAAGTCTTTGGTATGACTCGGCCGGGGATCGAACCCGCGACCTCCCGCTTCCACAGCGGACGCTCTAACCACTAGGCCACCGGAGCGGTTGCAGAGAGTTGTAAAGTGACATTTACATGAAGCAATCAATTAACAGACTGTTGCTGCCTAATTAAACTCTTCAAATCAAGAATCTGACTACTTCCTGACTTATTACAATTATGGCATAAATAGAGCTGAATTTGAGTTTGGTTTGGTGTTTGGCTTGGTTTGGTGTTTCATGGCACAGCAAAATAAGTTAGCAATGCCAAGGTTACTGGAATAAAGTACCTTGCTTGAGGATGGCAGCTGCTCCAGCCTGATCCTAAGTAGGATTTGTTAACATGATGGTCAGCATGCTGACCATTGAGTCACCATAACTCATGCCTCCATTAGCCTTCTTATTAGTACATGTTGAAGGCCACAATGGATACCACATTTGAGGTCAGACCAGCATCCTTTCTTGCTTAGGACATCTTTTAGTAAAAACTCCATGTTAGTATCATTATCTATTTAAGATGAACAAAAATAACAATTATTAAGATGGCAACAATGGCAGCCAATTTGGAGATCAGATTCAAATCATTTTCATTTAGGACAATGTACAAATCATAAAACTCCTGGTAAAACCCCATGTTGATATGTCCAATGTTCTAGACAAGTAGTGATAACAAGATTTAGGTCAGATCACTTTCATTTAAGACAATGTACTTATCATAAAAAAAAATCCTCATAAAACCCACATGCTGATAAGATCCTGGTTCAGGAGAAGTGATAACAAGATTTTGGTCAGATCACTTTCATTTAGGACCATCAACATATATAAGTCTCTTAGTAAAATCCCCTTGTTCATGTGACCATCCATTAAGGACAGGGTGGCAATAACATAACTTTTTTAGATGGCTTGAAGCCATACTAGGTAAACAATGGGCACAATTTTCATTTAGGAACAACTAAACACTTGAATAAAAAAGTTTCATGGTGATCCTCCCAGAAGTTTAACAGAAATATTGATAACAAGCCTGTGCTGACCAAAGCCAGATTTACACAGGACAACTGATGATAGGCCATTGCATAAGATCTTTTGCATTCAGACCAGTTGAGCTAAAAAAGAAGCATGAGACCAAAGTAGGCTTCAAAGTACTCACCTGGCTGACATCTGCCAAACATTCAAATGCAAGTGCAGTTGACCAAGAAATCTGATTCAGTTGAATGCTCTCAGCTAAAATTTGCTTAAAATTGTTAAAACAGTTGATTCAAGGTTTATCATATTTGTATCTTCATAAATATTTGATTGCACATCAGTATCACTTATCCAATACTGAGAAGCCTTGATGCCAGGATGATTACTTTCAGAGTTGTTCAAATTCATTTGAACAGCTTCTTGAGATATACATATTTAAATGTTTTTCTATATTTAGCATCTTAGACTATTTGACAGTATCAGAATCATTGGTATAAATTTGAATTCATAGGTAGGATGCATAATGTCTAATTTGGTAAAATTCTGCTTAATGGCTTTTGAGATGAAATTGTTGGGCGATATTTATCATCTTATTAATGACAAACATATTCCAGTGAGGACAGGCACCACTTGCACAAACTTTAAAACCCTTTAAGCCTGGGTGTTTTCTATAAAATTTGGTAAAGATATGTTTTTCACAAGAGTCATTGAAAGGTTTTTCCACTTTCATTAACAGTAGTCATATCTGATGGTAGATTGGCATCATTTGACAGCGTAAAATTTGATCAATGTTTGCTCACTGCATTTTCAGATGTCATTTAACAGTGGTTCTATTTTTGTAACAATGGCCATATAAATCTAAATGTCCTTCATGCCCAAAGCTTTTTACCCTTCAAATTTAGTTGAATTCTGTTGCACAGATTTTAGAATGTGATTTAAAGGTTTTTCAGTTTTATTAATGTCAGCCATATCTGACAACACATCAACATGATTCATACAAATTTCAAAGCCTTTTTTAAGAGAAATTGCTTTCTATCGAATTTAGTCAAATTCTGTGAAGTGATTATCGAAAAGAAATAATTTCAGGGTTCTTCTATTTGGAGTAATGAGAACCATATTTGATAGCACATCAGTATCATTTGTAAAAAAAATTTTAAGGACCTATATGCCAAGACACCTTTCTGTCAAATTTGGTAAATATTCTGTTTATAAGTATTTAGAAGTCATTTAAAAGAGTTGTTTCTATTCTAAGTATTGGTAACTATATTTGATGGCATAATGGCAACATCTGAGAAGTCATACAAAGATTTTTCTATGTTTGGTAATGACTGCCATATATGATGGCATAATGGCAACATCTGAGAAGTCAGACAAAGATTTTTCTATCTTTAGTAATGACTGCCATATTTGATGGCATAATGTCAATATCTGAGAAATCATACAATGAATTTTCTGTTTAGTTATGACTGCCAAATTTGATAGCATAATGGCAACATCTAAGAAGTCATATAAAAGTTTTTCTATGTTTAGTAATGACTGCCATATTTGTTGGCATAATGGCAACATCTGAGAAGTCATCCAAAGATTTTTATGTTTAGCAATGACTGCCATATTTGATGGCAGACAGGCAGAATTTGTACAAAATCATAAGTCATTCATAATACAATGCGTGCCATTTTAGAAGGTGCTTTATGTTTTTATTTTATATTTAGTTATGGCAACCATGGCCATATTTGATGGTGAGTTAGCATTATTTGTGTAAACATCCAAGCTCTTCATACCAGTTAATTGTTAAATATGGTCAAATTCTCAAGCAGTTTTTGAGAAGAATCAATTTTAAAATATTTATATGCTTAGTAATTATAACCATATTTCTGTCAGCATTATTTGCACACGCTTGAAAATAGGGTCTATTTTTGGATGCAAGATTGCAGTCTTGTGCTTATTTCTACAAAATGACTGTGAGAAATCAATGAACTGCTTGAAAATTAGTCATCATTTTCAAGCCACACATATCTTCATTAAATCCCTCTGAAATTCATAAAATCATACTCAGAATCCGATAAATCCTCAGTTAGAGAATTTGTTCTGGAAAGCTTGATGCCATGATGCTATCTGATAAATTCGGCTGAAATTGGTCTAGTGTCTTTTTAGATACAGTTTAAATAGCTACTGTAAATGCACGACACATGACAGATTACAGAAAGAATATAGCAGAAATCCATCTTTGCTTGCCAAGAGAAAGCTTGAATAATGAATATTTGGAACATGAACAGATCTCAAGAGCCTGATGTAATACAATTTGCAGTAGATGCTGTATAATGCAATTATGATTGACAACCCTCTGAAATAAATTTCATCTAGGTGGGAATATTTAACTAGTGATGATCATATTTATTCACAAATCTATCTCAAAGCTGTTAAGTTTGGGTTTGAATTATTTATGTCCATGTTCTGAATCGAAGTCACTATCAGCCATCTACAAGCTAACATGACACTGTTCTGCAACAGTGTAAGGGTTGAAACTCTGATCAGCTTCCTTGGGTCTTGATCAATGAATAATGTTATATTCCATAATTGTTCATCAGCATTAGATTCAGCACAATATTAATACATGCAAAAATATGTGGCTATATCATTCTGATTGGTGGTTCCAATGCAACACCAGACCACATACATCTGATCCCAAATCACTGCAGTACTGATCACTAGTACAGAGTATCATGTTTACCATAATCATCAATGACCTTAACATTAGTATATTTCAATCAATACATGTTTATTAGATAAAAACAGCAACAGCCTACTGGCAATGGTAATGGAAAAAACAATCTAAGTGTCACGGTTACCCCGACCCACAGAAGCCCCAGTTAAGACATGTATAGTCAAAGGTAATTCTGACAATCCATTGTTTGATGTAAAACATCGCCGCAGGCTAGCACTAATCCCTTACGTAAGATTGCTGGGATATGACACAGGTGCTCGACGCGAGCTTGATGTGAAGAAAAAAATAATAATCTAAAGAAAAAAAACATACAGAGTGAGAAAAATACCTTAGAATACCCCCATGACCCATTCAGACATATGACCCCATCTATATTACTATATAAAAAGAGAAGGTTCGTAACTTCCGAACACTTGGTTCCACCCATGACCCTAGATTTCATTCTGCTATTTCTTTATTTAAAAGTACATGACCATTCTTTATGACTTGTTTTACTCCTGAGATATTTTTCTATTCATCAAGCCATCATTGACTGTTTTACGTTGTACAAAACTGAAGTTACAGCTTCCGAAACGTGCGATTTTCGCGAATTTTTCATCTGCGGACAAGTGCGAGATATTTTGACAACCGGTGAAAAGAGCTAGATTTACATGTTTGCGACTCTACGACGTGTGCCTTCTTCAATTACAGAACAGTGGTAAATGCAAAAGTAAGTTTTTCCTTACCATTAACTTGATTCAACTTTAGAAATCCTGTTCCATGGAAGAATTAGACATTTTCTTCTTCACTGCACAAAACTTAAGCAATCAACTCTATTTTCAAAACAGTTCAACTATGCGGTACACACGTCAACGCCGAAATATGATTGGCTCAAAAGGTTATACTTAAATAACATCAATGCACAAGATAAATAAATATTTTCAGTCATTATCTAGCGTATTTCTGTAAATTTTAATTTAACATAGGGCACTAATTATTGTTTTATTGATTGTATAATAGTTAGTATGCATAGCTTAATTAATTCCTTGCACGTTTCGGAAGCTGTAACTTCCGTTTTGTACAACGTAGAACAGTCAATGATGGCTTGATAAATAGAAAAATATCTCAGGAGTAAAACAAGCCTTTGAGAGGGGTCATGTGCTTTTAAGTAAAGAAATATCAGAATGAAATCGAGGGTCATGGGTGGAACCAAGTGTTCGGAAGTTACGAACCTTCTCTTTGTAACAGAATTGTTACCGAGTGGATGGTGGATTAAATGAACAACACAAACACAATGTGTGAAAGATAATGTAAATTTATGAAATAAATTATTAATGAAAAATAATGATGTATCAACACAATAACTCATGCGTTCAACCCACAATTACACTCACAACCATTCACAAGACACGAATAAATTAAATATTAATACAAAATAAAACACAGAGCAAAGGAATCTCTTGGACTATACACAGATCCAAGGAACCTTTACAAAAGTTATATTAACGCAAGTATAAATTGCGATAAATAAATACAAACATCAAACTGTACTATCGCACGTATGGATTGCGACAACTAGCACGAACATATACATGTATTTAATCAAGTTGCTAACTTTTATTGAGATTCATGTAATCCCTTGAAATACTACTGTGATTTGAAGTAACTATGTAAATATAACAATGTATTCAATTGTACTACAATTGCAACACACACATGTGTCTCGACCCTGTATAACCGTACGATTCACCAACTGTTGAATCGCCGCCCAGTTTCCCCGAATACCTAGGGTTGACCAATACTTTTATCGGCCGTTTGCCCTTCTCGGATCCACCACAGTTATACGTGCAGACAGCATACAGCATCTACTAGAACCATCGGTCCCAAATATCTAGATGCCACCCCGGATGTTTACACCTCTAGACAGCTCCGACACTCAGACTTCTAGATTTCCGGATATTTACACATCACGACAGATGTAGACGGACAGACAATCCGACAGACAGACAGTCAGATACCTCAGTTTGATCTCACAATCAAATGGCTCAATTAATCACATTCAGGTACAATTCAGAGACATTCAGAGACTTTCAGCTACAATCAGATACGTTCAGAGACGTTCAGCTACAATCAGATATGTTCCGAAACAAATCAGCTACGATATCAATTGCAATAAAGAAACCACACTAATAGTAGTTGTTTCAAAAACAATCTAAAACATAGATTACGCTATTGCATTTAAAGTCTAATAGTGACTAGTAATTCCAAATATTCCACGTTTAAATCTGCATTGTAATAAAGGCATCATTACATGAAATGATAAACGGAATAAAATTCACAATAAAACGAAATATAAATTTAACACTCACCCCTTTGGCTGGAGATAGAATGACGAGTTATCTTTCCTGTGATAAGATACTTTTGGTCCCGTAATATTTATCAGAAATATTCGGCCTTATATATCCTCAAATAGGTGAGGAGAATTCATGGCAAAATTACCGTGCACCCCGTGATTCTCGGAGTTGTTTCCGGCTCGTTTTCCACCCATAAGTACTTCCAACCGTGATATATCACTGAGGATGTTACCAGGACATGTCACGGTTGCGTTGAAATCCAAAGGATTTTTAATTGAATATCCTTTTCCGCTTGTTTTCTTAGAACTGGCTTCTGCTCTTATGTCTATTTCCTCCGGGATTGGATCCTCCGTATAACGTGGTGGTTGTGGACCGCCTTTAACCGCAGCTAGAAAGTCATTATAACCAGGGTGCTGCAACGCTCTGATTTTATCCCCGCCGCGTTTCGCTAAATATATTTTTGATGCCCATGTGTCTTTGCTTTTTATAAAACTTTTAAACTCGTCTTTTAAAAAATTCTCTCTTTTACCCTTTGGAAAATTTTCTCTAGCAAAATCAGCTAATTCGAAATCCGTATGTTTTCCTCTAATTTCATTTAATGCTGACTCTGTAAAAATACTTTCAGGTGAATAGTCTCTTCCTGCAACTGCGCCTTCTTCTTCTTCTTCGCGTTCTTCAATTTCGTGTTGGGTTTACATATCACTGGATAGCTGTTGTATCCCTGCGCGTGTTTGTCCGGTCTCTGTTGTTATCTTTTCAAGCGTATCAAGCAGCGGTGCCTTCTTTGATCGTTCTTTTTCAGGAATATCTCCGTATACTGCTGCTTCAGTTAACTTTTTCACATCTTTGGTCGCACTTGTTATCGGAGTAAACAATTGTTCACTTGACACAGAAAAGTCAGTCTGCGCTTGTTGTCATTGTTGAAGTTTCTCGCGAAGTCTGTGTCGTACCGGTATAAACTTTTTAATTGCTGCTAGCCGCTCTCGGGCTAATCTAGTTGTAAGCGATTCACCTACCATATATTGTTTGTGAAGTGAGTTTTCAAATGTGAAACTATCACAGATAAAGGACTAGTTATCAAATAATGTACTATCAAGCTAACGTATCCATCTCCGACAAGGTTAAACTGTACGACGCTATCCGCGAATGTTTCAGAAATAACATCGCTGGGAGTTTCAAAATTGTAATATCTGAGAACGGCGATGAACGATTTTTGTTAACGACGCGGCAACAACAACAACTACGTGAAAATGGAGGCGTCGCGGTGATTACTTGCTACCACAGCCAGATCATCCAGTACGCACATAACTGCATGAGCAAACCGAAACTGCTGAGTATTCTTCCAGCTGAAAATCCTATGTAGTTACAAAAAACGCTAAAAAAATAAATTTTATTAAAAAATTTACTGAAAGCCTATTTTTATAGTGACGCCGACGTGATTAAGATACGGGTTTTTCCTCGTTTAATATTTTTCTAAGATCACGAACTTTAGAACTAATTTCAGCTCGTGTTTGATACTCTTGGCTGAGCTTTTGACGTATTGCTTCAACGGTGCTAAATAGCATTATAAATGCATTAATGTCGTTACCGTACAAACAAGCATTGACGGACTTTTGAATTCCTTTCACGAGCCTGTACATCTTAGGTAGAACATAACGACCCTTACTAGACTGATACTCAATGTCTTCATATTCTGAGATAATCCTGTTGCAGTCGAGACCTTCAGATAATACTATCCCTCGATTTTTCAAATTTGAAATTTGAGTGATTATAGCATTTACATCTTGGATATCCATATTTTTATAGAAATATAATATATTTACCTCTAATTATTAAAAAATATTTAGGGTCATTTTTGACCCGTTTTGTTTTATATTATATACTTAATTAGGGACAGAACAATGCCGTATATATCTCCATTCGAGAGTTGTGGCAGATTGTAGGCATACATATACTTAATTAAGGACAGCACAATGCCATATATATCTCCACTCGAGTGTTGTGGCAGATTTTAGGCATACATATACTTAATTAAGGATGGATATTTACAATGAAACGATGATGGAATTTGTGATGTAATGATGTGGGACGGCACAATGCCATATATATCTCCACTCGAGTATTGTGGCAGATTTTAGGCATACATATACTTAATTAAGGATGGATATTTACAATGAAACGATGATGGAATTTGTGATGTAATGATGTGGGACGGCACAATGCCATATATATCTCCACTCGAGTATTGTGGCAGATTTTAGGCATACATATACTTAATTAACTTAATTAAGGATGGATATTTACAATGAAACGATGATGGAATTTGTGATGTAATGACGTGGGACGGCACAAGACATCACAAACATGAAACGACGGGGCGGATTTTTCTACGGCCAATCCAACCAATTAAAAGCAACCCAATTAAATTAACCCGGTTGCAGGATTGACAAAAGACAACCACACGCCCGGGTAAATGGCGTGGGTTAGTTTTGATTGGTCGAATTGGCTTTCAAAAGCCCAAGCTTTTTATGAGTCATAACATATATAAGGTGACTAATACAGCCGCGCTGATTCACGGGTGTTGTTATT
Source organism: Unio delphinus (assembly GCA_029339505.1). Taxonomy (NCBI): domain Eukaryota; kingdom Metazoa; phylum Mollusca; class Bivalvia; order Unionida; family Unionidae; genus Unio; species Unio delphinus. The sequence goes on along the minus strand of JAQISU010000366.1, from coordinate 1,292,809 downwards.
TTATTTCCTTGAATTACTTATTAATGCTGTTTCACAACATTTAAATGAGATAAATATTTGAATAAAACACTAAACAAAAGAATATGGCTGCTAGATAACTACGTGTAGTTACCGATTATGCTAAGATATTCAGTACAAACAATAAAGACAGATGAGATTTTGTGATCGACCGATGGGATGTAATCGAATGCACTGTATACAATAGTATTCTGGGTTTTTTCAGTCACGCATGCCTGCGTCAGTGTACCGATCAAGATAAAACAAGTACGTCTATACTGAAAATCGCGCATACCTGCGTCAGTGAAATACCGATATATAACCTAACATAACAATGAGAGTGTTTTCACTGTATTTAAATGTAATATATAAAAACGTATAGAAGAAAAAGGAAAATAAAATACAACCCACACGTAGCAGATAGTAATTGTACAGTCACGTACCCGTGTCAATGTCTTCATGACCATACACAAGCACGCAACGAGAAAACAGACAAATACGACAATAACAAGTATATCACCCACTGTATTAATGTATTACTTTGGGTGTCATGCACTGATATAAATATAAAGTATTTATCAGTCTATCTATCTGGTTTTAATAAGTTATGAAAACATCAATTACGTAACACACAAGTCGATTCTAAAAAAAGATGTAATTTCGATGTTATAAATATAAATCTCCACAGTCACGTGTCCGCGTCAAATAGCATCATGGATTACTCTGTCATGCAACTTTATCACTGGATGATTTATCACTGGATGATTTATCTCCCTTGATATATGAAAATTGTATCCTGTGTGTTGTATTATTTGACAGAGCTCTTTTCTGTATTCCTTCTGCAACAAATCGTATTGAAGACCTACAAATATCGAAATATTTTCCAGCCGCATTTATTTATTGAAATATTCTCTCTTCATTATTTTCTAAATCAAACGATTTGACCCCCCTAGGGCGTTTTGAGTGCCTACCAGCGTTGCTTTTTAAAAGGTTATCGCGCTGCGAGATGGATTGTAAATTTGAAGAATGGTTATCAATCTTAATGCCATTTTTATGATCGATAACAAAACCATCTTTGATTGGTCCATGAAATACTTCATAGATTATTCTGTGATTAAGATATGTTTTATTTCTAACACTAAACATCAAGTATCCCATATAATTCAGAGATCCAACCGGTTTCTTTAGTCTGCAATTTCTAACAACACCATCACTGGAGGCTTCATAATTAACATGCACTGGATGGGGTCTGAAATCTTGGCTCATTTGTATAATAATACTTCTTATCTAATTTATTATCTGCTTTAATTATAAACCTCTGGATATAATCTTGATGGTTTTGATGACTTTGTCATCGTTAGGGTCAATTACGGTATTTTTTATTCGCATTTGAGTAAAACGACCCCGTGTCGGTGTGGTTACTTCGCAGCACTGAAAACGACACGGATACGTTTGATCAATTTGTAAGACCAAACGGTGAATTATACCGCACTGAAGCATTTCACAATGAAATGAAAAAAACAGCTAGTGGGTTTTTAACGGCGTGTGGCGGAGTCGCCAGTGATGAAAATATCAACGACGAACAATTATTGACAAACTGTTTTACAATCCCGTCAGTTACAGCTCACTTTGCGAGAATCAAAAACGCATGGAAACCAACACGCGTAGAATTCTTTGCAGACATTCAGGCTAGTTGTTTAGAATTCAATCATGGCGGTTTATGGAATAACAAATACGACAGTGATAGTATCATTTCAGTTGATATGGTTGCTTGCTATCCAGCAAGTTTTCTTGGTTATGGAGAGTGTACTGAGTATTTTAAACGATTTGGACACCCAGTACATGAAATGACTCGTGTTGCAATTAATGGGCCGCTGCCAGATTTTGATTTAACTGGATTCGCTCGAGTAGTATCATTTGAATTCGCAGCAGGACCTCATCGCGCTTGTTATATTTGGATTGTTAAACACATGTCTGAAAAGAAGTGGCTGCCAATAGCGCTATTACGATTCCTGATTGATACAAAAATGTTAATTTCGCTGATGGTCAGAGAAGCAATTATATCATATCGGAAACAAACCAATGTCTGGTTACCAGAACCAGAAAGTCTTGATAGTATAATTGAGGAATCCAGAAAACATATTGATGCCGACGAAAAATATATCATTGAGTGGTCCAAACGGGTATTTAATCAACGAAACAACGAAGCAAAACATCTCGGAAGAAGAATATTCGGAAAATTCACTAAGGGAGGGAAAAAATGTGACTACAAAAGATATTCTTCACTGTTGATTATAGATAGCACCGAATATGACTTTATAATCGCGGATGCAGTATCTAAAAACATATATGTTCATCGTAAAGATGCTTTTTTGTCCGATGGAACAAAATTGGGTACAATTGTTACTTACAACGATGGACACAGTTCTCCGTATACACATTTGAGGTCGTCTATGCTGGGTTATGCTTGTATTAATTTATTTTCAATGATAAATAGATTTCCTGACACTGCAGTTAGAGTTGCCGTTGATTCATTTTACATTAACAGCAAGTACAGTTGCGCAGTTGCTGAATTCACTAATTCGGATGAAAGTTGGGGATCATGGAGAATTAAAAAAGAAATGCTGCGTGATTATTCTGAATCAGCATACGTTGAAATTAAAAGTAATTACTTACACAATGATAATTTATCAGAACGTTCTAATGCACCGCCGATATCCGATCCAATTTGTAGATATAAAACAGTTTATTTAAACGGCTGTGGCGGGTCAGAAAAAACGACTCGGGCGATTGAATTACATCGTGGGAAAAATATGCTTGTGCTGACACCGATCCATAGATTAGCGCGAGAGATAAAACAACGAAACGTTGAAGCTTGCACTTATCATAGTTTTTTTTTCGATACAACGGCGACAAATGGACTCCTGAAAGAATGGGCGAAAAATTCATCCCTGCGATTATTATTTGGGATGAGATATGTACGGTTTCGTTAGATGTATTAAAAATGTTTCTTGATTGGTTGCTGCAAAAGAATACAGCGGTAATAATGTGTGGATATCATGGCCAACCACCACCATTTGTCGGCGCGGGTCCACATGATTGGTTAAAAGGGTTTGTTGACTATTATGAAGAAATCGATACTAACTATAGAGCACTTGATGAACAATTACGCGAGGTCAAGAAATTAATTAGATTACAACCGGATAGAATCCAATGTGAAATAATCAGAGAAATAATTCCTGAAACTCCCATGGAGGAATTTTGGGAAGCATGGAGACCAAACGATTTTGTAATGGCAAGTAGAAAGATAGTCAGAGACACACTTCAGAGAAAGTTGTTTGAGCTTCACAAAGAAAAATCCCCAGCGCGCCCAGTGCCACTGTCTTATAGGCCCTATGATATACGGCGACAAAATATTGAAGTTGAAATTCCAGGACGTGTGACTTCGTCAGGACCCGAAAGACAAACACTAGTGTTCAATGATATTTTGCTGGTTGATATCAGTGTTGTCGAAAATGCATTGCGTGCTGATAAATCGCCATGGACACTGGGTTATGTAACGACGATACATTCCTCGCAATGATTAACCATCACGGATACAATTGTTTGGATAGTTCATAATCGCATTGACTGGTCAAATTTAGTCTATCTTACAGTGTCTAGAGTACGGCGAATAAATCAACTTCGAAGAATTGTCCTGACAGAGTCAGGCGATGATGACACCACAATGGATGATATTGATGTTAGCATCATTAATAAAAAACTCTCCTGATATAAACAACAAGACAAAAAAAAAAACAACGAGAATTTGACATTGATGCTGAATTAATAATCACTTTGAAGCAACAACAGAATAATCACTGCGCGAGTTGCAATTGTATAATGCGTTGGCGTTATTCGGATAAAGATCCTCGCCAATTTACCTTAGACAGAAAAAATAACAGTCTCGGTCATGTCAGACACAATGTGATGTTGACTTGTCTTGAGTGTAATAGACGTAACGGCGCTAGTTAAGACCATGCGGTGGCAATTGACTATTGTCAGGAATCACTTGTAATTGTTCGCGTGTAAAACCCCGCTGAGGGGCAGTTGAATCCAATTTATAGATTGGAGGTCTACCAGTTGATCGTGTTATATTAGATATGCTATGCGTAGTGACACTCCTAATAGGATCAGTAGCCCTTTTTTACCACCTTCGAGTTCTCCTGGTTCATATAAATATCTCACGGTGACATTGCTGAGAATTGGCTGAGAAACGCTATCCGGCTGTGGTTGTGGTATATACTTTTTTTTATTGCGTTGTTAGGTTTCATATTGATTGCTCTGGTAATCTCGTTATTTAGCGCTGCAACTACCCCTGGTAACCTTTTGACCCATTCACGGGATCGCTTTTCTTGGATGAATTCTTTTGCGTATTAATATCCAAATAACCGCTCAGCAAGAGTCCGATTAAATCGTTCCACAATTGCCTGTTCGCGATGTAGTGCAGTATGCCCTCGTCTGATGGTGACATTGTGATGTTTCATTGTAGATGCAGCAACACCCTGAAATTCCTTGCCAGGATCAACTTGTAACAGATTTGGGCAGCGTAGTGAGCCTCGTCGATAAATCCTTTCAAATGCAGAAGCAACTTCAGGCGATGATTTTGTTTTTAGCGGTTCTGCATGTTTGTATCGACTCGCAACATCAACTACGGTTAGCGCGTATTTGTAACCGTTGTCATGTGGTAAAAACAATAAATCAGCTTGATGAACTTCATTGGGTCCGGACACATCAAAATGCGAGAAATTGATTTGTTTAGGACGCGGTAGATAAATTTGCCATATAGTCTGTTTGGATAACCAATTAGCCGCAGTGGCCTTTATCACTTTTGCGGCGTTGGCGAGTTTATTGATTGCAGCGTTACCCCTCCAGTATCCCCTCGGAGAATAATAAATAGATTCCATATTATTAAATACCAGCGCCCATCATCAATTTGCCTTTCATAGCTGATTTTACCAACCACGAAGCCAATTTTTCTTTGAAAGATTTATCAGGAATAGCATTTAACGCATGAATTAATTTCACATCCGCGAGATGCCTGTGTTGCAAATTATTGCTTTTATATGCGACATCATGAACATGACTCGCCTTATCAATGGCGTTTATTGGTTCTTCACCACGTCGAGGTTGATTTTGATCATCAAGTCTGATATCTAATCGTGTTCCGGGGCCACAGTAGTTTTCTCCTGGAAGGTGCTTTTTTCCTGGATACTTTGCCCACGGAGTTCCAGGGAGTTTTACTAACTTGGCTGCGATATCACGTCCTCGTTGTTTTTAAAAACATCTCCGGATTTCATAGAAGCAAATCTAAACTTTTTTATACCACATGTTGCACATCTACCAGTAAGTGATGATCTGTTATTCCTTGTTGTAATCGTCGTCACATCATTTGTGCCAGTACGCGTTTTACACTTCACACAATATAGATCCATAATTTATGTATAGAGATATGAATATAATTGATTTTTCGGGGACTAAAACAAGAGAACCAGTTAAGCATCACGCAGCGCTACCAAACTCTATCCGCGCAATTATAATCGGGCCATCTTGATCCGGCAAGACGCAATTGTTGCTCAATTTAATAATGAGATGGATGAAGTGGGATAAGTTGTATTTAATTGCCCCTAGCGTAGATGATCAACGATGCTATGAAGTGTTAAAAGATTTTAACGAGAATGCATCAGAAATTAAGGGTGAGAACGTCGTTGATTTTATAACTGATATGGACGAGGCACCATCAGTGGATGACCTTGATGGGAGCATTAACAATTTAGTCGTATTCGACGATGTGATTTTAGACAATAAAAAAAAACCAAGCTAGAATATTTTGAATAAGCAGGCATAAAAACACCGACGTGATATATGTCACTCAACGCTACACCCAGATTCCAAACGTGATCAGAGACATCTGTAATATTCTTGCTGTATTCAACGGCGTTGATACACATACGCTACGAAATATTTGGCAGACATGGTGTTGTGATATGAACTTCAATCAATTTCCAAATTTCTTTAGCCGCGCTTAGTCTACCCCACACGGATTTATAACAATAAATTTACATGATCCTCGAACACGATATCGTATCGGACTCGATCAAATTTTCGGTTAAAATCATTTATTATTTTTGTTAACCTGTAGCAGCAGAGGGGAGCGATGACAACATCGTTGCGACCAAAATTGATTGAAAAATCGTAAAGTCTCCGTTTGCTAAATGGAGACTTATTTTTTTTTTTGGTTAAAATATGAGATTCGCAGGAAGGCTCTATTTTTCGTTTTGAGGGCTCAATCAATTTTGTCGGAAAAGTTGTGAGATTCGCCCCATCTGCTGCTTTCAAGGATTGCTAATTAAACATTATTCAATAAGATAATCTATGTTTGGGGGATCGCAAAATAAGCATTATTCAAGGATTGCTAATTAAGCATCATTCAATAAGTTCATCTTGTTTTGGGGGATTGCTAATTAAGCCTTATTCAATAAGTTCATTTTGCTTTGGGGGATTGCAAATTAAGCATTATTCAAGGATTGCTAATTTATCATTATTCAATAAGTTCATCTTGTTTTGGGGGATTGCAAATTAAGCATTATTCAAGGATTGCTAATTTATCATTATTCAATAAGTTCATCTTGTTTTGGGGGATTGCAAATTAAGCATTATTCAATGCTTGATGATTAAGCATTATTCAATAAGTTCATCTTGTTTTGGGGGATTGCTAATTAAGCCTTATTCAATAAGTTCATCTTGTTTTGGGGGATTGCCAATTAAGCCTTATTCAATAAGTTAATCTTGTTTTGGGGGATTGCTAATTAAGCATTATTCAATAAATTCAAATTGTTTTGGGCGATTGCTAATTAAGCATTCTTCAATAAGTTCATCTTGTTTTGGGGCATTGCAAATTAAGCATTATTCAAGGATTGCTAATTAAGCATTATTCAATAAGTTCATCTTGTTTTGGTGGAATGCAAATTAAGCATTATTCAAGGCCTGCTAATTCAGCATTAATCAATAAATTCATATTGTTTTGGGGGATTGCAAATTAAGCATTATTCAAGGTTTGCTAATTAAGCATTAATCAATAAATTCATGTTGTTTTGGGGGATAGCAAATTAAGCATTTTTCAAGGCTTGCTACTTAAGTATTATTCAATAAATTCATCTTGTTTTGGGGGATTGCAAATTAAGCATTATTCAAGGATTGCTAATTAGGCATTATTCAATAAGTTCATCTTGTTTTGGGGGATTGTTAATTAAGCCTAATTCAATAAGTTCATCTTGTTTTGGGGGATTGCAAATTATTCATTATTCAATAATTACTAATTAAGCATTATTCAATAAGTTCATCTTGTTTTGGGAGAATGCAAATGAAGCATTATTCAAGGATTGCTAATTAAGCATTTTTCAATAAGTTCATCTTGTTTTGGGGGATTGCAAATTAAGCATTATTCCGGGCTTGCTAATTAAGCATTAATCAATAAATTCATGTTGTTTTGGGGGATTGCAAATTAAGCATTTTTCAAGGCTTGCTACTTAAGTATTATTCAATAAATTCATCTTGTTTTGGGGGATTGCAAATAAGCTTTATTCAAGGATTGCTAATTAAGCATTATTCAATAAGTTCATCTTGTTTTGGGGGATTGCTAATTAAGCATTTTTTAATATATGCAAAAGAGGTAGCCTGCTTTAAGTTCCCAAATTTGTTTTATGGTTAAAAAATGTTTTCAATAAATGAAGAGTAGCTATCGGCAAAGAAGCGTATTCCTGTTGCTTATTAGATAGAAAGTTTGTATGGAACAGGCTCTTGCTTGGGTTTTACAGATGGGGTGTATTTCTGTTGCTTAATAGATACAAAGCTCATATGCAACAGAATCTGTCTTGGGTTTTACAACATGGGCTGTATTCCTGTTGCTTATTAAATAGACAGCCAGCTAATATGTAATACAGGTTGTCATTGTATTATTCTGATCTCTTCCTATAGCTAATCTGTAACATTAGATGTCATTTTATTACTCTGATATCTCCCTAGATCTGAATTAGTCTGATATCTTCCTACATCTAATCTGTAATACTGGTAGTCATTTTATTAGTCTGATATCTTCCTATAGCTAATTTGTAATATTGGTAGTCATTTTATTACTTTAATATCTTCCTACATCTGAATTAGTCTGGTCTCTTCTTACATCTAATCTGTAATACTGGTCTACATCTGAATTAGTCTGGTCTCTTCTTACATCTAATCTGTAATACTGGTAGTCATTTTATTAGTCTGGTTTCTTCTTACATCAAATCTGTAATACTGGTAGTCATTTTATTAGTCTATCTTCTTACAATAATGTCATGTCTGGTTTATTCATGGCTAATCTCAATATATTAACTTCACCACCATTGGGGGATAAATAACTTTATCTTCATTAAACAATACCATGAGTCAAATAGCCCCACCAGACAACATTACAGGCAAATATCCCAACAGGCAAATTAACCCATTGGACAACACTACAAACATATAGTCCCAATGGACACCATGACACCAAATAGTTCCAACAAGCAACACTACAGACAAATAGTCCTGCGAGACAATGTTACAGGTAGGTAGCACTACCAGACAATGATACAGGCAGATAGCACCACCAAACAATGATACAGGCAGATAGCACCACCAGACAGTGATGCAGGAGAATGGTTACCTAGTAGGCTCAGCTCCATCCCTTCCAAAACAAAAGTATAGGATAACAGTTCCACAAGCAGAAGATAATTAAAGTATAGGATAACAGTTACATAGGCAGAAGTTAATAAAAGTATAGGATAACAATTCCATAACCAGAAGATAATAAAAGTATCAGATAACAGTTCCATAGGCGGAATATAATAAAAGTATAAGATAACAGTTCCAGAGGTAGAAGATAATAAAAGTATAAGATAACAGTTCCAAAAGCAGAAAATAATAAAAAAATTTACTTAATGCCAAACTTTTAATTCAGAGCCAAACTAATATACTTCTGTAAACAATAATGATGCCTTCTATCAGAATATTTATGCAAAATTAAGAAATTAATGCTATATTAAATAATTAACACACTAATTTTATAATAAATAATTAACACATTAATGCTATAATAAATAATTAAAACAATAATGCTATAATAAATAATTAACACATTAATGCTATCATAAATAATTAACAAATTAATGCTATATTAAATAGTTAACATTAATGTTATAATAAATTATTAACACATTAATGCTATAATAAATAATTAACACATTAATGATATTATAAAAATTAACACCTGATGCTATAATAAATAATTAACACTTTAATGCTATAATAAATAATTTACACATTAATGCTATAATAAAAAACACTTTAATGCTATGATAAATACTTATCACTTTAATGCTATCATAAATAATACATTAATGCTGTAATAAATACTTAACACTTTAATGCTATCATAAATAATTAACAAATTAATGTTTTCAGAAATAGTTAACACAAAAATGCTATCATAAATAACATATTAATGCTATCATAAATAATTAACACATTAATGCTATAATAAAAATTAACACATTAATGCTATAATAAATACTTAACACATTAATGCTATAAAAATAATGAACTCTTTAATGCTATAATAAATAACACATTAATTCTATAATAAATAATTAACACTTAAATGCTATAATAAATAATTAACACTTTAATGCTATAATGAATAATTAACACATTACTGCTATAATAAATAATTGACACTTAAATTCTTTAATAAATGATTAACACATTAATGCTATAATAAATAATTAATACATTAATGCTATATCAAATAATTAACACATTAATGCAATAATAAATAAATAACACAGTAATGCTATAATAAATAAATAACACATTAATGCTATAATAAATAACACATTAATGCAATAATAAATAAATAACACAGTAATGCTATAATAAATAAATAACACATTAATGCTATAATAAATAACACATTTTTTTTTAATGCTATAATAAATACTTAACACATTAATTCAATAATAAATAACACATTAATGCTGTAATAAATAAATAACACATTAATGCTATAATAAATAAATAACAAAGTAATGCTATAATAAATAAATAACACATTAATGCTATGATAAATAACACATTAATGCTATAATAAATACTTAACACATTAATTCAATAATAAATAACACAGTAATGCTATAATAAATAAATAACACATTAATGCTATAATAAATAACACATTAATGCTATAATAAATACTTAACACATTAATTCAATAATAAATAACACATTAATGCAATAATAAATAAATAAAACAGTAATGCTATAATAAATAAATAACACATTAATGCTATAATAAATAACACATTAATGCTATAATAAATACTTAACACATTAATTCAATAATAAATAACACATTAATGCTGTAATAAATAACACTTTAATGCTATGATAAATACTTATCACTTTAATGCTATCGTAAATAACACATTAATGCTATAATAAATAATTAACACATTAATGCTATAATAAATAATTAACACATGAATGCTATAATAAAAGTTAACATAATAATGCTATAATAAATAATTAGCACTTTATTGATATAATAAATAACAAATTAATGCTATAATAAATAATTAACACTTTAATGCTATAATAAAAAATTTACACATTAATGCTATCATAAAAAATAATACTTAATGCTATAATAAATAATTAACACTTTAATGCTATAATAAATAGCATCTTAATGCTATGCTAAATAAAATAACACATTAATGCTGTAACAAAAATTAACAAATTAATGCTATAATAAATAATTAACACATTAATGCTATAATAAATAATTAACACATTAATGCTTTAATAAATAATTAACACATTAATGCTATAATAAATAACACATTAATGCTATACTAAATTCTTAGCACTTTAATGCTATAATAAATAATTAACACATTAATGCTATAATAAATAATTAACCCAATAATGCTATAATAAATAACACATTAATGCTGTGATAAATAACACATTAATGCTATAATAAATACTTAACACATTAATGCCATAATAAAGAACACATTAATGTTATAATAAATAATTAACACATTAATGCTATAATAAATAACACAGTAATGTTATTATAAATAATTAACACATTAATTATATAATAAATAACACATTAATGCTATAATAAATAATTAACACATTAATGCTATAATAAATAAAACATTAATGCTATAATAACTACTTAACACATTAATTCTATAATAATTAACACATTAATGCAATAATAAATAAGTAACACATTAATGCTATAATAAATAACATATTAATGCTATAATAAAAATTTAAAACTTAAATGATATCATAAATAATTAACAAATTAATGTTTTCAGAAATAGTTATCACATTAATGCTATCATAAATAACACATTAATGCTATAATAAATACTTAGCACATTAATGTTATAATAAACTACTGGACACACGTGAGTTCGGTATGAAGTTGATCGTGAGTGCAATATCGTAAAATATTGAAAGATTCTGACAATGTAAAGTAATGGAGAAAAAAATGAGCATATAATAAACTATGGTACAAATATGGTGTGAAACTCTACAACTTAATAATGTGCTATTGAGACAGTATACTTATACCATATCTTACAATGAAGCACGATATAGTCAGTAATGAATTTCTTCAATAATAAATTTACTTCAGAGACAATCCAAATATGACATTGAGATATATTTTTATTTTCCAGGCCCCCCGCAGTTCATAGAAGAACCCAAAACAAAGTTGAACCAAACACTAGCAGTAAGCAAACAAATGATAGACAACAACCTGTGCCAACGGCGAATACAGTATTTGAAGATACTCCAACATTTCGTCTACCACCCCCACTCCCACAGAAATGTGAAATTAAAGATCGAAATTTGCGAGTGATATCTGCTACTATTGGTGACACACCAGACCTAGCAAGTGAGACACCTCGATCTAACAGGCTACGTCCTCTCACTCCAAAACAAGCAACAGTACAAAAGGAAGATGCCTCAGAAGAACCCAAAAAGAAAAGAAAGAGGAAAAAGAAGAAAGATCAGATACATGTAGAGACCCCAGAAGAAGAAAATGGTGAGACCGTTATGAGGGTCAACTAACTGTGTATAATTACACCAGCTTTATCAGGATGTCAGAATGGAATTTTGAATCATTGATATCTCTCTCTCTCTCTCTCTCTCTCTCTCTCTCTCTCTCTCTCTCTCTCTCTCTCTCTCTCTCTCTCTGTCTCTATCTCTCTCAGGGATGTTCTATTATAATACAGCTTAGAGAAGAAGAGACGTGGTCTTTAGCTTTAATTACAGTGGCATTATGCTCTTTTAAAAATAACTTTTATAGCAAGAAACTTAATTTTCTTCATTATCTAAAAATAGTCACTTGTTATATGAATGATTTTGGGTCTATACATTTTGTTTAATAAACCATAGCATTTATTATAATATAGCATTCTTGTTGGATATAAAGTGCTCTCTATAGTCTGATGTAGTTGTGTGTTTTGTCAAGGAATTCATATTATCAAGGTTTTCATAGCAAGGATTTTCTATTAAAGAGCTCTTTCAATTATTAGTAATGGCTTACAATTGCCCTTGTAGAACAGAAACGAAAGTTTATCTTGAGAGTAAATAGTGTTGCAAGAACCAAACCAGTTTTTGGAAATACCAAAAACATTGGAACCATTCAGTACTTATTTATTGTTCCAAAATTTGTAGAAATTCACTTGATGCTGGTTATGATATCTAGCCCTGAAGGTTATATTTCCACATGATATTTCAGAAATAGAAGAATGATAATTCCCTAACATCAGACTGTATATCAGAGGGAGGGATGGGGCATAGATTAATGTAACTGTATATCAGAGGGAGATCAATGTAACGGATGATAATGTATGAATGAATAAATGGACATTTTAAGTCTAACATGTCAGGTAATGAAAGGTTAAAATATATGGTTATAATTTTTGAAGTATTTTATAGAAGTGTGATATGAGTAAATTGAATCCGTCCATTATATTAAGTTATATATTTTAGCAAAATATTTGAATTTCTGTTAGTCTCAGTATCATCATGTGATAGCTTTTTCCAGCATTAAGACGTGTTATATTTACCAGACTTTAATGGCAATGTAATACAGTATAATTACTAGACATTGGTGACAGTGATACAATATAACTACTAAATATCATTGTCAGTGATACAGCATAAGTACTGGATATCACTGACATAATCAAGGGTAGAAGAATATTTTCAGATGGTTGCACATGTAGCTAAATTACTGGCAAAATAAAAGTACCAGTATGCATACTGATGTCTAGCTAAAATACTGGCAAAATAAGAATACCATTATGCATACAGATATGTAGCTAAATTACTGGCAAACTAAGAATTCCATTATGCATACAGATGTGTAGCTAAATTACTGGCAAAATAATAATACCATTATGCATACAGATGTGTAGCTAAATTACTGGCAAAAAAAGAATACTATTATGGATACAGATGTGTAGCTAAATTACTGGCAAAATAAGAATACCATTATGCATACAGATGTGTAGCTAAATTACTGGCAAAATAAGAATACCATTATGCATACAGATATGTAGCTAAATTACTGGCAAAATAAGAATACCATTATGTCAGGATAAAGTTACAATGCAACATAGCAGCTCCATTTACTTACTTCCCACTGCCATGAAAACATTAACCTCAAGACAATATAGCAGTCTTATTTACATGTCACATTCTTATTCACATGTCACAAAGAATGGAATTTGTTTATTGATAATTTACAATTAGTGAGGATCCATTAATGAACATGAGTGAAGTGACTGTTGAGTCATGTGTACAGTGCTATTACTTTCAATAACTGTTGAGCCATGTGTGTGTACAGTGCTATTACTTTCAGTGACTGTTGAGCCATGTGTGTGTACAGTGATATTACTTTCAATAGCTATTGAGTCATGTGTACAGTGATGTTACCTGTAAGTGACTGTTAAATCATGCTACTATTACTGATGAATGTTGGGCCTTGTGTACAGTGATATTACTTTCAATAACTGTTGGGCTTTGTGTACAGTGCTATTACTTTCAATAACTATTGTGTCATGTGTACAGTGTTATTACTTTAAATAGCTGTTGAGTCATGTGTACAGTGCTATTACTTTCAATATTTATTGGGCCATGTGTACAGTGCTATTACTTTCAGTGACTGTTGAGTCATGTGTACAGTGCTATTACTTTCAGTGACTGTTGAGTCATGTGTACAGTGATATTACTTTCAGTGACTGTTGAGCCATGTATTACTAATACTGTAGGTTCAGGGATGGAATTGGTTTGATACTCCCTCCCACATGTTCTAAGAGGCAACTGCCAATGTGGCATTTTTCAGTAATTATTTTCAACCAGTCATTGAATTTCTTTCCTTATGTATAATATTTAATGTGCCACTGTATATTGGCATATTTCAGAAGTCATGAAATAACTAGTTGCTTTTGACCATATACTCTATGTCTTACATTATTGTAATGATGGATCATTTCAGGATGTACCATTGAGAACGAAATTACATTTTACAGTTTGTGCCTTGGGAGGCCAAGTGGTCTAAAGTGCTTACCTTTATGTCATCTCACCTCTGTCTGTGGGGGTTTGAGTCACAGACTTGGCCAAAGTGGGTATTGGAGATAGCTTGCCAGTAGCTCCCTTTGGGTGAGTGTTTCATCCCTGGGATTTGTAGGGTTTTTCCTCCACCATTCATACAGTCCACCATGTATCGTGTGCTGAAAAATGGCGTTAAGTCCATTACAATAAAAACTACATCAAAGTTAGAACATACTGCCATCCAGTCTTTCCAAATAATGGATAAGAAAATGATCTGCTTTCAACATGATCATGAACATTTATAATTTTTAATAGTTTTTAAAACATACACTTCAAGGAAAGGAAACAAAGAAAAAATGAAATAATGTAATAATTGTAAACATGAAATAATGTAATATTTGTAAAATGAAATAATATAATAATTGTAAAAATTAAATAATGTAATAATTGTAAAATTGAAATAATGTAATAATGGTAAAATTGAAACAATATAATAATTGTAACAATGAAATAATGTAATAATTGCCCATTGTGATTTACTGATACTCTTACTGGTATAGTAGAGCCTGACTTGACAGACCATCCCATCCATCAAAAATGATTTTGCTATCAATTCAACAGGTCATGGCACTTCATAACCAATAAATCTGTGCATGGAGATAATGTTCTCTCAAAACAGGTGGTCGGTCATAACAGTGGTCTCTCAAACAGCTTTTACTGTACTTGCATGAATATAGTGTACACTTTCTCCATCAGCAATGCAATGTACACAAGACCAATGCACTTTAGTTTATGTTCAATTTTGCAGTATATAAACTTAGATCAGATACTTTTGGCTTCAAATTGTGGAAGTAAATAAATGCTAAAATGTATGCTATGTAAGAACCCTGATGAGGACTGGTTCCTGACAAGAACTGATATATTGGTACAGTAATAATCACTGACATAAGACTGGTTACTGACAAGAACTGAGATATTGGTACAGTAATAATCACTGACATAAGACTTGTTCCTGACAAGAACAGAGATATTGGTACAGTAATAATCACTGACATAAGACTGGTTCCTGACAAGAACAGAGATATTGGTACAGTAATAATCACTGACATGCCATCCAGATCTTTGCAAAAATTTACTTTTTTAATTATGTACATGTGAGCACATTTTTATATTGTACTGGTAACCTTGAAAATGTATATTATATGTATATATTTTGTGTGATGTAGTCTTGACTTTTGATCTAGATGCCATACAAGCACTGTTATGTATAGTAATTATGATCAGTTGTGAATTTTAATAGTTATGATGTGTTAGTGGTAACATAAATTAAATTGCATTGTAGAGATATTTGTATTCATTCTCATGTGATAAAATATTGATTGGCAGTGTAGATTACCTTTTTGTTTCCTATATGAGAAGTCTGTGATCTCTTATGAATTCATGTATTTTTAAGAATTCCAAGTTTTAAAATTGATTCTATTCATCTGTTATGAAATAATTAGTTCATCTGTCACAATATTTTGTATTTACTTGTAAATAATATGAGCTTATATCAATTTAACGACTTTTCAGAAGACATCAGTGGTCTAATTCAGATAGTTAGTTGTCTTACCACTCTGAAGACCTAGTTTTTAGAGCATCCACCTTGAATGTGGGAGGTCACGGGTTTGATCCCTGGCCAAGTCATACCAAAGACTTGCAAAATAGGTACTAACAGCTGCCTCACTTGGTGCTCAACATTAAGATATTAATGTTAGGACTGGTCAACCTGGTGTCTGGATAATGTGACTAGGTGGGACATTATGCTATATGACTTTGGCATGATGCCCCAGTGCTATACATCTCTTAACTGCCACACTGCAGACACAGTAGCGATACAACGGAAAAATTGTTAAAGTTACATTAAAAATCCAAATCACACACACACGCACACACATAAACATATATCTGGTTGTCTTCCATTAAATAAGAATAAGAATATAAATTATTTTATAAAGTCAAATAAATGTATTTATATTAAAGTATGATGTCCCACTGCTAGACATCACTATAAACTACCACACTGCAGACATGATAGGGATGTAACTGAAAACATTGTTAAAGCTACAGCAAAAATCCAAATCACACTCAGAAACACACAATTGTACCTCAGTTAGAATCATGTCATGTCACAAATTTCATCCACACTAGTAGGGACTCCAGTTTAGTGGTAAGCATGCTTGACTTGTGACCAAAATGATGTGGGTTTAAATCCCACCATTGTTTTACCCCTTGGTCATTGTCATATCACTAGACAAAGCAATTTACTGCAATTGCCTTGGCACAAAAAGATCCATGTATGTGTTACTGTTCCTCAAAAAACAAATAATCCAAAATATTCTAGGTCCATGCAAGATTCAATCAAGTATTTCAAATTGCAGTATACAGTATGATAGATAGGGTCCTATGTCAGAATGGGTCATGGTAATTTAAGGTATTTTTGTAATTCTGTATGATTTGTTCCTTTAAATTATTTGGGTTTTCCACATAAACCTTACGTTAAGTACCAGTGATACCCTCCATTTATTCCTTTATCAACATCCTTAGCGTTGGTTATATATGGGATTTGAATGAGTTACTACCATGTTTGCCCCCATATCATTGCCGTTCGTGTTGGTTCTGTGTGAGATTTGAATGACAATTACTACCATGTTTACCATGGTATCGGTACCCTTGAATGACCATTATTACCATGTTTACCATGGTACAGGTATCCTTGAATGACCATTATTACCGTGTTTACCATGGTATCATTTTCTTTGAATGACCATTTCTACCAAGTTTGCTCATGTGTCAGTGCTCAATTTATATTGGTTATATTGGTTATACAATCAAATGCACATTCCAAGGGACAGAAATATTCAAACAATGAATAAGTGAAGTCAACTTGGTTGATTTGTCTCAAATTTACTTGTGATATATTTCTGGATAAGTACAACTTGACAGTGAGATGAGATCTGTCTTTGTATATTTGTGAGTTTTCTACCATTGTAGCCATCTGTATTTTATTTGTCATTATTGTAGTCTTTTATTTATATGTATGTGTTTATTTTCTATAGTTCAATAACTGTATGATATATTTTGGCTTTTTCGTCTTAACTTGCAGTTCATACCAAATATCTTGTACATACATACATACATACATGCATACATGCATACATACATACATACATACATACATACATACATACATACATACATACATACATACATACATACATACATACATACATGCATACATGCATACATACATACATACATACATACATACATACATACATACAAAAAATACATACATACATACATACATACATACATACATACATACATACATACATACATACATACATACATACATACATACATACATACATACTACTTACAGGGGCATGGATTTGTACTTGACAAAATGGTTCCCCATGCAACCATCACCAATAACACTGCAAACTCTGCAAAATGAAACTGTATTAAACTACACACAGATTATTTTGTACATATCTTGGAATTTTATTTAGTAACCATTTAGCACCATTCCGGGTTCATGTACTTTCCACCTGTTATTGTGTCATTCCATACTCTGTAAGTACTATGCCAGTAAAGTTATTTTCCAACTGTTATTGTATCATTCAATACTCTGTAAATACTATGCAAGTAAAGTAAATTTTAAACTGTTATTGTGTCATTCTATACTCTGTAATTACTATGCCAGTAAAGTAACTTTTAAACTGTTATTGTATCATTCCATACTCTGTAAGTACCAGTAAAGTTAATTTCAAACTGTTATTGTATAATTCCATACTCTGTAAGTACTATGCCAGATAAAGGTAATTTCAAACTGTCATTGTATCATTCCATACTCTGTAAGTACTATGCCAGGTACAGGTAATTTTAAAAATATGACCTTGACCATACCTTGTGACATCATTTTATGTAAGCCTCTTTTTGAGAAACAGTTACACACCATGATATCATAAAAAACAAATGGCATAATTAATGACATTGGACATCATTGCTGATGTAATACCACACACACACACACACACACACACACACACACACACACACACACACATGGTATAGTCTCATGCCAGCTCTACTTGTAATACCACACACACACACTTGGTATAGTCGTACTCCAGCTCTACATGTGACATGTTCATCAGCACAAAAAACAAGAAACTTGATTTGTGGTAATTGTAATAATTGTCCTTACATATCTAAACATTTATTTGCGATTTTATGTTTTAGTGAAAATTTGTATTCAGATTAAAAAATCAGACAGCAAAATGGTATGTATGAAAACTTTTTAAAATTTAAAATTGATTTAAAATTATGTATCAGGTTAATAATGTGTGTTTTAATAAATAATTTGCTTTTTATTTCATAATCTAAGGTGTTTGATACCACTTTTTGCCAAACATGTTTAATGAGGTCATGATTTTGCTTATTGTTTCATAATCCAGGTGTTTGATAACACTTTTTTGCGAAACATGTTGGATGAGGTCATGCTTTTGCTTATTGTTTCATGCAAGTCTAAACCCTTTTGCATGCCTATTTAATTATTATGCATGTACAACTCACCAGGTGTAACTGTCACTCTCTTGTAACCAGCTTTGGAATGCAGTATATTATAATTGTATATTCTATCATATGAATGTACCAACACTGGAATGTATTATAGTACATCTACTTTTAATGTTTATACACTAGAATGCATTGTAATATCATTGTACGTGTTATCTTGTATGAATGTTCCAGTGATGGAATATATAGTACAATATAATGGTACATCTTTTCTTTTAAGAATATACCAACACCAGAATTCAATATATTACAATTATACATCTTAATTGTATTCATTTACCAGAATAGGCTTGCTCTGTCTTCTACCCTGATAATTTAACACCAAAACAATAATGAAATAATGGACTCAATAAGGTATCCTTTATTTTATTCAAAGAATGCATTTAATAAAATTACCAGCTACAAATAACAATCTAGTCATCAGAGTATAAAATTACCAGCTACATAGAACAATCTGGTAATCAGAGTATAACATTACCAGCTACATATAGCCATGTGGTCATTAGATTATAACATTACCAGCTGCATAGAATACTAAGGTAGTCAGAGTATAAAATTACCAGCTACATAGAACAATCTGGTCATCAGAATATAACAATACCAGCTACATAGAACAATTGGGTCATCAGAGCATGACATTACCAGCTACATAGAATAATCTGGTTATCAGAGTATAACATTACCAGCTACATAGAACAATGTAGTTATCAAGTATAATATTACCAGCTACATAGAACAATCTGGTCATCAGGATATAACTATAGCAGCTACATAGAATAATTCTGATCATCAGAGTATAACATAACCAGCTTCATAGAACATTGTGGTCATCATAATATATCATTACCAGCCACATAGAACAATCTGAGTATGTGTTTTTATTTGACATGTTTAATTTTCTGTTACAGAGCAGGAAAACCAGTTGAGGGATTTGAACATGTGATTTTATTTGACATGTTTAATTTTCTGTTACATAGCTGAAAACCAGTCAAGGGATTTGAGTCTGTAATGTTATTTAACATGTTCAATTTTTTGTTACATAGCTGAAAACAGTCAAGGGATTTGAGTCTGTAATGTTTTTTGACATGTTTCATTTTCTGTTACAGAGCAGGAAAACCAGTCAAGGGATTTGAATGTGTAATGTTATTTAACATGTTCAATTTTTTGTTACATAGCTGAAAACCAGTCAAAGGATTTGAGTCTGTAGTGTTATTTGAAATGTTTAATTTTCTGTTACAGAGCAGGAAATCCAGTCGAGTGATCCGAGTATGCAGATGAGAAGTAGAAAAAGTTGAATGGAAAGAATATTGCTGAAACAGCACTTTGTGAAACATTACCAGATTTTCAAAATTCAAGAACAAAATGTCATTTTTGTCCTTGTTATATTGACCAGGAAAGAGATCCTTTTGTTTTCACTCAAATACTTTTGATTGATGCATTTTTCATAATGTGTAACCACAAAATTGGTATTCCAAACACACACACAAACACACACACACACAAGATTGGTATTCCACATACAAACACACAAGATTGGTATTACACACACAAACACTCAAGATTGGATTCCACACACACAAACACACAACATTGGATTCCACACACACAAACACACAAGATTGTATTCCACACACAAAAACACACATGATTGGATTCCACACACACAAACACACAAGATTGGTATTACACACACACACACACACAAACACACAAGATTGGTATTACAAACACACACACACAGGTACACAAGATTGGTATTGCACACACAAGCACACAAGATTAGTATTACACACACACACACACACAAACACAAGATTGATATTCCACACACAAACACACAAGATTAGTATTACACACACACATACACAAGATTGGTATTCCACACACAAACACACAAGCAAATACAGTGAATTGTATACAAAAGGGACAAATTTTAACTATTTTTAGAATTATGTTAAACGACATGTCTCAGCTTGTATAAACTTTATTCACAAACTTAAGAGGTTTAGCACTTCAATTAGTCCAGACATTGCTACAAACATTTGAAATTAATCTTTAAATCTGGACTTCAATAAAATTCTATCATTCATTTTTTTTTTCAATCAGTATATTTTGTTCAAGGCTAATATGAAAATAAAAGGCAGCAAGCTTAAAAATGGATTTTCATGTTTAAGTAAAACTTAACATTACCTTCTGATGTTTGATTGGCTGACATCAAGTCAATAACCAATCAAATGTCAGATTATTAAGTTTAATCTGATTTCATTATGTGATTTTATTTGAACACTATAGTTTGATCTGTTTAACCATATTGTACCTGTGATGATTTTATATCCTTTTCTTACTGTTACACATATGACTTTGTATTATACAGTACTCCCTATTTTGCTTACTGTTACACTTTTGACATTGTACTCCCTTGCTATAATACCTTTCCTTATAACACTGTCCCAATCATGAGTTGTCATGGATTCCAATTTATTAATTTAGTTTTAAATTGAAACATATCATGTACTTTATTAGGAGGAAGATTTACTTTAAGATGGAAAATGCCATAATCCAATAGACACACAGGAAGATTAACTTTAAGATGGGAAATGCCATAATCCAATAGACACACAGGAAGATTTACTTTAAGATGGAAAATGCCATAATCCAATAGACACACAGGAAGATTTACTTTAAGATGGAAAATCCCATAATCCAATAGACACACAGGAAGGTTTACTTTAAGATGGAAAATATTATAATCCAATAGACACACAGGAAGGTTTACTTTGAGATGGTAAATGTTATAATCCAATAGACATACAGGAAGGTTCACATTGAGATGAAAAATGTTATAATCCAATAGACATAAAGGAAGGTTTACTTTGAGATGATAGTCTATCTAGCAGTATCCAGAGTACGAAAAATAAATCAACTTCGAAGAATTGTTTTCGATGATAATGAAACAACAATGGATGATATTGATGTTAAAATTATTGATAAAAAACTCTCCGGTTACAAACAACAAGACAAAAAAACAACGAGAATTTGACATTGATGCTGAATTAATAATCACTTTGAAGCAATAACAGAATAATCACTGCGCAAGTTGCAATTGTATAATGCGTTGGCAGTATTCGGATAAAGATCCTCGCCAATTTACCGTTGACAGAAAAAATAACAATCTCGGTCATGTCAGAAACAATGTGATGTTGACTTGTCTTGAGTGCAATAGACGCAACGGCGCTAGTTAAGACCATGCGGTGGTAATTGAATATCCTCGGGTATTACTTGTAATTGTTGTCTAGTAAATCCCCGTTGAGGGGCAGTTGAATCCAGTTTATAGATTGGAGGTCTACCCGTAGATCGTGTTATGCCGGATATCTTGTGTGCAGTAACACTCCAAATAGGATCAGTAGCCCTTTTTCTGCCCCCTTCAAGCTCTCCTTGTTCGTATAAATACCTAACAGTGACATTACTATCAAGAATTGGTTCTTTGAAATTTTTTTGTGGTTTTTCAGGTATAGACTTCTTTTTAATCGCGTTGATAGGTTTCAAATTAATTGTTCTAGTAATCTCGTTATTCAGTGCAGTAATCACAGCTGGTAATCTTTTAACCCATTCACGGGATCTTTTTTCTTGGATGAATTCTTTTGCGTATTGATATCCAAATAACCGCTCAGCAAGGGTTTTATTAAACCGTTCTACAATTGCCTGATCACGATGTCGCGCAGTGTGTCCTCGTCTGATAGCGACATTATGATATTTCATTGTAGATAACACTGCACCCTGAAATTCCTTGCCAGGATCAACTTGTAATAGATTTGGCCAATGCAGAGGACCCTTTCGATATATCCTTTCAAATGCAGAAGCAACTTCAGTGGCCGATTTTGTTTTTAACGGTTCTGCTTCTTTGTATTGACTTGCAATATCAATTATGGTTAGAGCGTATTTGTAACCGTGGTCATGTGACAAAAATAATATATCAGCCTGATGAACTTCATTGGGTCCGGTCACATCAAAATGCGAGTAATTAATTTGTTTAGGCGGTGGTAGATAAATTTGCCATAGTGCCTGTTTGGATAACCAATTAGCCGCAGTGGTCCTTTTCACTTTTGCAGCGCTAGCGAGTTTATTGATTGCAGCGCTACCCCTCCAGTATCCTTTCGGAGAATAGTAAATAGATTCCATGTTGTTATTAATTACCAGCACCTAACATCAATTTACCTTTCATAGCCGATTTTATCAAAAAGGAAGACAATTTTTCTTTGAAGGATTTATCAGGAATGGCATTCAACGCATGAATTAATTTCACATCTGCTAGATGCCTGTGTTGCAGATTACTGCTTTTATAAGCGACATCATGAAGGTGACAGGCCTTATCAATGGCGTTTATTGGTTCTTCACCGGGGTTGGGTTGGTTATGATTATTGAGTCTGATATCTAATCGTGTTCCGGGACCACAGTAGCTATATCCTGGAAGGTGTTTATCTCCAGGGTATTTTTCCCATGGGGTTCCAGGGAGTTTTGCTAACTTGGCTGCAATATCACCTCATCGTCTTTTTTTTTAAAATATCTCCGGATTGTAAAATCTTTGATTTTGTAGAAATAAATCTAAACTTTTTTTATACCACATGTGGCACATCTACCAGTAAGTGCTGATCTGTTATTTTTAGTTGTAATCGTTGTCACATCATTTGTGCCAGTACGCGTTTTACACTTCACACAATATAGATCCATAATTTATGTATAGAGATATGAATATAATTGATTTTTCAGCGACTAAAACAAGAGAACCAGTTAAACATCATGCAGCGCTACCAAACTCTATCCGCGCAATTATAATTGGACCATCTGGATCTGGCAAGACGCAATTGTTACTCAATTTAATAATGAGATGGATGAAATGGGATAAGTTGTATTTAGTTGCTCCTAGCGTAGATGATCAACAATGCTATGAAGTGCTAAAAGATTTTAATGAAAACGCTTCAGAGATTGCCGGTGAGAATATTATTGAATTTATTACAGATATTGATAAGGCACCATCAGTAGAAGACCTCGACGGAAGTATCAACAATTTAGTTGTATACGATGATGTAATGTTAGATAAACAAAAAAACTCAGCTAGAATATTTTCCCGAGGCAGGCACAAAAAGTCCGATGTGATATATGTCACTCAACGCTACACTCAAATACCAAAAGTGATCAGAGATAACTGTAATATTCTTGCTGTATTCAACGGCGTTGATACACATACGCTACGAAATATTTGGCAAACTTGGTGCTGCGGTGATATGGATCATAATCGATTTAGAAATTTCTTTAGCCGCGCTCAGTCAATTCCACACGGATTTGTGACAATAAATTTATCAGACCCAAGGACTCGATATCGTGTGGGACTCGATCAAATATTCGGTTAAAATCATTTATTATTTTTGTTAACCCAGAACTGAAAGTTCTAGCAGCAGAGGAGGTGAATGACAACGACGTTGCGACCCTGATGATTAAGTCTCCATTCGCTAAATGGGGACTTTTTTTTTTTGTTTAAAATATGAGATTCGCAGGAAGGCTCTATTTTTCAATCAATTTTGTCTGAAAATGTTGTAGGGTTCACCTCCTCTGCTGCTTCCTTTGAACGATTTATCTGGAATAGCATTCAACGCGTGAATCAACGCTACATCCACGAGATGACGCTGTTGTAGATCACCACTAAGGTAAGCTATATCATGTACACGACACGCTTCATCGATAGCGTTTATAGGATTTTCTCCTGGATTAGGATTATCAACGCTGTTAAGTCTTATATCTAATCGTGTTCCCGGTCCACAATAATTATAACCGGGAAGGTGTTTTCACCTGGATATTTTGACCATGGTAACCCTGGGAGTTTAGCTAACTTAGTGGCGATATCACCTCCGATTTTTTTTTTTTTTTTTGAAAATTCGTAGAATTTTTAACAAATCGATATTTTTTTATACCGCATATTTCACACTTGCTGCAGACCGCGGTTTTGTTATTTTTTGTGGTAACAGTCATTAGGTCAAACGTAGATGTACGCTTCCTACATTTCACACAATATAGATCCATAATATTATTATGTTATATCAACAAATGGAAGTTGGAGGAAGAAAACAAAAGTAACTGTAGCTGTTTTCCCTGAGTTGGTTTGATTAGAGGCATTACATGTACAATTCCCTCCTTTGTCCCTGTCTATAATCCATGACAACTGAGCATCTGCCTGGAAAAAGCCCTGTGGACCACTCCATGTGAAATTACAGTCAGGGTAGCAGTCAGCTGAGCAATTTATTTTCACCATTCTGTTTTCTTCAACTTTAAGAGGCAATTCAGAGGGAGATAACATAATCTGCACACTTGGTGGTCCATCTGAAGAAAAGAGTTAAATATAATTACAAAAAGTAGCACACAGAACTGAAATTGCATTTCTTAAATGTGATATTACAAGAAAACAGATTATATCGGAAAGTCATTTTTACATGAAGGCATTTTCAGACATGCTGCTTATTTTATTTTGCCTGTAAATTATTTTATTTTGCCTGTAAATTAAATATTTGTGCTTGATCACCAATGTACTGTTTAGATAAAGGTGCATCATGTTAATTGATATGTAAACATTTTATATCCTATTAACTGTACTCAGTGTGTGACTGTTAGCCTAACTAAAAGAGTCAATATAATGAGTTCTAAAGTGATGCATTTTTATCCTTACAGAAATATGCTTGGATAATCAGTTGTCCAAGGGTTTGAAAAATTGCTAGTAGCTTATAATGGGTCATTGGCTCTTCCCAGGGATTTTCTGGCTTCTTCTTCTATCATATATTCTGACTGATGCATAGTATATCGTGTGCTGAAGTTTGTATGAAATCCCAAACATTAACAATAATGTTACAACTCTATGGTCTTAAACCAAATAAGAAAAAGAAGCAAAACTAACAAGATTAGTTAAATCAAAAAAACATTTCTTTCTCTAAATTACAAATTGAGAGGAACTTATGGTATTATAAATTAGATACCAAATAATATTACATTTTCTATTTCAAGTCCAAATGTATCTGAATGAATTGCAGTATTTAATGCGCTGAAGTGCCAATTATAGTCTTTGAAACATTTGATGAATCAATTATGTACAAATAATGTTTTAAATATTGTATTTTGTCCAATTAATGACTGTCTTAAAGCAACTGCGGACTTTTTTATCAACAGATTTCTAGCACAGATTGATACATTATACAATTTTGGACCTTTGGAGTCTTCACACATTTTAAGAGCTTTTCATCCTGAGAGAGAGAGAGATAGGGAGAGAGAGAGAGAGAGAGAGAGAGAGAGAGAGAGAGAGAGAGAGAGAGAGAGAGAGAGAGAGAGAGAGAGAGAGAGAGAGAAAGAGAGAGAGAGAAAGAGAGAGAGAGATTGATTTGAATATCATAAGAGCAACTATATTTTATATATTTAGAGAAAATGGAGTTTCAAAATTGATTGTGCCTGTGAAAAAATATATGTAGTAATACAGATGGTCTTCTCTTCTCCAAGAATTATGAAGCTGTGATGTTTAGAATTCAATTTTTAGCTGTAAAAACTTTACATTTTTACCTTTTATCATGTTGAATTTGTATTACTATCGATCAGCAAGTGTATGTAAAATAATTTGTATCACCAGAATTGAAATAACTGTAAACTCTTGATTTCGTCATACATTCAACAGCATTCCAAAACAGTTTGTGTTTTTTTTAAAAATCTCTATTAGATAAAAAAGGTTATGCTATTAGATAAAAGGTTATGCATTTTTTAAGTTCCAAATTATTCACAAATTTCTAGAATTTGTGACTTCTCTAAATGTATTCAGATTACGTGGCAGTCAATGGACCAAATTAAAATGCCCTTTCCATAAAAATATTATTACTTTCTTGTTTGTTGAAATATTATAAAATTTTATATTCTGATTGATTTGTTCTCGATAAATTCATTGTTAACATTAAGTTTGTTCTCCAACTTCGGAATTTTTATTTATAAATGAAATCATCTTAACATTTCACAACTTTTATGTCAGTTAACTTAATACAAATATATCACATTGATAATATTTCATATATATTTTAAACAAATTGTATGTCAGTTAACTTAATACAAATATATCACATTCATAATATTTCATATATATTTTAAACAACTTTTATGTCAGTTAACTTAATACAAATATATCACATTGATAATATTTCATATATATTTTAAACAACTTGTATGTCAGTTAACTTAATACAAATATATCACGATAATAATATTTCATATATATTTTAAACAACTTTTATGTCAGTTAACTTAATACAAATATATCACATTGATAATATTTCATATATATTTTAAACAAATTTTATGTCAGTTAACTTAATACAAATATATCACATTGGTAATATTTCATATATATTTTAAACAACTTGTATGTCAGTTAACTTAATACAAATATATCACATTCATAATATTTTATATATATTTAAAACAACTTGTATGTCAGTTAACTTACTACAAATATATCACATTGATAATATTTCATATATATTTTAAAAAACTTTAATGTCAGTTAACTTACTTCAAATATATCACATTGATAATATTTTATATATATTTTAAACAACTTTAATGTCAGTTAACTTACTACAAATATATCACATTGATAATATTTTATATATATTTTAAACAACTTTACTGTCAGTTAACTTAATACAAATATATCACATTGATAATATTTTATATATATTCAAAACAACTTGTATGTCAGTTAACTTACTACAAATATATCACATTGATAATATTTCATATATATTTTAAACAACTTTAATGTCAGTTAACTTAATACAAATATATCACACTGATAATATTTCATGTATATTTTAAACAACTTTTATGTCAGTTAACTTAATATAAATATATCACATTGATAATATTTCATATATATTTTAAACAACTTTTATGTCAGTTAACTTAATATAAATATATCACATTGATAATATTTCATGTATATTTTAAACAACTTTTATATCAGTTAACTTAATACAAATATATCACATTGATAATATTTCATATATATTTTAAACAACTTTTATGTCAGTTAACTTAATACAAATATATCACATTGATAATATTTCATATATATTTTAAACAAATTTTATGTCAGTTAACTTAATACAAATATATCACATTGATAATATTTTATATATATTTTAAACAACTTTAATGTCAGTTAACTTAATACAAATATCTCACATTGATAATATTTCATATATATTTTAAACAACTTTTTTGTCAGTTAACTTACTTCAAATATATCACATTGATAATATTTAATATATATTTTAAACAACTTTTATGTCAGTTAACTTAATACAAATATATCACATTGATAATATTTCATATATATTTTAAACAACTTTAATGTCAGTTAACTTAATACAAATATATCACATTGATAATATTTTATATATATTTTAAACAACTTTTATGTCAGTTAACTTACTACAAATATATCACATTGATAATATTTAATATATATTTTAAACAACTTTAATGTCAGTTAACTTAATACAAATATATCACACTGATAATATTTTATATATATTTTAAACAACTTTTATGTCAGTTAACTTACTACAAATATATCACATTGATAATATTTCATATATATTTTAAACAACTTTAATGTCAGTTAACTTAATACAAATATATCACATTGATAATATTTTATATATATTTTAAACAACTTTTATGTCAGTTAACTTAATACAAATATATCACATTGATAATATTTTTTCTATATTTAAAACAACTTTTATGTCAGTTAACTTAATACAAATATATCACATTGATAATATTTTATATATATTTTAAACAAATTTAATGTCAGTTAACTTAATACAAATATATCACATTGATAATATTTCATATATATTTTAAACAACTTTAATGTCAGTTAACTTAATACAAATATATCACATTGATAATATTTCATATATATTTTAAACAACTTTAATGTCAGTTAACTTAATACAAATATATCACATTGATAATATTTCATATATATTTTAAACATCTTTTATGTCAGTTAACTTAATATAAGTATATCACATTGATAATATTTCATATATTTTTTAAACAACTTTTATGTCAGTTAACTTAATACAAATATATCACATTGATAATGTTTCATATATATTTTAAACAACTTTTATGTCAGTTAACTTAATACAAATATTTCACATTGATAATATTTCATATATATTTTAAACAACTTTAATGTCAGTTAACTTAATACAAATATATCACATTGATAATATTTCATATATATTTTAAACAACTTTAATGTCAGTTAACTTACTACAAATATATCACATTGATACTATGTTATATATATTTTAAACAACTTTTATGTCAGTTAACTTAATACAAATATATCACATTGATAATATTTTATATTTATTTTAAACAACTTTAATGTCAGTTAACTTAATACAAATTTATCACATTGATAAGATTTCATATATATTTTAAACATCTTTTATGTAGCAGCAGAGAGGGTGAATCCTACAACGTTTTCAGGCAAAATTTTGATTGAAATCCTAAAACGAGCCTTCCTACGATCAAAAAAAAATGTCTGAGGGGCAAACCCTACAACGTTTTCAGACAAAAAATTGATTGAAATCTCCCTACGAAATCATTTTAACTAAAAAAATGAAAACGATTTTTTAATTAATTTTGGTCGCAACTTGTTGTCATACACCCTCTCTGCTGCTTAGTGATTTCATCACTGGGTTAATAAAAATAATAAAATGATTTTAACCGAATATTTGATCGAGTCTTTAGGACGAAAATCATTTATGATTTCACAAACAGACTAATCGCTAACACCTCTTCTTGTAAATCAATCAGATTATTTGACTGATCGGTGAGTTTGAAATTAATTCTGGTTAATGAATTATTATGGCATCGCATGTAGACAGGATTAATTGGGTTTTCAATAATTAGGAATCCTGGAGGAGCTGTTGGTGCAAATGAATAAAGAATATATCCTTGCTGAGCTTGATTTGATCGTTCGAGATTAATTTGATAGCTTCCTTCGATAACATCACACACTAAATTGAGCGCAATCACTGAGGATATATTCACGTTGAACGGAGCGATATGCCTGCCGCCACCGTCTGGGTCATTATTGTGTTTGAGGATTTTTATTTCCGGTGATGTTGTTTTTTTCCATGCGTCATGAATTATTTTGAAACCAACATCGATGGCATCATTGAGAAGTTTTTTTAGTTCTGGTACGTTATATCCTGGTAGTTTGAATGTGGGGATATCTTCAACGCGTATATTATACTTCGCTGCAAATGTTGTTCTCGTTTGGGGGTTATTGTGATCTAATATATCCTGAATAATTTTTAGGTTAAATGTTTCCATGTCATTGATGATTTTGTTACATGTTTCTACAACGCTGATAAATTCATCTCGGGTGAGAGAGCCGGATCTAAGGGATATTAACAACAATGAAAAATCTTTATTCATTGCTGTGAAAATGTCAATGATTTTAGGTTCGTTAACAAAAAAATGATGATGCTCCCTTATTTCCTCCTCTTCTCCAATTGGTCGATATACTAAACTAAAAAACTCTATAGTAAATCTATGATCTTTATAACTCTTTATTGGATTATCAGGTTTTGTCCTGTCTGTGACATAATCAGTTTTTTTTGGTTCTGGTAAATCAACGGTTTTTCCCCCGGGTGGGATTTCAGGCCATCCTAGTACGGTTCTTATTGAGCTTTGATAGATATCTACTACGTATCCTTCTGTGCTTATCTCAATTGCGGATGATAGCGTCGGTTCATGAACTGTTATAGCGATTTTTGACTCTACTCCAGTAATCGATTTTATTCTACGCGCGGATTCATCATTGATTTGTTCGATTTGGTATGACCCTGTTGGTATCGAAATGACGTTCCAGTCTGGTGTTCCGTCGGGTTTATTCTTATTTGCAAACACCAGTGAATTATTCGGTTGTTGACCACCAAATGATTTTGATCTGATATTAGGCCAACTGTGATACATTCGTAGTTTTGCTAGCGCTATCTCCTTCACTGGGACCGGAGAGGGGAAATTCACACTGAATTCTGGATTCGTTGATGTTATTGATATCATGCTTGTTTGTACTGGGTTCGTGTTCTCCACTATTTGTTGAAGTAATTCCTGCGGTGTTGTCATTGTTATTATACTCATGATTTATTTCTAATTTTGGTATCGAGGAATCATAAATACTGACCATCACTGAGAATTCACAATCTGGTAATGTTGATATTATTGAGATCATTTTGTTTTTTGGGTTCGTGTTTTCTGATTCCATCGGTGTTGTCATTGTTATTATACTCATGTTGTCGCTCTAATTTCGATATCGCGGAATCAAAAATACTGACCATCGCTGAGAATTCACTATCTGATATAATCGTATTATCGAGTGACGACGATATCATCAATGATAATTGCGAATATGCGGTTGATGCAATATGAAATTGAAGTAAGTAATTCTGCAGTTTACTCTGGCTGCATGATGATATCTTTTTTGCTATCCCGGTTGATATACCCCCGATTGTAGCCACCGCAGAAATGCAAATTGGAACTACGACCGGGGCAATCATTGTAACAGATGCTAGTATTATTCCGGCACCAGTGAGAACGCTTGACACCGAGTATATAATAACATCAATTGCGGTGATTCTTCGTCGGTATTTTTTTATTTTTATTTGATACTCTTCAGTGAGGGTTTTGAGTCTATTCTGAAATTCTCTGACCTGATCATAGCGACATTGAGTTGATGAAATCATTTTTATTTTAAAAACACTAGCGTTTTCAATTGTGAAATCCTTTCAATTTAGTTATTTACTTAAATCCGCTACGAATTCTACATACCATGATACCGAAGTTCTAGCCAAATCTTTATCAGTAGCTGTTATAGTGAACTTTTCAGTTTTATCCTTGTCGATGATCGTTGATATCACATTATTGACCCCGGATGAACTCGACGATGATATATTAAATTGAATTGGTGCTACCAGCGTTAATCGATAAATACCCTTGATAGTAGCAGTGATATCTAATTTGTTGTTTGCAGGTGTCCACTCAAATGATCCGTGTTGGATTGTATATACTACGTTATTGGTTTTCTCATGAGGAATTTTTGTTTTTTCAATGATTGTTATCATCCTCGAAAAATCACCTTTGACGGCTTCGATGAAAGTTTTCGTCTCATCGATGGATTTTTTAATATCAGGGAGTTTTATTTCAATTTTATCCAACTGGGTTCCAATAAATTTATCAATGATATTTCTACGAAAAACTGAAAACTGTTTTCCGTTATCTTCAATTTTAGATTCAAGCGTTGCCAGTACAGCCACAAAATTTTTTAACTCATCGTTGAGAGTTTTTAATCGATCTGTAATCGTCGAAACGAGTACACCCGGTTTGAGTTTACCCTGATCGGAAAATAACGCGATAGTATCCTCGATTGCGTTTTGTTGTTTAACCAAAATAGCATCCAGAGAAATATTACTGGTTTTCAATTTACCCTGATCCGAAAACAACGCAACGGTGTTCTCGATTGCGTTTCGTTGTTTAACTAAAATATCATCCAGAGAAATATTACTGGTTTTCAATTTACCCTGTTTGTCTTGAAATACAACTATTTCATTAGGATCAACATTTGTTAAGTTCAACGTCTCAGCTATTTCATCTTTGATTAGTTTTTTTACATCCTTGACAGAATCAAGTGGTGCAGTGCCATCGGGTTTGGGTTTCAAAGATCTCCCCCAAATATCAATCATGTTATTGTAAAACTCTTTCTCTCTCTAAAAAGCGATTGCTAGTGTATTCATTCACGACAACATGTGGTGGTTTTCCGCTTGGGTTACTCAAGGAGTTAGAAATAGCGTCAAGGACATTTAATACTTCGCTGCCACATATTGGTGGGTCAATCATCGTTTGTGTTGGTAGCGTAGAATACCAAGTCTTCATTGGAAGGGTTTTTATATACCGCATAAACTCTTTTGGTGGGGCTAATCCATATGAATCGAAATGAACAATCCCACGTGGATCAATAGCGTATGCAACCCAGTGAGTTCCAGGTCCGGTGCTGTTATCGAGATTAATAATACCTGTTTCAGTTTTGTTTGGTTGATGTGGTAATTGATCTTTCATAAAAACACCTCTGAAATTTTTAATCATTAGTTTTTTAGCAGCATCCATTAAATCAAAATTGGACATGGGAACCATAGGTTCCTCAATTAATAAATCGTTCCTGGTAGTCTTAGACCCTTTCCGCTGTACCACGAATACGGGGTTCCTGGTAGTCTTAGACCCTTTCCCTTTTTTTTATATCCTTTCCCAGTTGCCTTTTTAGTGCCATTCCTGCTGCAGTACCAACGGCTCCTAACGCTGCCGCTTTAGCCACCGCTGGGGCTGCTGCTGCAATCAATGCTGGAATCGCAGCTAACAACGGAAATATACCACCTGTTTTAATCATATTTTTGATAGCAGCTGCAGAGAGAGTAATCTGAACACCTTTTTTGGCTGCAAGTGCATCATTGAAATGTTTTATTTGACGAGTTGTCAGCGATAGTTTATTTGCACCACCAGTCATTTGGTTGGGTTTCAACGTGATTGTGGTTCCACATTTTTTAGCTGATTCCGATTGCAATTTTTTTAATTGACCGGGAGTTAACGCAACACTAATAACACTATATGACATTATACATAATTGATTGATTCTAAATCGTTTACAATTTCAATTACATGTTTTCCACTGGGGCATCTACCACTCTCATTCTTCCACCAACACCTTCAAGTAGCATTGATTTATCACTGAGAATGACAGCAACCGCTCTATAATTAGCAATAGCACCACGAGTCACATTAGCTCTAAAGTGTATATCAACGACGGACTGTCTTGTTAAATCGAGATGTTCCAGTGAGAAGTAATAGATCGGATACAGATTTTTAAAATCATATTGTGATATTTGCAAACCAGTATCGACATTTTGATCACGTGCCATAAATGACAACAGACGATGATACACGCGTGCAATATGATTTTCTGTGTAATTAAGTTGTATATCCTCGGATGGTTCCTGTTGGCCGTTTATTCTCAGTGAGACGTCTTTCACACCTAACTGATCAAATATCATATGGCTGGAGAGTTGATTGCCAACTCGTGTGTTATCCTGTAACGCAATAAATATATGACGTGGCGCAGCAACACCTTGTTTTGATGCTAGATTCCACGTGAATAACCCGTTCAGATTTGATTGCTTCACATCTGTACTCACGGTTAGCCAACTCAACAACGACTTTCCTTCTTGGTCCATAAATGATAGTAATCGTTCTTCTGCGGTGATTGCTGGAGTCAACACTGACATCCACAATGATATTTTTGTTAAATTGACTTTACCGGCATCAGCATTGGGATTTGCAGCATCTGCTGGAATCCTCCAAATTGCGTCGTTATCATCACTCTTTCGTACAAGCGATACTGTATGCTTCGCCCCATAAATAACTTTTCGGACGTTTCTACAGAATCCAAATATGTGATGCAGTGGAATCGCGCATGAAAATGATTTACGCCCTACTCCCAACATTGAGTTTCGTGTTGCAGCTCCTAGATTGAAATTAGGATCGTTGTTTATAATCATATCTTCGATACCAGCAGGAGCAGGGTTAGCAGCACGATCATTTGGTCGTCTTACAACGAATTGTTTTCCTCCAGCGGTATTTGTAGCATCTTTTGCAAACATCATAGAAGGTCCTGCTGATCTTGTATAATCATCGGAATATCTCGCTAACCCGATTATTGTTGTAGCCACATCAACATCGCGATCTATCGACTCGATTTATTTTCCATCAATGAGATATTTTGCACTCTCAAATAACGCCATGATACCATTATTGACAAAACCGACTTGAGTACCAGCTGGAAACGGTGCTGGTACAGCAGTAGTATCAGCAGCTGTTACAAGTTCTCCTTCTACTTCAATAAACGCTTCACAGGGCAAAAAATATTTACTGGTATCATGGACTTGAAGTTCAATTCGCGATCGACTATTTGCGTCTATTGCATGACAGGCGTAATATTGATAATCGCGTACAGAATCATCCTTGCCAACTGGGGCGTCTATATCAAACGCCGGATCATGTGATTTTTTGAACATTTTATTCTATTTATCAGAGTCTAAATCGTGAAATCATAAACGATTTTCATCGACGTAGTTTTTTAAAGCCGCTTCCTGCTATCATATTTGCAATATTGCTTTGGTCGGGAGTTAAAGCCATCGACGCTAATTTTTCGTCTACTGCGTTATTTATAATTCTACTAACACTTGCAGGCATTTCCGCTGTAGATGGTAACGGTTTCTTTGAAAATCCTTTGGATTTTTCTCGTCTCACTAATGATGTTAATTTGTTCTTCGCAGTTGAAAACGCTTTTCCAGCAAGATCTCCAACAGCACCAATACCCTTATCACGAATAACTTCAATTGCTTTCATTCCTAGTTGTTTAGCCAACGGCATCACTTTTGGAGCCATTCTCGCAAATAACCCTGCAATGGTATTGCCTAAACCATCTCCGTAGTATGCTCTATAAACTGGAAACCGTGAATTAACTACGTAGACGGGGGTTGGTTTATCATGATTGTAGTGTATGATCATTATTTGAAATCAGAAACCATTTTTCAATTGGAAACGCTAGCGTTTTTATTCAGTCCCGGTGATTTATCACTGTGATACCCACTTTCCACTAACTCGCCAATGAAATCTCGATATGTGCTGATATCCATGATACCGCCGGCAAATAACCGTCTACAGATATCAGCTGCTTCATTAATTATTTCCGGTGAGTTATTTCCAGCTCGGAAACCTCCTACAAGAACTTCTAATCGTGATATATCATTGATAACACTACCAGGACATGAAATCCTTGGATTCTCACTGGAATCTTGCAATCCACTTCCGCTATAACCAGTTGCTTTATCCATTTTTTCTTCTTCATCCATGGATTGTAAATAATCAAGAGAATCATCATCATCAGGTGGTAGTTGTTGTTTTTTAGGAGAGTAGAGTAGTTTCTTTGCAGGTTGCTGTCGCCGCCTTTGCAATTTTGGTGGTTTTTGTTTTTGTTTTTGTTCTTCAAATCGTTTATACACGTTACCCACCGCATTGATATATCCATTGTATGATGGACTATCTGTCTTAATTTGACTTTTTTCAGTTTTGATCTTATAGAATATATCAGCCCAGTCAGTTATATTTCTAACATATTTATGATGTTCTGGTTTCAACATTTTTTTTCTGTTTTCATAAGTCGTAACAACAAGCGCAGGAATATCTGTTAGTTTAGTCTCATCAATTGCTGCTAACCCGGTCTCGGTAAATCTCACGCGTAAATCATCAACTGTTCTTTTTGATTCTATTTGTTCTATTTGTTCTGTTTGTTCAGTTTTCGCTGCTATTTTTTCGAGTTCACCAATAACAGATTTTCCCGTCTCGGGAACATCTCCCAGTATAGCACGCTCTATCCCTTTCGTTGCTGTGGTTACTGGTTTAAACAATTCTTCGGATCCCATAGCAAAATCAGTCTGAAGACTCTGTCGTTGTTGTAGTTTATTCCGTACAGAGTCACGAATTGGTACAAATCTCCTGATTGCATCCAGTCGTTCACGAGCCAATCGGGTTGTTAATGCTTCATTGACCATTATTTGAAATCAGAAACAATTTTTCAATTGCAAAACAATTTTTCAATCCGACCTAACACCATCGGATGGTCATGGAAGTGTTATTTCACTGTGAGACAGCTTCGTTCAATGATGGGGAAAGTCACATAATTGCTATAAATAATAATAATACTGTGACTTTCCCCATTCTATTTTTGATCAATCCGAACCAGCCATCAATTTTTTATTCACTGATTTCAACAGTTTTGATCAAAAAATGCTAAAAAAAAATTAAAATCTCTATGAGGGACGGTCGCAATCAAATAATGATAAATGGTTGGTCAATCAAATAATGATAAATGGTTGGTCAATCAAAATTGTTCATTTTCTTGAATTAACACCCGTAGGTTTCTAACTTTAGAATTAACCTCCTTTTCAATTCGTATTCGTACCCCAATTCTTTTCGTATTCGTTATACGATGGTATACAACGGAGCGAACACACTTACGTCACTGGAAAATGCGAGAGAGTCCTTAATAGAATTCTGAATTCTTTTGATGAGCGCATACTTCTTTGGTAGCATGTATTTATTGTTGTTAACTCCGTATTCTATGTCCTGAAAATCAGACATGATTTGATCAGGATTTAACCCATCTGATAGTTCAATATCCCAACTTTTCAATTTTGAAATCTCGGATAAAATGCTATTCATGTTTTCAGAATTCATTATTCTATAACAATTATATATTTCTAAATGAAAAAATTGACGCATTAGACATAACTAAATTGAATTTTTTGTCCCGTCCTTTTTGAAATAGCCGATCGACAAACCCCCTCTGCAACGAATCGTACTGAG
This sequence comes from Unio delphinus, assembly GCA_029339505.1. Lineage (NCBI taxonomy): Eukaryota > Metazoa > Mollusca > Bivalvia > Unionida > Unionidae > Unio > Unio delphinus. The sequence continues at coordinate 1,254,898 of JAQISU010000366.1, read as the reverse complement.
GCTCTACAAATATTGAAATACTTGCCGGCTTCATATATTGATTTAAATATTTTTTCTTCGTTAGTTGTTGTATTCAAAGATTTTACTGGTTTCACTTTTTTTGAACAAATGCCAGTCCTTCCTCGTTTGGAATTCTCACTCTGTGTGATTGCTTGCAGATTTGATAAAGAATTGTTCCTTGGATTAGAATCCTTGTGATCGATAACAAAACCATTTTTGATCAATCCATTGAAACATTCAAATACGAAACGATGATTGTAATATTTCTTCTTTCCAACAGTAAAGAACAAATACCCCATACCATTATCCCACCCAACTGGGTTCTTCAGTCTACAGTGTCTTACAACACCATCACTGGATGCTTCATAATTTGTACTCACTGGGTGTGGTCTGAATTCCTGGTTCATTAGTATACTATACTATTTGTCTAATTCATTGACTGATCCATTGCAGTGATTCATTATACATAAATCTTTCATTTATACACTTGTTTTTAGTATAGCATGAAGGAGTTCAAGAGATTGACTTCGAAAAATGCTGAATTCAATGCTGATAAGGAGTTTAAGAGATTATTAAAAATCAATCCTAAATTTAATATCGATAGACCCAAAAAACGTCCAAGAGACGGAAACATGAAAGAGTTTAAGAGATTATTAAAAATTAGTCCTAGATTTAATCTCGATAAACCCAAAAAACGTAACAAACGTCCAAGAGACGGAAACATGAAAGAGTTTAAGAGATTATTAAAAATCAATCCTAAATTTAATCTCGATAAACCAAAAAGACGTAACAAACGTCCAAGAGACGGAAACATGAAAGAGGTTAAGAGATTATTGAAAATCAATCCTAAATTTAATCTCGATAAACCAAAAAGACGTAACAAAATCAATCCTAGATTTGATCTCGATAAACCCCAAAAACGTCCAATAGACCGAAACATGAAAGAGTTTAAGAGATTATTGAAAATCAATCCTAGATTTAATCTCGATAAACCAAAAAAAAACGTCCAAGAGAGATTACCCCTGGAAAGATGCTCAATTCAATCTCGATATAGTTTCTAATACACCAAAGAATACAATTCTTGATAAAGCCATGATTAGTAAAATCAGAGACTGTTTTAATGAATTCAAGCGTGATGGAGCATCTTATTGTTGGTCAACATTTCGAATTGATGGTGTTGTTGATGCTACCATGACTGATGAAAAAGCAGCAGTGATAATTTCATGTGTTGGGGAAAAACGGCATTTTTTCCGAATCAAATTCATTATCGAAGTCGATGGCAAATGGATTATTAAGGATAAATTTGAACCAATCCTCAAGAATAAAAAAGCTGTCATTGTGAGTAGAGATTCCAAACCAGGGATTCTAACCGGCATTGATAAACCATACTACGAAAGATCTTATCCCGTAACAGCAATGGTTTATGGGATATATCCGTTAAATGATAAACCCGATATCGCAAAACTAGCTCCTATGAAATATTCGTCAGGGCTTAATTGTGTAGCAGAACGAATAATAGAACACTTCACAAATGCATCCCGAGGAAATAAACTAACTGATCTGCGACGTGGGAAAATAACCGAGTGGGAACTGACAGTGAAACAGCATGGTGCAAAGATTTCTGATATAGCTAAATTAGAAACATCATTACGATTCCCAAAAACCGTTATGACGATAACCGGAGAGGTTTTATACGAACCGAAATATAACAAAAATGGAGCACCAATACAGATTATTGATCATAACAAACACGCGTGGACACCTGCGGTAACAATATTTCCACGAGAACGAACCGTGAAATATATCCCTAAGGAGTTCGTCGGGGATGTTTTCTATGAAGAGAAATTATTCGATGCTATTCATGCGTTGTGTAAGGATGATCCTGTGTCAGTGTGGTTACTTAGAAGTGATGAAGAATTCGATCAATTTGTAAAACCAAATGGTGAATTATATCGCGTTGAAGAATTAGATAACAGAATGAGAAAAATCGCTAGTGATTTTTCACCGGAGAATTCCCATGAAAAACTACTCACGGATAGTTTTACTATTCCATCAGTGGTAGCTCACTTCGCAAGAGAAAAAAACTCATGGCGTCCAACACGAAATGATTTTCTCGAGGATGTTAAATTGAGTTGCGTCGAATTTGGTCATGGAGGACTGTGGAATACAAAATACTCATGTGATGGTATGATTTCAATTGATATATCCGCGTGTTATCCCGGAAGTTTTCTCGGGTATGGGGAATGCGCTGAGTACTTCAAACGATTTGGACACCCCACGCATGAAATGACTCGTGTTGCGATTAATGGACCATTGCCTGATTTTGATTTAACCGGATTCGCTCGTGTGATATCATTTGAATTAGCTACAGGGTTACATCCGTGTAGTTATGTTTGGCTCGGTAGACACCTATCTGAAAAGGCCTGGATGCCAATAGTGCTATTGAGATATATGATTGATTGTGGTATGCTAATATCGTTGATTGTTTCCGAGGCTATTATATGCTATCGAGCTCAGAAAGAAGTTTGGCTACCACAACCCAATCTAGATAGAATAATCAACGAACTACGAAAACAGTTTCCAGATTTCAGTGAAGAAGAAATCATAAATTGGTCTAAGAAGTTATTTGAAATTAAAAAAGAACAAGCAAAAGATCTCGGAAGAAGAATAATCGGTAAATTTACCCAGGGTGGACGATACGATAACGCAAAATATTCTTCGCGGTTGATCATAGATGTCGCTGAATACGATTTTATTGTAGCGGATTTAATGAAACAGGGAAAACTTGTATCCCGTAAGGATGCTTTTCTATCCAATGGTGAGAAATTAGGTACGGTTGTTACCTACTGTGATGGATATAATTCCCAGTACACACATTTGAGAAGTTCAATGCTAGCCTATGCTTCTATTAATCTATTTTCGATGATAAATAGATTTCCTAATACCGCGGTTAGAGTAGCCACTGATTCGATGTATATACACAATAAGTACAAATCAGCTGTAGCTAAATTCACAGATCCCGAAGAAAATTGGGGGCGTTGGCGATTTAAAAAGGAGATGCTACATGAGTATTGTGAATCCGCAGACGTTGCCATCTATGAGAAATATATTTGTTGTAATCGTATTGAAATTCAATCAGAACTTTCTAATGCACCACCGGTATCTGATCCAGTATGTAGATACAAGCAGTTTATTTAAACGGTTGTGGTGGGTCAGGAAAGACAACTCGTGCAATTGAATTATTTCGTCGTGGAAACGCTAGCGTTTCTAACATGATTGTGCTAACACCGACTCTCAGACTCGCCAGAGAGATGATACAACGAGGGGTAAATGCTTGCACTTATCACAGTTTTTTTCGATGGAAAGGTGACAAATGGACTCCTGATCGAATGGGTGATAAATTCATTCCTGAAATCATAATCTGGGATGAAATATGCACAGTGTCATTAGATGTATTAAAAACATTTCTTGAGTGGTTGTTAACCAAAAACACAAAAGTCGTCATGTGCGGGGATCAAGGCCAACCACCACCATTTGTCGGTGCATCTCCACATGAATGGCTAAAGGGTTTTGTAGACTACTATGAAGAAATCACCACTGATTATAGATCACTTGATGAACGATTACGCGAGTTCAAAGCGCTAATTAGATTACAACCGGATAGAATCCAATGCGAAATAGCGCGTGAAGTGATTTCAGAAACCCCAATGAATGATTTCTGGGAAGCGTGGAGACCAAACGATTTGATCATTGCAAGTAGAAAAATAGTCAGGGATACACTTCAGATGAAGTTATTTGAATTGCATAAAGAAAAATTTGCAACGCTTCCAGTACCCCTTTGTTATAGGCCATCGGATACACGAAAACAGAATATTGAAGTTGATATTCCAGGAAAGAATGAAAAACAAATTATGGTATTAAATGATATTGTGCTGGTTGATATCAATGTCGTTGAAGATGCATTGCGTGCTAATAAATCCCCGTGGACGCTAGGATACGCAGCAACAATACACTCTTCACAGGGATTGACTATATCGGATACAATTGTTTGGATGGTAGATAATCACATCGAATGGTCAAATTTAGTCTATCTCGCAGTATCCAGAGTACGAAACATAAATCAACTTCGAAGAGTTGTTTTCGATGATAATGACACAACAATAAGTGATATTGATGTTAGCATCATTAATAAAAAACTCTCCGGTTACAAACAACAGGACAAAAATAAACAACGAGAATTTGATATTGATGCTAAATTAATAATCACTTTGAAGAAACAACAGAATAATCACTGCGCGAGTTGCAATTGTATAATGCGTTGGCAGTATTCGGATAAGGATCCTCGCCAATTCACCGTAGACAGAAAAAATAACAATCTCGGTCATGTCAGAAATAATGTGATGTTGACTTGTCTTGAGTGCAATAGACGCAACGGTGCTAGTTAAGACCATGCGGTGGCAATTGAGTATCCTCGGGAATCACTTGTAGTTGTTGTCGAGTAAAACCCCGCTGAGGGGCAGTTGAATCCAGTTTATAGACTAGAGGTCTACCAGTTGATCGTGTTATACTAGATATCTTATGCGTAGTGACGCTCCAAATAGGATCAGTAGCCCTTTTTCTACCCCCTTCAAGCTCTCCTGGTTCGTATAAGTACCTCACAATGACATTACTACCAAGAATTGGTTGGGAAACGCTAGCGTTTCTAGGGAAATCTTTTTGTGGTTGTACGGGTATTGACTTCTTTTTAATCGCGTTGATAGGTTTCATGTTGATTGTTCTAGTAATCTCGTTATTCAGTGCAGTAATCACAGATGGTAATCTTTTAACCCATTCACTGGATCGCTTTTCTTGAATGAATTCTTTTGCGTATTGATATCCAAATAACCGCTCAGCAATCGTCCGATTAAATCGTTCTACAATGGCCTGATCGCGATGTAGCGCAGTATGCCCTCGTCGTATGGTGACATTATGATGTTTCATTGTAGATAACACTGCACCCTGAAATTCCTTGCCAGGATCAACCTGCAATAGATTTGGCCAGTGCAGAGGACCTCGTCGATAAATCCTTTCAAATGCAGAAGCTACTTCAGTGGCTGATTTTGTTTTCAGCGGTTCTGCTTCTTTGTATCGACTCGCAACATCAACTACGGTTAACGCATATTTGTAACCACGATCATGTGGCAGAAATAATATATCAGCCTGATGAACTTCATTAGGAGCGGTCACATCAAAATGCGAGAATTGAATTTGTTTAGGCGGTGGTAGATAAATTTGCCATAGTGCCTGTTTGGATAACCAATTAGCCGCAGTGGTTTTTTTCACTTTTGCAGCTCTAGCGAGCTTATTGATTGCAGCGTTACCCCTCCAGTATCCCCTCGGAGAATAATAAATTGATTCCATATTATTAATTACCAGCACCTAACATCAATTTACTTTTCATAGCCGATTTTATCAAAAATGAAGACAATTTTTCTTTGAAGGATTTATCAGGAATAGCATTTAACGCATGAATTAATTTCACATCCGCGAGATGCCTGTGTTGCAGATTGCTGCTTTTATAGGCAACATCATGAAGGTGACAGGCCTTATCAATGGCGTTTATTGGTTCTTCACCGGGGTTGGGTTGATTTTGATTATTGAGTCTGATATCAAGTCTGGTTCCCGGTCCACAGTAGCTATATCCTGGAAGGTGCTTTTCTCCGGGGTATTTTGCCCATGGGGTTCCAGGGAGTTTTGCTAATTTGGCTGCGATATCACCTCCTCGTTTTTTTTTAAATCAGATCTCATAGACACAAATCTAAATTTCTTTGTACCACATTGCACGCATTTACCAGAAAGCGCTGATCGGTTATTTTTAGTTGTAATCGTCGTCAAGTCATCTGTGCCAGTACGCGTTTTACACTTCACACAATATAGATCCATGATTTATGTATAGAAATATGGATATCATTGATTTTTCAGCGACTAAAACAAGAGAACCAATTAAGCATCATGCAGCGCTACCAAACTCTATCCGGATGATTATAATCGGGCCATCTGGATCCGGTAAAACGCAATTGTTGCTCAATTTAATAATGAGATGGATGAAGTGGGATAAGTTGTATTTAATTGCCCCTAGCGTAGATGATCAACGATGTTATGAAGTGCTAAAAGATTTTAACGAGAATGCATCAGAAATTAAGGGTGAGAACGCCATTGATTTTATAACCGATATCGATGAAGCACCGAGTATTGATGATATTGATGGAGATATTAACAATTTAGTCGTATATGACGATATAATGTTGGATAAACAAAAGAATCCTGCTAGAATATTTTCCCGTGGGCGTCACAAAAACACTGACGTGATATATGTCACTCAACGCTACACTCAGGTTCCAAAAGTCATCAGAGATAACTGCAATTTATTGTCTGTATTCAACGGAGTTGATACTCATACGCTACGAAATATTTGGCAGACATGATGTTCTGATATGGACTTCAATCAATTTAGAGATTTCTTTAGTCATGCTCAGTCGACTCCGCACGGATTCGCAACAATAAATTTACATGATCCTCGGACACGATATCGTATCGGACTGGATCAAATATTCGGTTAAAATCATTTTATTATTTTTATTAACCCAGTGATGAAATCACCAAGCAGCAGAGAGGGTGTATGACAACAAGTTGCGACCAAAATTAATTAAAAAATAGTTTTCATTTTTTTAGTTAAAATGATTTCGTAGGGAGATTTCAATCAATTTTTGGTCTGAAAACGTTGTAGGGTTTGCCCCTGAGACATTTTTTTTTGATCGTAGGAAGGCTCGTTTTAGGATTTCAATCAAAATTTTGCCTGTAAACGTTGTAGGATTCACCCTCTCTGCTGCTTATGTCAGTTAACTTAATATAAATATATCACATTGATAATATTTCATGTATATTTTGAAGATCTTTTATGTCAGTTAACTTAATATAAATATATCACATTGATAATATTTCATATATATTTTAAACAACTTTTATATCAGTTAACTTAATACAAATATATCACATTGGTAATATTTCTTATATATTTTAAACATCTTTTATGTCAGTTAACTTAATACAAATATATCACATTGATAATATTTTATATATATTTTAAACAACTTTTATGTCAGTTAACGTACTACAAATATATCACATTGATAATATTTCATATATATTTTAAACAACTTTAATGTCAGTTAACTTAATAGAAATATATCACATTGATAATATTTTATATATATTTTAAACAACTTTTATGTCAGTTAACTTAATATAAATATATCACATTGATAATATTTCATATATATTTTAAACAACTTTTATGTCAGTTAACTTAATACAAATATATCACATTGATAATGTTTCATATATATTTTAAACAACATTTATATCAGTTAACTTAATACAAATATATCACATTGATAATATTTCATATATATTTTAAACAACTTTTATGTCAGTTAACTTAATACAAATATATCACATTGATAATATTTTATATATATTTTAAACAACTTTAATGTCAGTTAACTTAATACAAATATATCACATTGATAATATTTTATATATATTTTAAAAAACTTTTATGTCAGTTAACTTACTACAAATATATCACATTGATAATATTTCATATATGATTTAAACAACTTTTATGTCAGTTAAATTACTACAAATATATCACATTGATAATATTTCATGCATATTTTAAAAAACTTTTATATCAGATAACTTGATACAAATGTATCACATTGATAATATTTCATATATATTTTAAACAACTTTTATGTCAGTTAACTTAATACAAATATATCACATTGATAATATTTCATATATATTTTAAACAACTTTTATGACAGTTAACTTAATACAAATATATCACATTGATAATATTTTATATATATTTTAAGCAAATTTTATGTCAGTTAACTTACTACAAATATATCACAATGATAATATTTCATAGATATTTTAAACCACTTGTATGTCAGTTAACTTAATACAAATATATCACATTGATAATATTTTATATATATTTTAAACAACTTTAATGTCAGTTAACTTAATACAAATATATCACATTGATAATATTTCATATATATTTTAAACAACTTTTATGTCAGTTAACTTACTACAAATATATCACACTGATAATATTTCATATATATTTTAAACAACTTTAATGTCAGTTAACTTACTACAAATATATCACACTGATAATATTTCATATATGTTTTAAACAACTTTTAGGTCAGTTAGCTTAATACAAATATATCACACTGATAATATTTTATATATATTTTAAACAACTTTTATATCAGTTAACTTAATACAAATATATCACATTCATAATATTTCATATATATTTTAAACAACTTTTATGTCAGTTAACTTAATACAAATATATCACATTGATACTATTTCATATATATTTTAAACAACTTTAATGTCAGTTAACTTAATGCAAAGATATCACATTGATAATATTTTATATATATTTAAAACAACTTTAATGTCAGTTAACTTAATACAAATATATCACATTGATAATATTTCATGTATATTTTAAACAACTTTAATGTCAGTTAACTTAATACAAATATATCACATTGATAATATTTCATATATAGTTTAAAAAACTTTTATGTCAGTTAACTTAATACAAATATATCACATTGATAATATTTTATATATATATTTTAAACAACTTTTATGTCAGTTAACTTACTACAAATATATCACACTGATAATATTTCATATATATTTTAAACAAGTTTAATGTCAGTTAACTTACTACAAATATATCACATTGATAATATTTCATATATATTTTAAGCAACTTTTATGTCAGTTAACTTAATACAAATATATCACATTGATAATATTTTATATATATTTTAAACAACTTTAGTGTCAGTTAACTTAATATAAATATAACACATTGATAATATTTCATGTATATTTTAAACAACTTTTATGTCAGTTAACTTAATATAAATATATCGCATTGATAATATTTCATATATATTTTAAACAACTTGTATGTCAGTTAACTTAATACAAATATATCACATTGATAATATTTCATATATATTTTAAACAACTTTGAAAACAACAAAAATGCAATGTTTATTCATAATTGTCATTAAAACAATGTGCAAGACTTAATTTGAAACTTAAAATGAGATATTAAATTCACAATGCAATTATAACGTTTGATAGGATCAATTAGAAATCATCACAAAAAATATCAGGAACAAATATGTACTGCACGGGCATTTAATAATTCTGGCAAGACTGAGATTTTTTTCTGGTTGATGATAACTGTTTTAGAGTATCTTTCGTTACTCATGATATAAACATTTTATATTTTACTTAATTTTTTTATTGATTTGGAAACTATCTTTTAAATTCTCTTGCCATGTTTGTCTCCATAGCATATTCCAGGTGAAGGGATTAGCATCACATCCTAAACCCCCACCCCATTACCAATAAGATTTTATTCTGTAGGTATATCTGATCATATGTGGAACAGAATCTATTCATTTTTTTTAAAGAGCAGTCCTTTTTTTAATAAGACAAAATAACCGTTAGTGATGTAATTGTTTTAATAAAGGAATAATTATGAGTTTTTCCGTATATATTATAGAGTAATTGTTTTAATAAAGGAATAATTATAAGTTTTTCCATATTTATTATAGAGTAATTGTTTTAATAAAGGAATAATTATGAGTTTTTCCATATATATTATAGAGTAATTGTTTTAATAAAGGAATAATTATGAGATATTCCGTATATATTATAGAGTAATTGTTTTAATAAAGGAATAATTATGAGATATTCCGTATATATTATAGAGTAATTGTTATAATAAAGGAATAATTATGAGTTTTTCCATATATATTATAGAGTAATTGTTTTAATAAAGGAATAATTATGAGTTTTTCCATATATATTATTGAGTAATTGTTTTAGCAAAGGAATAATTATGAGTTTTTCCATATATATTATAGAGTAATTGTTTTAATAAAGGAATAATTATGAGTTTTTCCGTATATATTAGAGAGTAATTGTTTTAGCAAAGGAATAATTATGAGTTTTTCCGTATATATTATAGAGTAATTGTTTTAATAAAGGAATAATTATGAGTTTTTCCATATATATTATAGAGTAATTGTTTTAGCAAAGGAATAATTATGAGTTTTTCCATATATATTATTGAGTAATTGTTTTAGCAAAGGAATAATTATGTGATATTCCGTATATATTATAGAGTAATTGTTTTAATAATTTAATAATTATGAGATATTCCATATATATTGTAGAGTAATTGTTTTAATAAAAGAATAATTATGAGATATTCCGTATATATTATAGAGTAATTGTTTTAATAAAGGAATAATTATGAGTTTTTTCCATATATATTATAGAGTAATTGTTTTAATAAAGGAATAATTATGAGATATTCCTTATATATTATAGAGTAATTGTTTTAATAAAGGAATAATAATGAGATATTCCATATATATTATAGAGTAATTGTTTTAATAAAGGAATAATTATGAGTTTTTCCGTATATATTATAGAGTAATTGTTTTAATAAAGGAATAATTATGAGTTTTTCCATATATATTATAGAGAAATTGTTTTAGCAAAGGAATAATTATGAGTTTTTCCATATATATTATTGAGTAATTGTTTTAGCAAAGGAATAATTATGTGTTTTTCCATATATATTATAGAGTAATTGTTTTAGCAAAGGAATATTTATGATTTTTTCCATATATATTATTGAGTAATTGTTTTAGCAAAGGAATAATTATGAGTTTTTCCATATATATTATAGAGTAATTGTTTTAATAAAGGAATAATTATGAGTTTTTCCGTATATATTATAGATAGCTACTTCTAAGGAGCATATAGTTTCATATTTTTTATCAGTCTTGTTAGGAGGAGTCTATGTGCCATTGTCAAGAAATTGACAGAAAACCAAAACATGTTAAACAACGTAATCCCGAATTAAGGATGGAAGGAACAAATGCTATTTAAATAGACATAAAATCTTGACAGATTTATATGGAAAATTAAAAGAATTTTGCTGTGTATTGAATAAAGCAAATATTCCTTATGGGACTAGCAAAAACTAAAAGACACACACACTATGACACATACAAAAACACAAATACGGTATTTACATTTCATTTTGAAACAAAACCATTCCACCTAATTAAAGATGCCATCTTATGTAATATACAAAGGTAATCTAAATAATGACATTGAGATGCATCATGGGATATTTGTTTATTTTGTTACCAAGAATTTGTGTCACACCTTGCACAACAATGAGTTAAATACAAAAGACAATGGAAATACAGGAAGAAAGTCTTAACACTACATGCATATCTGAAGCAGATTTATAGTCTATGATTGTTTATGCATTATTGCTACTTGATGCAAAAATAGGTAAGAAATTAAAATATTTTTGAAGTCACAACATAGTAAAATAATGTTGTATTCTCTTCCAAACATATTTACTAAGGCAAATCCTTTGTTCCATATTAGGCACACAAAGAAATCAAATAAATGCCAAATCTGTCAGACATGATGCAACCAGTGGACAGGATTATGAGGGATTGCATATCAATAACACTGAAGCAAGTGCATACCTACAGCTTAATGGTAAATTAACATCTGATTTAATTCTTGCTGTTGGCAAGTCTGCATTGTTAACGCAACTTTTGTATTCTTAATAAGATGACTCAATGACACTTAAAGCCCAACAACTTTAATGATTCATTTCAAGATATCCTTTATTTTTATATTTTTATTTATTCTTCACTCTCCTAAATACTGGAAAATACTCTATGACAAGAACCAAATAATTATAGCGCTTCATCCATTCACATCCCTGACCGTCCCTACTCTTCATTACTATTATCCATATTGTTCCAATACAACTAAGATAAAATTGTAAGTAACAAATACATTCATCACAATTAATGCGTGGTATTTGCAATAAATATTTCTGAGAATAAATTGGAAAGTTTTATCTGATATGTGCAAAGATTTCTCTCACCAAATTTATAATTACAGGCAGTTCAGTTGTTTCACAAAATAGCCTTTACATTTTTATAATGGTAATTCTACAGATAAAAGGTTGAAATTATAACTTTTTTCATCAGCGTTTATACATACATGCACATGCTTTTAAAATACATACACTTTTGGCAGCACTTGATGCTACATATTAAATTATTCAATTATTTTTTCAAGCAAAATAATATTAAAGCCAACTCAAGCAAAATTTTAAACAAAGTAAATTCACCATATCTAATGATACTTTTCCTTTAATTGAATTTAAAACATGTATTCTGAAAAAATGGGTCTGTATACCATGACCATAATATATTACTTCACCGTCTCTTCATTCTGTATACTCAGCCACTCTAATTTTCTACAGCTTTGCAATGAAATGCAGAGAGGCTTTTGCTTTCCACCAGACTCACTATTCATAAACAAATCTATGAAGCCACTAAAGAAGAACGTCACAAACATAGTCCATTTAGCAAAATTATCCCACTACAGTAGTATGATCACTGAGAGTTCTAGATGCAAAGAGCTCTTCGAGATTACTAACAAACTAATGTCAAGGAACAAATGTACTCCACTTCCAACTACCTTCTCTCCAGTAGACCTTCCAGACCTATTTGGAAATTTCTTCAATGACAAGGTACAAACCATTAGAGATTCGCTTGACAACACAGTTTCAACTGACTCGTCACCATACAGTTACGCTACAGAATTTGAGCGACAACCGTTAGGAGCATTTGAACCTGTCTCTATTGATTTAGTACAGACAATCATGATGAAGAGTGCACCAAAGTCTTGTGAACTTGATCCAATTCCAGCATCACTGCTGCTTGAGTGCTTAGAACCCAAAATTGCCTTCACTAACATATGTTATTAATATCTCTCTCATCGGGGGAATTCCCATCATTTTTCAAAACTGCCATCGTAAAGCCTCTGATGAAGAAACCATCATTTGACCATAATGATTTTAAGAACTACCTCTCAGTTTAATAACAGTGGCATATTTGGTATTTATACTTATTGTTGTTAAATATTCTACATGGTTTTTACTTCAGACCAACGGTGGATACAGGCTAAAACTTCTAACTGCACTGTTAAAGGTTCCCATACTTTACACTGGAGGGTATCCAGGGACAACCTGGAAACTAAGACTGGGCATGTAGAAGTTATAAGCAGATATAGTATTCATTTGGAATAAATGGCATTATAAGATTGGGATATATTATATTTTTGCAATCATAGAGAATATTATGAGTATATATCTGCAAATGAAATAGTTATTATAAGATTGGAATATATTATATTTTTCTGACTTTAGTGTCCTGACATAGACACCTATGATGAACATGTGTTATAAGTATGTGAGCGAATAGAAAATCAAACATTAAGTCCATGTTTATATTTGTATTTGGGGTTAAGTCCATGTTTATATTTGTATTTTGGGTTAAGTCCATGTTTATATTTGTATTTTGGATTAAGTCCATGTTTATATTTGTATTTGGGGTTAAGTCCATGTTTATATTTGTATTTTGGGTTAAGTCCATGTTTATATTTGTATTTTGGGTTAAGTCAGTGTGGTAAATATTATACAATTTTATTTCAAAATGATGTTCCAGTGCTTCCCATCTTTCCAGAGATATCACATTAGAAGAGAACAGATATGCCAACACAAGGTATAGACACATCACTTGAATATTGTAATAAATGTAATGCATTCATTGTTACATGTATAGAATCATCCTTTACTAAGAGTATTATTGACAAATAAACTATGTTCACTTTTAAAGCAACAAATTAATAAACCATTAAGGATTTATTTTATTTAATGTTCTCTTAACACCTCAATATATACGTAGACTACAGGATAGGTCACTGACAGGAAAGAAATAATCAGCTGTGAAACACGTTATTTTTTTAATAAAAATATTATCTACAAAAATACACTTTTATAAAAAAAAACATTTGTTATCCTTTCTTTATGAAAATTTACATTCAACATCATGGGACTGGATATATCTGACAATATTTCAATTTCTAACTTAAGGCCTCCAGAGAATGATTCCTATGAAAAATTGCACCCCTATACAAACACTGACATCCAGATGTATAGCTCACTGAAGATTCCAAAAATATCCAAAGGTAATCATCAGAATGTTGTCTCACTTTTCAGGTATGATAATTCCCAGTAATAATTAAGACTATCATAATCACATTGTTTTGTAGTTTTATAGGGTTGACTACTGTAGTCTCTAAAACTTTTACATGCATACCTAGAATATGTTATATTCAAATCACGCTTGACATAATGACCTTATTTATCTGTGGAAGGCATATTTGTAATATTTTATAGCAATCTGTCCAAATTTAAACTATATATATAGTTTTATGTTACCCTTTAAGTAAGACATTATATGGGAATTAATATCAGTGTTCTGTCCAAACTTAAACTATATCTATAGTTTTATGTTTTCCTTGAAGCAAGACATTATATGGAAATTCATATCAGTGTTCTGTCCAAATTTAAACTATATGTATAGTTTTATGTTTTCCTTGAAGCAAGACATTATATGGAAATTCATATCAGTGTTCTGTCCAAATTTAAACTATATATATAGTTTTATGTTTTCCTTGAAGCAAGACATTATATGGAAATTCATATCAGTGTTCTGTCCAAATTTAAACTATATATATAGTTTTATGTTTTCATTGAAGCAAGACATTATATGGAAATTCATATCAGTGTTCTGTCCAAATTTAAACTATATATTTAGTTTTATGTTTTCCTTGAAGCAAGACATTATATGGAAATTCATATCAGTGTTCTGTCCAAATTTAAACTATATATATAGTTTTATGTTTTCCTTGAAGCAAGACATTATATGGAAATTCATATCAGTGTTCTGTCCAAATTAAAACTATATATATAGTTTTATGTTTTCCTTGAAGCAAGACATTATATGGAAATTCATATCAGTGTTCTGTCCAAATTTAAACTATATATATAGTTTTATGTTTTCCTTGAAGCAAGACATTATATGGAAATTCATATCAGTGTTCTGTCCAAATTTAAACTATATATATAGTTTTATGTTTTCCTTGAAGCGAGACATTATATGGAAATTCATATCAGTGTTCTGTCCAAATTTAAGCTATATATATAGTTTTATGTTTTCCTTGAAGCGAGACATTATATGGAAATTCATATCAGTGTTCTGTCCAAATTTAAACTATATATATATAGTTTTATGTTTTCCTTGAAGCAAGACATTATATGGAAATTCATATCAGTGTTCTGTCCAAATTTAAACTATATATATAGTTTTATGTTTTCCTTGAAGCAAAACATTATATGGAAATTCATATCAGTGTTCTGTCCAAATTTAAACTATATATATAGTTTTATGTTTTCCTTGAAGCAAGACATTATATGGAAATTCATATCAGTGTTCTGTCCAAATTTAAACTATATATATAGTTTTATGTTTTCCTTGAAGCAAGACATTATATGGAAATTCATATCAGTGTTCTGTCCAAATTTAAACTATATCTATAGTTTTATGTTTTCCTTGAAGCAAAACATCATATGGAAATTCATATCAGTGTTCTGTCCAAATTTAAACTATATATATAGTTTTATGTTTTCCTTGAAGCAAGACATCATATGGAAATTCATATCAGTGTTCTGTCCAGATTTAAACTATATATATAGTTTTATGTTTTCCTTGAAGCAAGACATCATATGGAAATTCATATCAGTGTTCTGTCCAAATTTAAACTATATATAGTTATATGTTACCCTTTAAGTAAGACATCATATGGGAATTCATATCAGTGTTCTGTCCAAATTTAAACTATATATATAGTTTTATGTTTTCCTTGAAGCAAGACATTATATGGAAATTCATATCAGTGTTCTGTCCAAAATTTAAACTATATATAAAGTTTTATGTTTCCCTTTAAGCAAGACATTATATGGGAATTTAGTGGGGCCCCGAATGGTCTAAAGAGCTTTCCGTTATGGATCACTGCTGTCTCACTTCTGTCTGTGTGGGTTCGAGTCTAAGATTCGGCTTATGTAGTTACGCGAGAAAGATTGATTGTAGCTTCTCCTATGTCAGTGGTTCTTTCCGGGGGTTTTCCTGGGTTTTTCCTCCACTATTAATACTGGCTGCCATGTATAGCCTATCATGTGCTGAAAAATGGCATTAAACCCTAAAATAACAACAAAAAATATGGGAATTCATACCAGTGTTCTGTCCAAATTTAAACTATATGTCTATATGTATATATGATCATATATTTTATGTTTTCCTTTAAGTAAGACATCTCAAGGGAATTTATATCAGTGTAAACTATATATAGTTTTATGTTTTCCTTTAAGTAAGACATAAGAATTCATATCAGTGTGTCAATACAATATTATCCCACTGCATATCTAGAAACAATGTCCTTATTAGTAAGTTGAATGTTTTGCTGTGAAATAAATGTGGCTGGTTCTTAATATCTTCTCAAATCAATTTAGTGTTACAAAAGGTCAGACAATTCAAAGATATGTTTCCTTAAGTTCCATACCACCAAAGCTGAATCGACTTTTGTAGTTCAATTGTTCTTGCGCTCTGAAAACTATCATGGTGACTTTAAATCATAAAAACTAATTAATAATGTAAAACTTATGTTCTTTTTGTTAATGGAAGTGACAGTCACGTGTCAAATATAAATAATTACATTACTTGATATAGAGACATCTTCATGTTAGACTCGTATCTCTTAGAATCAAGGCAATAAATCCCTAGATGTATATATGTATTTTTATTAAATTTATTAAGAGGTTTAGCTGTATGTGTTGGGTTATGGAGCCCATGATAAATATGATAGTAATATTATAATCAGAATAAAAGTTAACTATTTCAATCATTTCAAACAGAAATCATGTTGATACAGTATGCTAAGGGTGTATTTTGACACTGGAATGTTATTGAAGGATGCCACAGAGAATTATCGTTAAAACATTGTCTTTAGTTATCATTAAAAGATTTTAATGAGGTTTGTCATTATTTATCATTAAACATTTTAATGAGTTTTGTCTTTATCATTAAAACATTTTAACGAGGTTTTCTTCTCCATTTTTTATCATTAAACATTTTAATGAGGTTTATCATTATTTTGTCATTAAAGCATTTTAATGAGGTTTATCATATTTTGCCATTAAAGCATTTTAATGAGGTTTATCATTATTTTGTCATTAAAGCATTTTAATGAGGTTTATCATTATTTTGTCATTAAAGTATTTTAATGAGGTTTGTCATTACTTATCATTAAAACATATTAATATGTTTTGTCCTAATTTATAATTATTGTTTAATACTCTGTATGTAACACAATTTATTCTTTGATTTTCTAGAAACACATCTTTAATCATTTCTCAGTTGTAAAAATTCTTTTTTATAATTGTATAGTAATATTTGATGGAGGGTTAAATGCATTTTCTTTTATTTACAGACTCTGAAAAAGTATATGAAAATACACAGATAAAAGCAACTAGCTTTAACTGCTGAGCACCAGTAAAACTCAGGAGAGACTAAGAGATGATTTTTCTTCACGTTTACAACATAATCAATGTTATTGGACTATATATTGTTATTAAAACCATAGCAGTTGTTGCAAGTATGGTGACAATGATGAACATTGAACAGAAGGGATATTCACTGACAATGCTATTTAAATATTTCATGATTTATATTTTGATCCTTTTCCAAGTTACGTAGACAAATTATAGCTGATGCAGCTGTTTGAAAATGCCCAATTTTTATTTAGCTGCTATACACAAATTAGCATTCAAATTACTTTGTTATTCCTATATAATTTTGACCATGCATTAGCAATGTCTATAAAACCATCTATGGACCACCGGATTTCACAAATGTTTGATAAGTCGATATTTCATAAACATGATAAATTAGTGTGTATTGCTTGACTGCTTTAGATGTGTATGAAACAGTTGACATGTACACTGAACATTTTACAGAATTCCAGCTTATCATTTTTCACAATACTGTAAGTTATCATAGATTTTCATTTTATATCTTAGAGAATTAAATTGTTTAATGAATTGTACTAAACAAGAGGGTTTTTCTGTTGCTATTTTGAAAATTCATAGAGTGTTATACTGCTGTGGTTATAAACTAAGTAGCAGAAGGAAGCAAAATCATACATTTTATGAAATGTATCAGATAATTTCATTATAACCGTTTTAAAATAAAATATAAGCGGAACCATAAAGTAGTATCAATTCAATCCAGAAACAATTCTAACAAATTCTATTCAGGTAAAAAAAGAATCAAATGTTTCAAATTACAGTTTTAGTCCAATGAGCACTTTGTAGTTCCAGTAAAAACTCCAAGCAATTATTCATTCTCAGATATATTGAAATATTAAATCCATTTGAAACCGCCGTGCGGCATTGGCATCGACATTGCACCACCATATAGGTTGTTTATGTCAAGGTAGAATATAAAACTCACTGGTTTATCAGCGTTATACATCGGTAAACATCTCCAATTTCACACCCGTCGAGGATAACAAGGCGTCCCATGATAATCCCGGTGCGGAGTAATAGTGCGCCTGATCTAACTTGTAATCGCTCATCGATACACTACGAAAGTTTTTGAATATATCAGATAGCAATAACACATCTGCGGTCAAATACAAATCGTGATAGTCACGAAAAGTTTTACAAGAAAACGCGTCCCAGATTGTTAACGCGCGTTGGCATTCTTCTTCGGTTATATCGGTATCAGTCAGCGAGGAATAGAATCGGTCTTTGTCAGGTAGTAATGTTTCTGAAAATCTTACTCCGCTATCAAAATATTCGTACTGAAATACTCCTTTGACAGTCAGGTGTTTATATAAATGTTCTCCGAAGTGTTTTCTCGTTATGGGATAAATGCTGCAAGTTTTCGCTAGTTCATCCAACGATAAATTTATAAATTGAACACTATCGATAAATCTCAAACTACCGATTGAAACCTACATCATTCGTTCCGCGTTATTTGGTATACACCTTGGTTTCATATTATTGTCGCTGGTGTATTTCACAATATCGGGATGACCAAGCGCGCTGATTATAAAATGCGAATCGTACCCCCTGAGATTGTGAAATATCACCGGATAAAAGTTTTGAAAACTTCGACAGGATTTATGGTAAACACCGTGATATTGTTGAGTTATGATATTATAGAACGGCACTTTTGGATTATTATCACTAAACCCTTTATCGCATCGATAACACTTCTTACACTCCTTAAATGAATCCAGTTTAATAAATCTCTCGCCTTCGACACTTAACAAACTCTCAGTCACTGTTATTTTTGTTATTTTTTATCATCGCAGTGAAGGACTTATTTTGTCAATCTGAAGAAAAGTGGCGAAAGTGCGGAATTTCCTAATAAATATATTTTCCGCACTTTCGCCAACTTCGATATAGCTATCTACGGGTTAATCCGAGTTATCGTAGCGAGTAAACCATCTAGTAACACTCCATACATGAAATTTCAACATTGTAGTATGTTCATTAATCGCATTAATATCACTTCCGGCGTAGAATCCATTATCGGTTATAGTTGTGTTGATCCATGATGGGTTATTAAGAAAATCTGATCGAGGCCACTTAGGATAATATAACGTGTAATCGCTTCGTTGCGAATGGTTTTTATCATCAGATTTGAACTCGGCACCGAATCCTTTAAAAATCAATTTGATTGTCTCTATGATATTTTTTGACGTCAGCATACCTTTTCTTGATTTGAATTCTGGAAATATTTCATCGAGTTGTTTTACAAAACGATACTTGTCAAGTTGTGGCTGATCATGTAACATCACATCGATGTTTCTTATAAAATCAGACCGATTCACCGGCTGAGTTAGTTTACTTAAATCATCTGCGACAATATCAGGCAGAGACAGCACACCGAGAACATCTCTGACAATTTCGATTTGTTCCCACAGAGATCTTGTATCAGATCTGAACATTTGAGTCGCGACCGCTTTTCCGTTATTGTGTTTGTCAACTACGATTTGCTGTGCCCGCTGTAACTGATAAACATTCTTGTTGTTCTATTGTGTCAACGTCGAGTTTACTAATATCGGCCTGAAACACATTACACAGATACGTTAGTTTCTTGTGGTATAGATTCAATTTTTCATCGGGATCATACTTGTAGTATCCGGTGTTGTTATCAATCACACCCGCGTCAGCTATTCTTTCCCTGACCGAACTCTTCAGAAATTCATCTACGGCGGCACTGTTATTAATTGCCGCGTCTGATATTTTTTTTTTTCTTATTCTCGAGCCATGTTTCATACTCGTCGGGTAGCGTCTGTATAATTTCGTACCCGGATTGTTTCATTGATGCGATTAACCGCTGCGTAAAATAACACCGCGAATTATTCTTATCGATGACAGCGCTGATGAAAGCATAACCGTAGCTGGTATTGATTTCATTGAAATTAGGAATCCGAAATAACAGTTCCTGTTTCGATAGTTTTATTTCGTGAGACTTTATCGCGGCAGTGATATCCTCGCGAGTCAGCGGTAACTCAACGCTGCTCACACTTCGATTCACCGAGTAATGAATTTCATTGACGTTTCTGAATCGATGTATCACTTGCTTGGTTGCTTCAACTGATCCGATTTGCTCAGATAACACCACCAAATTCTTGAACCGTTCATCCACGATAGAAACCCCAGCTTCGATAGTCGTATTGTGTATAACAATATCAACGTCGTTAAACGTTCCACTGATATCAAAGAAATCTCTTTGTCGTTCCACCCGATCAGTATCCGCGTGATAATACTTCACTCGATGGCCCTTACACTGTAGTTGTTTAGCGATATTCTCAACAGAGTAATCGCCGCTTAGCTTGTTGTGTGCAAATACTACAGCACGATCTCCACGTTCGAGAACCGTTAATAATTTCTTATAGTTGTCACCGTGAGAGTGTTCCACAATGAATTTCTTATCGTGATCGATTTTGTAGTCGTTGATGAGAAATTTCATATCAGCGCGCAATAACTGTCCCGGAATAGCACTAAATCATCGTTGTTCACATCTGCGTCAAGTACAATAACCCTAACCGCGCTAATTACCAACCCAACGAATTTATCCCAGATCTCTTTACTGTTTTCTTTCGACATCATCTGTCTGAGAATACCGTGCCACTCATCGACGATGATCGTATCGGGGATCCCTCGCACTCGCACGATAGATTCAATCTACGAGATAACTTTTTGGTGACTGTTCTCATCAAATATAATCTCACCGCGAATCTCATTATACGATTCTAGATTGTAATCCACACGCGTCTTCTCCGTGAATGTTTTCCTATACGACAGATACAACACCGATTGATCACCCCGGATTGATTTCCAAGCTGATTCTGATTTACCCATACCACAGGCGGAACCATCTATGTAGTCTTCGTTGAAAATCACCTTACAACCCTGACCTGATTCATGTGCTGACAGTTCAGTGTAGTTATAATCTGCGGTTCTCATTTGTAGTTCTCCGGGATAACTAGCACTGCGGTACTTAAACGATTTAATATATTTTTCATACTCGACAGAATCATTGTCGCTTGTAGAACTTTCAGTTGTAAAACTTTTCAGTTGTCGAACTTTCAGTTCTCAGAATCGTTATCTTGCAACCCCTCGCACGAAAACACCCCACGAGATAATCAGAATACACTACAACGTAACAGTCAACGCAAGTCTGCTCAACGTAATCATGAATTTCATTATAACCGTGCCGCCGGTGACAAATATTACACCAGCATCCAGGTCTCCGCTTCAGCGTTATCATATTTCCACTTCCACCTGACACTCCTATGATGTTATTAAGTTCTTCAGTCACCGCAACAGATATTATCGCTATATCCTTCTCGGAAATATCACCACAGGAAATATCATCGATGATATTATTATCCTCAAGAATCTTCAAACATTTATTTTGAATCGAACACGGGCATGACAATAAATCCTTCGCAGGTATCACTTTCCCACGCGGATAAATTAGCGTTTTAATTTTCGAACCCGGTTTCATAGACGCCGTGCAATTTAATAATGTGAAGTCACAGCTTGTAGATCCACATTCCAAGTTGGATTGTCTGTCGCAGCTTTCTTAATCAGTGCCCGTTGTGTCTCAGCGTCAACTATTCAATGTTTCAGCAGCACGTGATATCCGTTTGTCGTCTCAGAAATATAAATTGATTTTCCCCCAAAGTATTTCACGATTTCACTCACCGTCGGCGCTTTACTGTCAACATCAATAACAGGATATCTCAATCGATGCTTCAAAATAATTTCAACATCGGCACTTTCTCCGCTGAAATCAATTATGTTATCATCGTTGACGAATACATAAAACTGTTTTCGGTGTTGTACGATCACACCTTATAGCAAGTAGCCGTTCGACGATAATAAATCAATCGCGTGCTGTTTACTTGTTGTCGAATACGCCAACGATAATCCTCGCCGGTAGTATTCCCGCAGAGTGTGCCAATCAGTAGACGTTTTTAAACATTCGTTCGGCAACAATTCATTATAGGATTTCCCATGTCCAAGATCCTCAATAAAATTATCATCGTTGTAGTGAGTCTCAGATTGCCTCGACATTTACAATTATATATTTTATCATATATCCAATTGCTATTTATCATATCATAAAAACCAAATAGTATATTTCCATAAATCAAATTAAACTTTTGTTAAATTATATATATCATGTTGTACAAGCTCAGCACTTGTCAATGGTTACTCAAAGACGTTAATCAGCGTTGTTCTCAACAATGTTACGGAAAGTTGCGGTGCTCACTCGTATTTGCTTCATAAATCCCCTCACGCTGGCATCAATCTCTGTTTAAAGTGCGGCGTTGGCACCAGGAGTAAGATTCATCTTTGCAACAACTGCGGCAAAGCCTCATATCGATCTCTGCTCACGTATTACAACAACCGATCAAACAAACATCACATCCACAATGATTCCCCTCCATCGATAACATAATTTATCGCCGGATACAAACCGAGAAATCATTATCAACCCTCAGATTGTCAAACTGGGCTCTTGTAGGTATCCTTTTATTTTTTCTTTATTTTTTCGATAGAGCCCTCGAAATGGCGAAATACGTATTAACGTTGTGGTGCAGAAGTGGTCCAGTCCCCGTTTATATATATACTACGACACGTCTTTTGGTCTGACAAGAAAGAGAAAATAAATGTGTGGCTGTGTGCCAAAAGCCGTATTATATGTCAATTTATGATTTATCCGGAATCTTGAACTTTATACATATATATAATTGTTCTGTTTTAGCATTTTAAAATCAGCTTTACATTAGAGCTATATGTCACTTTTGATTATGTAAACAAGATGTAATCTGGTTATTTGGATAATATGGTGAAACCTAAAAATAAAAATTCAGAGAAATCCAAATCTTGACTTGGACCACTACCCCAAATCTAACTGACGTACGTGTAGGCCAAGAAGTCTTAATTGTTCTAAGTTTGCATCATCAGGGACAATCCAGGAATACGTGGATGGTTTAACCTGAAGAAAAAAATATAACATTAGATAGAATGACATCTTATCTCCACTGCGCTGTCAAAAAGCATTGTACACACCCAGGAGATGAAGTAGTTGAATGAGACCAGCTCATGAAAGGAGTTTGTATGATTCGTCGTTTCAGACACATAGCTTGAAACTATATATTTATCTTAAATTCGAAATGTTTCGGTCCACATGTATTAGTTCATGAACCATTGATACAATATAAAAATGCTAATGAATAAAGGTAAATATTTAGTTTTTTTTATACTTATTTGATCTTCCGAACATGACGACCAACATTATCTAAATTGAGCCTTGTACACATGTTTCAATATATTCTCTTTATATATGAATGATACAACTAGGAAGTTTTATTTAGTGACCGAACGTAAGTTTTACGATGGCAGTGGTTTACAGAGATCGATGAGATGGGGATTAAATTTATGGAGTATGGATTCTAATTAATTTTGGAGTTTTTAAAAACATGTGTAGCAAATATTAATTATTAATCAATTAAATTCTGAAAAACAGAATTAAAGTGTCATTTGTTAATTTATAGGATATATTAATATTGACATAACTCCTTAATCTATTAATCCATGGATACATATTGAGTTACATGATGATGCATGTTGTACCCAGGATAATGCAGATGTCTTCCTCGTTCTCTTTACCAAAGCTATTGAGGGTCATGTCAGGGGACTTTTAAGTACAACAGACGTGATAAAATGTGTCATGAAGCTTGTTTTGAAGAATAAATACAAAACAGAAGGTTAGAAACAGCGCTGGGGTAGGACGATAAGACGATAAGGCAACATAATAGAAATGCCAAAAATAACTATCAGAGGTCAATTTTTTAGACCGGTATGTTTAACAGGCCTATCGTGGATTTGTATATTAATTTATGTATGTTATGTTTAACTATATTTGCAAACAGCTTTTAATAGCACGCGACAATGTGTTATATTAACAACACGCTTAGGAGGAACACCGTTCAGCTGGCCTAGTTGTTAGAGCATCCGCCTCAGATGCGGGAGGTCATTAGTTCAATCCCCGGTGAGTCAAACCAAAGACTTATACAAATAGTACTAACAGCTGCCTCGCATGACGCTCAGCGTTAAGAGCTTAGCGTTAGGACTGGTCGGCCTGGTGTCGGGATAATGTGACCGGGTGGGACATCGTGTTATATGTCTGCGACATGATGCCCCATTGCTAGACATAACTATAAACTGCCACACTGCAGACATAGTAGTGATAAATTTTAAAATTTACCATCTTTATACAATAGAGAAATACAACTGATTGAAGAAATGTATTTGGTCTTTATTTACATGTTTATTTCATACTGGTTTGATCTTCCAAAAAATTCGTGTACTGGTGTGTACCATGATTAACAACCCTATGTTGAGCCTTGTAGACATGTGTCTTAGTATTCAATTAATATGTATGTATGTATGTATGTATGTATGTATGTATGTATGTATGTATGTATGTATGTATGTATGTATGTATGTATGTATGTATGTATGTATGTATGTAGGTAGGTAGGTAGGTAGGTAGGTAGGTAGGTAGGTAGGTAGGTAGGTAGGGGTTTTTATGGTTTAACGCCATTTTTTAGCACAATATTGGCTGTATTAATGGTTAACGAAGATTCTGGAAAACCCCGGAAAGAAACACCAACCACGAGAAGCTACTTGCAAGCTTTCTCACATAACCACATTGGCCGAATCCGACACTCGAACCCACCCAGAGGTGAGAAGACAGTGATCCGTAATGAACAGCTCTTTAGACCACTCGGGCCCCCCGGTATGTATGTATATATTGTTACGTATATTTGATTTAAGTCATTATTTTTATTTTAATTGTTTGTTTGTCAGATTCAAATTTGACATTTTAAGTTTAAGATTCATTCATTGTGAGATATTTTATTTAAAAAGTGGGATGACCAGTACTCTACAAATAAACACCAGATGTTGGCCTCATTTCTGACCTAGCTTCAGAGTTGTAAACAAGCTTTTAAAATGATTGGCTGATTCCAAGGACATTATGGAGCTTTGTTATAAACATCTTTCTATTTTTAGTTTGAGAGTACAAATAACTGATTCTCATCTGGGTCATACGGTATGCACGACATTTTTTTAACGTAAATTTGTTCTAAAGATTCTAGAAGATCATGTGACCCCTTCCTTGTTTACGTAAAAACAGGTATATAAATTATGTTTTGGAGCGAACTATTTAGTAGAAGTTGGGGTGTTAGAATATTCAGTTGTGTTGTTTTGAGTTATTTTAAATTACCTTGTACTGGAAATTATTTAAATTCGTTTGGATCAAGTGGATTTATTTTGTTATTTATCTGGAAAACAATTATGCACATTGAATTTCATGAGACCAGAACTGACTTCATCACGTGGCATCGTCTTCCATCTTGGATGCTTCACTAAGATTCGAACTGGGAGTTATTAGGACATTTTATTAACAGGACTTTTGCAATTTCACTAGTGGATTATATTTTAAATTATTTTTGGAATAATTTTGGAATTGATTATTAAAACCGAAGATTTATTTTTCTTTTCTGGAAAATATTTGTGCTCAATAAATTGTTTATTAAGTTTTTACAAGCTTGTTATTTTCACTCTTTCTATGTTACTGTTTATTCGACCCTAAGCACGTAACAATATGTATGTATGTATGTATGTATGTATGTATGTATGTATGTATGTATGTATGTATGTATGTATGTATGTATGTATGTATGTATGTATGTATGTATGTATGTATGTATGTATGTATGTATGTACGTACGTACGTACGTACGTACGTACGTACGTACGTACGTACGTACGTGTGTGTGTGTGCGTGCGTGCGTGCGTGCGTGCGTGTGTGTGTGTGTGTGTGTGTGTGTGTGTGTGTGTGTGTGTGTGTGTGTGCATGTATGTATGTATGACTTTATTTCCTCTTCAACTGAGATTACATCAGATTAATCAAATTCAGGATAGTACAAAATCATGTAATACAACAGGAAAACAAATTAATTGTGAAACGTATACGTATGTGCTTATGCATACATACACATATATACACATACACACATATACATACATAACAATGTACACACATACACATACATACATACATATACACACACATATATATATACACATCTATACATATATATGTGGAACAACAAGAGACCATTCTCAAATGAAAAAAGATAGCAAAAGCTGACACTCTTATATTATATGAGCCAGAGAGCATTATATCTTTGTGATCTGTCATACAACAATATTGCGGAATTTGACAACAACAGGATGGCCTTTTGTTTATGTTTGTTTTTTTTAAAATATTCACTTATATATTTAGATTAACTACTTATTATTGCTGTTATGTTATGACATGCTGGTTAAGAGTAGGGCATGCATTTTATTGTAAAATGAGGTTATGCTCTTTGCCGTTACCAACATGAGTTTATACCATACATCATCGTCGATAGACGACAAGCAATCTACTCTGCTTCCAAGAAGCGTCTCCAAGGACATTATAGAGCTTTGTTATAAACATCTTTCTATTTTTAGTTCTTTAGAGTAAAAATAAATGATTCTCATCTGGGTCATACGGTTTGCACGACATTGTTTGAACGTAAATTTGTTCTAAAGATTCTAGAAGATCATATGACCCCTTCCTTGTTTACGTAAAAACAGGTATATAAATTATGTTTTGGAGCGAACTATTTATTAAGTTTTTACAAGCTTGTTATTTTCACTCTTTCTATGTTACTGTTTATTCGAGCATAAGCACGTAGCACGTAACAATATGTATGTATGTATGTATGTATGTATGTATGTATGTATGTATGTATGTATGTATGTATGTATGTATGTATGTATGTATGTATGTATGTATGTATACATGCATGCATGCATGCATGCATGCAAGCACGCACGCACGCACGCACGTACGTATGTATGTAGGTATGGTTGAGTTAAGTTTCGCTATTTAATACATAATAGAAGAACAAGCTTATTTAGTTTCGAGACAATTGTAGTAAAGCGTAAAGGACCATATGAGTCACGGACATCTTCCCCCCCCCGTACATTTCGCCCCCCCCCCCCGACATATCCCCCTGGACCATTTCCCCACCCCCCATTATCTTAAAACTTAATTCATATTTAGTTATAAAAACTTATATTAAGTTATGTTAAAAGAAAAAGGTTATTTGAAAAAAAGATAACAAGATTTGTAACAAGAAAACCGAGTTTGGGATTTCCGGATTAACAACAAAACACTATTGATGGTAATGCAAATACAATATTTAATGATATATGAAAATAAGGAAATAAGTATGACTGATACGTGCGTGTATGGGTCCAAATATTGGACGAATTAACATAATTAGCACGATCCTACTAATGCAACAAATACAAATGCAAACACATTGTCATATACGGTACAAGGAAAACAAAAACGAACCATTCATGGTATATCACAAAATGAAAATACGATTTTCACAATAACAAAACAAATGATGTTTTCACTCAAAATAGCGAATTTATAGTTTACTCACTCAAAATAGTGAACTGTCATTTCATTCATTCAAAATAGTGAACTGATATCAACAAAGCAGATATCTCAAGTTATCTCTTCACCTCGAAAATACACACACGCACAGCACAGCACAGCACTACACACGCAGTAAGTAGTAAGTGTTTAAGAAAGTTAACATTTTTACATATTACAAAAATGTATTGTTTAAAAGTTAATTTTGTAAGCAATTGCTTTTAAGTATTCTATGGTGTCACGATTGTCGAAGTCGGCGACTATGTTTGCAATTCTAGAAGAACAGTCTTTGTACTTCTTCTTTAGTTGTTCAGGCAAATGTCCACCGAAGATCTGATTTAGGTTGACATTATTTTAGCTCTGTTCACGTTTAAGAATCCGAAGGAAGCTCCAGATATTTGGATGATGACAGGAAACTGCGGACTGCATTTTTCTATTCCAACCTTCCACAGCATTGTTTGTTCTGGGCAAACTGTTGGCAACACGTGAATGCACACTCCAAATGCTTTTATCGAACACCGCTACTACACGGCGATTACGAAGGAGACGACCAATGTAGTTGTTCTCAAAATAATCCATGACAGTGGCAACCTCCTCTGACAACGATTCCTGAAGTGTTTCGAACGATTCGATTACCTTTTCGCTTAGAACGAATGCTAACGCAGCAATCATCCGAATTGACAAGGCATAATCTTCATCATTCTGGTATATATCCTGCAGTCCAACATATTGAACTTTTCTGAATATATTTTGTGCAACAAAACCATTTAACACAACTTTATTTTTTCCTCGAATACTCGCAACAGTTTCCAACTCCATCTCATGGGTTTTTAAAAAAATGTATTAGTTTAAATTGTTTGGAGATTATATAGCTACAGAACATGTAAGACAAACCCATCTTTACAGTGCATTGTTACATCCTAATCCGCTTATGTTGACATCTGGCCTGAGTACTGTACTGAAACAACTACAATTAATTGAACGATGGCTAATCCTTCTGTTGTTTATCTTAAATATACCAAATATGCACAATAAATAAAGGTTAGACTGAAGCCTCTTTATACTTCAAAGAAACCTCCTGTTCTACAGTGAGTAAAAACATGATTATATGAGAGAGAGAGAGAGAGAGAGAGAGAGAGAGAGAGAGAGAGAGAGAGAGAGAGAGAGAGAGAGAGAGGTCAGGAAAGTAGTTATTTTTTATTTGAAAATGCATTTATTTCAGATGACAACAGTCATACTTATGCACTAACGGTGATGCGAGGTGCGAGTAGACATCAAAGCTAAATGTTACTATATATAAATAGAGTAGTATAAATATAATGGGGGGGGGAATGACTGGGGGGAAAAAGTCCTATTTGATGGGCGGGGGGGGGAAGTCCAGGGGGAAAATGTCCGGGGAGGGGATATGTCGGGGGGGGGGGAAATGTCCAGTGGGGAGATGTCCTGATACCGGACCATATATTTAATCAACAGTGGGTTGGTGGGGTGGGGGAAGTGGAATCAATAATAGAGATACTAACATAAATCTGCTACAAGATCTGGCAGACAGGTGAATGACCAACACAGTGGACCCAGTTGCTGATTATAAAACTCGCGACAAAAACTCAATCTCCATCTGTACTAAAATTACAAAACTGTCAGTTTTATAAAGCACTTGAAATGATAAGCTACAAAACCACGCTATGCATCTCTTGCATGGAACACATCACAAATAAAGAAGTGCATAACTCCATCAGGCACAAAGTAGGCCATTATGAAGACCTCTCCATGAACGTTAAAAAAGGAAAGCTGAAATGGTATGGCCATGTCACTTGAGCCAACAATCTATCCTCAGCAGTCCTGCAGGGCAGCATTAAGGTTGGCAGAGGAGAGGTAGACAGAGAAAACAATGGTCTGACAACATCACAGAATGGACCAGAGAAGGTTTTGCGGAGACACAGGCATTGACACATGATTGAAACACGTGGAGTTGATTGGTCAGATGTCAGCAGCACAGTGCCTCGACGACCACACTAGGTCATGAGACTGATGATGATGATGATGATGATGATGATGATGATGATGATGATGATGAAATCGAAATCCATTGTACTACATTTGCAAATCAAATTGTATAAAACTCACAATGTGCTATATTGACGATACCTTGGATAACAAATATGGATATCGTGTAATTTTCACATACAACATTGAAATAAAAAATATATCTGCAGTTAATCTTGATTCACTTCTTTCTTTCAGCTAAGTGTTCCATCATTCAAAACAACTGTATGCAGGCGCGTGCCATGAGCAATCACTCTATATTTAACCTAAAATATTCTGTGCACGTACATTATAAATATACTCATTCAGAGAACTAGGAAGTTGAAGATAACCGAAATAGAGATCCATGCTGGGAGAGGTTTGCACAGATCGGCTTGATGAGGGTTGTCTATCAACAAGAAAGCTTTTCCAAAACAATGGATTATAACTGATTGTCGAGTTTTGATAAGCGATTTCAATTTCACATTGTATAGATTGACGATACAATGAATTATATTCAAAATTAAAGTGCTATTTATTAATGTATAGGATATATTAATACTGACAACACCCCTTAATTATATGGGTAAATAATGAGCTACGCTATGATGCATGTTGTGTCCAGTTAGCTGCAGATATCGTACTCGATCTCGTTTAACACGCTACTGAGGTCTTGTCAGGGGACTTTTAAATACGATAGACTGATAAAATGTGTCCTGAAAATTTTTGTTAAGAATAAATAAGACATTAATAACTATAAGCTGTTAGATGGATATAAAATAAAAGGTAAAACAGATAAAAATACAACAATTAAAAAAAACAGTGGTGAATTATTTAATCAGCCTGTCTTTTATTAGTATATTAATTTACGTTTGCCATTTTTTTATAAAAATATTTGCAAATAAATTGTATAATCACACGACAATGCGTTATATTGGCAACTCAATTTACTCCCATTTGTTCTGTACATGTTACAATAAAAATAGAAATGGCGTACTGTTATTGAAAAGATATTTCGTTTCATTAGTAGTAATTTTATATTTCCATTCAACTAAAGCCCCAAATGTAACTTAGACGTTGGAACCAATATCAAACATACGATTAACCATTGTCCTTGAAATTATCTATCAACCTATCTTGTAAGATTAATGCTTTCAGATACAGAACTTGAAAAATACATTGATCTTAAATTCGTTTTTTTTTTGGGTGGTTCATATGTATTAGTTTATAATATTTGTAAAATTTATAAATGCAAGTGAATAAAGGTAAATACATGTATATGGTCTTTATTTACATTTTTTTTTCTAACTACTTCAGAGGCGTAGCGAGGGGGGGCGGGGGGGTACATATGTCCCCGGGCGCCAAGGTACAGGGGCGCCAAAAAGAGGCTTGCAACGTTACATTATAATAAGAAAACAAGGGTAATAAATCTGTCACAAGATTGCTGGGGCGCCAATTTTATAGTTTGTCCCCGGGCGCAAAATATCATCGCTACGCCTCTGAACTACTTTCCTCTTCGGAAAAGTCGTATACAGGTGTGTGCCATGATGACCTACCCTGTTTATATGTTGAGCCTTGTATACATGTTTCTAAGTATTCTATTTATATATTAATGTCTAACTAGGAAGTTTTATTTGCTGACCGAACTTCAGTGTCAGGTTGACAGTGGTTGACAGAGATCGGCAAGACAGGGGTTAACTACCAATTAAACTTTATCTATAAAATCGTAGATTGTAACCAATTTTGGATTTTTTTAAAAGTCATATGTAACAAATATTTTATACTAAACGATATAATCAATTAAAGTATGAAATTCAGACATAAATTGTCATTTGTTAAGGCATGGTATATATTAATATTGACAACATCCCTTAATCCCCGGGGAATGTTGAAATACAAGATGGTTAATGGTGTACCCAATTTACTGCAGAGTTCTTCCTTGTTCAGGTTACTCACACTACTGAGTGTCAGGTCAGGTCACTTTAAAATACGACAGACGTAATAAAACGTGTCCTGAATGTCTGTTTGAATAATAAAGAACTAAAAACTTGAAAGATTGAAAATTGGGGAAAGATATGGGCGAACAAAGAGAAAAATAGAGAATGACATGTCGAAAGTGTACAGGCATTTCAAATGAATGTATTAGATCCATGTATTCTATAACTGTTCTCTTTCGTTCATTTATATATTCGTTAATTTATTTTAATTCCATTTTACTAAAATTAGCAAAGCAAATATTTTAATGCTTTACATTTTGTTACGATAACAGTACATATCAGTGCAAACACATTTGAATACCACAATTTTTTTTATATACGACCTAAAAAATAAAAAAGACGTTTGTTCAGCACTACTTTTTGATATACGACCTTAAAACTAAAAACTTGTTTGTTTGTTCAGCATTACGTTTGATTTTCAGTCAAACACAATCCATATAAGGTACTCAGAATTGAGATATTTGGGTATGAGATGAAAATAGTTATGCAAGACCAAATACCAGATATGTATGTATGTATGTATGTATGTATGTATGTATGTATGTATGTATGTATGTATGTATGTATGTATGTATGTATGTATGTATGTATGTATGTATGTATGTATGTATGTATGTATGTATGTATGTATGTGTGTGTGTGTGTGTGTGTGTGTGTGTGTGTGTGTGTGTGTATGATTGTATGTATGTATGTGTGTGTGTGTGTGTGTGTGTGTGTGTGTGTGTGTGTGTGTGTGTGTGTATGTATGTATGTATGTATGTATGTATTTATGAATTTATGTATTGTTGAGTTTCGTGCTATACGGAATAACAACACAACTAGGGAATTTAGTACCAAGGAAATTGAGGTAAACGTACGAGGACACACCATAGAAGCTGTCCCAGTCTAGTTTAATCGTACGATTCGAACTTGAACAAATGCTGTCATAAATGTTAGTAGCTCAAACTCAAAGAGGTTCGTATTTTGGCTGAAAATTTAACTGTCAGTCAGTATTATTGTACACTATATTTATTACTGATATTTATATAGTAAGAAAGGATTAGAACCCCTCTTAAACCAT
The DNA here is from genome assembly GCA_029339505.1 of Unio delphinus. Classification (NCBI taxonomy): domain Eukaryota; kingdom Metazoa; phylum Mollusca; class Bivalvia; order Unionida; family Unionidae; genus Unio; species Unio delphinus. The sequence goes on along the minus strand of JAQISU010000366.1, from coordinate 1,221,569 downwards.
TGCCACCGCGGCTCCTGTATGTATGTATGTATGTATGTATGTATGTATGTATGTATGTATGTATGTATGTATGTATGTATGTATGCATGCATGCATGCATGCATGCATGCATGCATGTATGTATGTATGTATGTATGTATGTATGTATGTATGTATGTATGTATGTATGTATGTATGTATGTATGTATGTATGTATGTATGTATGTATGTATGTATGTCTGTGTGTGTATGTATTTATGTATGAGTGTGTGTGTGTGTATGTGTGCGTGTGTGTATGTATACAATCATATCATTTGTTGCACCAACAATTCACAACCGCTATGTAGTAATTTAAGATGGGTTCAAATTGCACTATGGTGTGATTTACCGGGAGTAGATAAAATATGTTAAATGACTGAATCGAGCTTTCGAATTTTCATCCTAAATTATTCTAATTCAATTTATGGGCTGATATAGTTTGATTAACTGGTTAAAACTTCCTTGCAAAAGGCAATGATAAATAAGACAGTGAAATATTATATTTTGTTATGGCAAGGAAAAAACAATACACCTATGTCCAAAGGTTGAATTAAACTCGGCGATACGGTGTACCCCGAGTATGGGGGTTTTCCCACCACACAACATTTATTTTATCATCCTCGAACTTGAAATTAAACCCATACATCACTTTTCAATGTACACTAGTTTGGTGCAGGAAGAATATGAGGAAAATCTAGAAATATGAGTTTTGAGATTGATTTGTTTTTTATGTTGACATCTACCCCATAATCTCCCAAACTTACGTTATGATGACATTAAGACATTATCGTTCTAAATTTACTCAAACAGGTTATACCTGCAGCAACATTGCGGATAAACTACGAAATGGAACACACATCAAAATTAAATGTTCACATAAATTTGTCTTCATTTTTGCTTTGTATTCTAAGAAAATAAATTAATTTGTTGTATTTTACAAATCTTCTTGCTTTTCACTATTTTAGTTACTTATATAAGAGCAATCGACTCATAAAGGTATTTGAATGTTGGAAGTACACAAGAACTGTTAATAAGTTCTCGGTCTAAGGGAGGTAACTCGAAAATGTATACCTATTATAATCTTGCAGTAGTGTAGCAATTGGGAATTCCAGTTCAGTCACTATTGAAATTAATGACACCTTTTTCATTTCAGAAATAAACCAGTAAATAATTACATAATGAGATAAGATAGTAGTTAACAGTTTATCATAAATTTAATCGTTCCAATCTAACTAATGCTTGGCAGAAAGGAAATGATTTATTAAAAAGCTATCAGTCATAAACTGTTCTTTGAAATAATCAAGATGCTAGATATAAACGACTTTCAACTATTCAGCTCAGAATTAAAAAGTACCATTCATTATTTCAGTCAACAAAAAATCCCATGGTTCCGATCTTTCCCAGGAGTGATCCAAGGTTGTGATGTGATGCATTCGACAAAGTCAGTTACTGACTAAACTAATGATAACAGCATTTGCATATGGTGCACACATGGATTCGAGTGAGGATAGAGATAGGCCTGTTTTTAAGTTTATCTGAGACAAACAGTCTAGGAAATGATAAAAATAAGCATAATCTAAATGTTGACGTTAAGCTGGGGTGCTAAAATAATTTGAAGGGAGAAGTTGACTTGAAGACAATCTGGGGTTGGATCTTATGTTTGTGTCTGTAATCTCTCTTAAAACATCATGTAACGCTAACCAATTAAGTCATAATGCAAAGTTATTAGATTAGCGACTGACCTTGAAATTAAAATTGTTCATATTAGTATCATTCAAAGTGTGTATGATTTAGCACAGTATTGTTGGCATATACAAATAAAGAAATGAGCATGGTATGTACCCTTGCTTATCCAGTAGTAATGAAATTAAATAATAATAATAATAATAATAATAATAATAATAATAATAATAATAATAATAATAATAATAATAATAATAAAAGAGACTGTAAATTGAAGCTTATCCTAGTTTGTAAAATATGTCAGCATCAGGAATTGTATTAATATGGTATTTTATGTCAACAAAACACTAATTATCCAAATATGTTACCAGGAAACTGGTAACTAATCTGATTAGTTCTGACAAATCTAAATTCGTCAAATATCTCAAATATATTTCCAATTTTGTACCTAAATATTGGAATACTGACCTACTGTAAATAATAACAAAGACAGGGTCTAATGCATAATGATCCTGTATGTTGCTACTATACAATTATTTATCCAGCAGGACAACTATAATGTTGATATTCAACACGATACAAATTTGAGGATTTAAATTATGTCCCCGTCCCTAGGCTTTGAGATTAGCGAACAAATTTGAAAAGCTATACATATTTTGTACTCATCTCAATAGCCTTTTTATTTTAAGCTTACTTTGGCCTGTCTGGGGAGATAAATTTTATATTGCACCCAATAATACTTACGTCGAGCATCATAAAGTTTTATATTTTGTTATTGCATTGATTAAGATCATCTTCTAAACCACTTTCAATATTTATAAATAACATTAATTCATTACCTAACATTTTTCAAACTTGTTTATAAAACAAAGTTTTGTACACAATCAAATGATAAAGTTTTGAATGTATTCCTTAATGAGTTGCAATGTAGTCTCATGATACCGCAATGGCTTTTTCCTTAGGCAGCGGGCAAAATTATTAGCACTCTCAAAATTAACAAGCCCATACATTATTGGTTTATAATAATAATAATAATAATAATAATAATAATAATAGTAATAATAATAATAAGTAGACTAACATAATATGTAGAAATATAATACTACATTGCAGTTGATAAAGGAATACATTCATGGCCGCCATCGCTTAACTGCTCGAGAATAGGCGCTTTAGATTTTGTACTATATTTATGATATTTGTGCTTGTTTTCTACCATCATCTACATTATTGTCTTTCATCATGCATTGGCTGTTCCGTTCGTATGTGTTAATTCATCTCCTTGTTTTGGAAACGAGAACAATTAGATTATTTTCTCAGCTGTTTTGTCCCACTGTTAAGACATAATTTGTTTTTGAATAAACCGCCGTCATGTGACCGCTTACACTACGACGAATCCTCATTAATTTGATTAAATGACCACACCTTGGTTCTAGATACAACATTATTCTCAAGACCGAACGGACTGGGAATTCATTCATCTTTTCTTAAATGTAAACGGAAGGGAAAAAAGAAACTTTCTTTCAAAGCCGGCCGACGTAGAACAGGAAGAAGGATTCCAGTTATCTCCCTTTCGCCCGTAACGGATAAACAACTTAAAAATTCTGCCGTTAATTTTAATAACCTGGTTCAAATTCCTCTTAAATCGTCAACCGTTGTGTCAAATGTTACAGGGACACCACTACGTATTGCATTATTCAACGCTCAATTAGTAGGATCAGCGCAAAAGCGCACAGAAATTGTCAAGTTTATTAATGACCAGGATATTGATGTCTTTTTCCTGACAGACTTGGTTACGTTCGGAAGGTGATGAATGTAAGTGTGCGGATTTAACACCCAGCGATTACTCCATCAAGTCGTTCCCCCGCAACTCTCGCGGAGGTGGAATTGCTGTAATTACAAAGAACTCCATGATCAAATGCCTAAAGTACAACATAACCTTCAACTTCTGCCACACATCGTTTGAACTAGTCCAAACAATGCTCACACTGCAACAAAGATCAGTCCATTTTTTCTGTCTCTACCGTCCTTATCCTAGTAGAAAACACAAGCTGACTGAATCTCTCTTTTGGAGCAGTTTCCAAATCTTCTAGAGTATGGAAATTTGATAAGTGGCAACCTAATTATTCTTGGAGATTTCAACTTTCACTATGACTAACCTGGTAAACCAAACACGTCAAAACTCATAGATTCCATCCATGTTTTCAATCTTAAACAGTCAGTTAACCAACCTACCCATAAACTTGATCACATTTTAGACTGGATTCTTTATAGACCTGATGATAATATTCTGCAATCAAACCTTGTATCTCACGAACTTGCATCGGATCACCTCTGCATCGTATGCCATCTCGACGTATCAATCACTAACCCTCCACCTCTACTTGCTACTAAGAGAAACCTCCGTATGATAAATAGAACCAAATTCATGCATGACATCCAAGAAAACCTAAAAACTTTCTCACATCCAACAGCGAAACAACTTGATAACTGCCTGCGTTCATTGCTTGAAAACCATGTCTAGAAACCAAATGCAGAGTATCAATAAAAAAAGTGTTCTCTTTGGTATAGCAGTGTTTGGAACCAGCTTCGCATTGCTAAAAGACATCGCCGAAAAGCAGAGAGGCTTTGGCTTTCCACCAGACTCACTATTCATAAACAATACAGTACTAAGATCATGGAGAGTTCCAGCTGCAAAGAGCTCTTCGAGATAACCAACAAACTAATGTCATGGAACAAATGTACACCACTTCCAACAACCTTCTCTCCACTAGACCTACCAGACCAATTTGCAAATTTATTCAATGACAAAGTTCAAACCATTAGAGATTCGCTTGACAGCACAATTTCAACTGATTCTTCACCATACAGTTATAATGCAGAATTTCAGCGACAAACGTTAGGAGCATTTGAACCTGTTTATATAGATTTAGCACGGACAATCGTGATGAAAAGTGTACCAAAGTCATGTGAATTTGATCCAATTCCGACATCACTGCTGCTTGAGTGCTTAGACCATAATATTGCCTTCACTAACTGATGTTATTAATATCTCTCTATCAGGGGAATTCCCATCATTTTTCAAAACTGCCATCATAAAAAACTGCTGAAGAAACCAACACTGGACCATAACGATTTATAGAACTACCGCCCAGTTTCTAATCCCTCTTTCATATAAAATATCTTAGAAACGGTTGTTCTAACTCAACTTGGATCTCATTTGAATTCAAACAGTCTTTGTAGCAATGTACAGTCTGCATATCGCCCTTGCCACAGTCCAGAAACTCAAAGTATTTAGTGACATTCTCTCTGCTTTGAATAGTGGAAAGGTTACAGTCCTCACTCTCCTGGATTTATCTGCAGCATTTGACACAATAGACCATGATATATTAATTATCCGTCTCCAGCATGTATTTGGCATTCAGAATATAGCCTTATAGTGGTCCTACTTAGTCAACAGGACACAAATTATATCTGCAAAAGGAATACACTCCAGCCCAGTTGACGTATGCTGTGGTGTTCCACAGGGATCTGTTCTTGGAGCTGTTCTCTTCATTCTGTACACTCAGCAGCTCTCAAGTGTCATAGATCATCAACCAGTGTCGCACCAATTGTACGCGGATGATACCCAAATATACAAATCTAGCCACCCAACTGAAGCTGATGTTACCATTCATGGAGTAGAGAAGTGCATTTCGGATGTGAAATCATGGATGACATGTAACAAGCTGCAGATGAATGATGATAAAACTGAGGCTATTCTGATCACAACACAAAGACTTTCTCATTCACATCCTTTACCTCAGACAATAAATATTAGCAACACCAAAATTATATTCTCACAGTCAGCACGGAATATAGGCGTTTCTCAAGACAGTACTCTCACATTGCACCATCATGTCATGAATATCTTGAATTGAGACGCATCAGTTCCATTCGTAAATATCTCTCAGTTGATGCCAAAAAAACACGTGTGTTTATTAGTACTTTCAAGACTGGACTATTGTAACAATTCTGTCTGGATTATCGCAATATTTACTCCAGAAACTTCAAAACACAGCTGCACGGATCATCTTTAGAGTACCTCGATTAGAACACACCTCACCACTGCTCTGAATCCTACACTGGCTATCAATTCGATACAGAATCAAACACAAAATTTGTTATCTGTGCTATATTTCAATGACAGACTCCAGTCCAACATACCTATCCAGCCTCACCCATGTGTATACACCAGCTAGACCCTCACGCTCGTCTTCTGATAATCGTATACTCATTGTTCCCAAGGTGAAAACAAAGTCATATGGACAACGTTCGTTTGCACACCAGGGCCCAGCGACGTGGAACGAATTGCCCATTGAAATTAGACACAAAGACACAGTGGTCCCTTTTAAGAGTGCTCTTAAGACTCACCTGTTTCGACTGCAGGAACAAACTTAGCGACCTAATCATGTTTTGTATCTTATATGTTTTCAGCATGTTTTTATATTTTCCTATTTCATGGCTTTTGTCATTTGTTGTTCTGTAGTGTAGTCATACCATTATTGATGGTGTAAAGCGCTTAGAGCTTCAAAAGGTTAGGCGCTATACAAAGTCTTCATTATTATTATTATTACTATTATATATTATTATTATGTTTTTAATTGTATCGACTACAATATCTGCCTTATTCCGCACTATAATACACACAAATTTATTACGTAACACTCCAATATGTACGGAAGTGGCTCTGTTTCCATTACTTTAGCATTAAGCCCTTTTCGCCTGCTTTATAGGTTGTTTGCTTTTACATATGTTGTCTGCACTGTTTGTACAGCTTCATTCTGAATTACTGTATGTATATTTTTTATCAAAGTTTACATTTGTATATC